>NQMI01000010.1:360660-434862 GCA_002270565.1 Stenocarpella maydis
TTTGTTGTCACGATGGACAGGCGGAGGTCGGCGACGAGTGGGCGAGGGTCCGGTTCTCAGGATGGGTAAAATGTTTTTTTTGTCCCGCTGTGCTGTGGCTCTCTCTGGGCCTGTCGTCAAGATCAGACGAGATGAGAGAGTCGTACGAGGCAGTTACCAGCCTGGCCCTCACAAGTCAAGGCCTGGACAGTGCAGCGTGGATCCCCGATATGCAGCCGCGGCTCGTGCCAATGAGCGTTGATTGAGAGGACCGATCTAGGTGGTTTTTTGTTTTGTGGTCCGCCGGATATTTCGCGATGCGATGAGGTGCGGTGTGATGTGTGAGTGAAGAGAGAACGAAGCGCCAACTACTTCCATGATTGGTGCTTGTCTGGTGGGTAGACGTCGGGACTGGCTGGTCTTTGCTGGTTGTGTAGACAAAGATTACCAACAGAGAGAGGACTGATGAAGAACAAGCCTGCAGGCTTGGATTCAAACCGCATCGATCTTGAGGAAAAAGGTTAGCAGCGCTAGCGGGAGGTGCTATTAAATGGGCCAACGTTTCTTGTGAAAGAGGGTCCAAAAACCGGGAAACCTGCGGTAGATGATGCTGGTCCCTCCATCACCTGGTAAATACCTAGGTACCATCAAGACTTGCAAGGGCTCGTACATCCCACAAGCAGTCTGACCTCGTGACGTCGTGCGAAAGAAGTGGTCACGACGGCTGGTTCCTGTCTGAACCTGTCTCTTACACACAGCAAGGGGCCGATAATTAAGTTAACATAAGGACCAGATGGTGACCCTAGTCGTGCCGTGCCGTGCTGTGCCGTGCGCTGTGCTAGAGAGGTCTTGGTAGGCCAGCATGAATCAAGGCCATGGACCTGGGACCGAGTGGGAGAACACGAGGAGATGGGCAATGCCATAGGTCCCTGGACACTTTTGACGGTCGCAACCCTGGCTGGTGTCCCACGCAAATAAACTCGTGCGAATTATCGTCTGCGGGAAGTCAATCCATAAAGACAGATAATGATGCCGTCCAGATTGCTGCGATAGAGGATAGACAGTAGGTTACCTGTTGCTTACTTACAACTACCCTTCTCAGCTTGGTGCCGGGGATGGAGCGCCCGCCCTGTCTCTCTGTCTGTCGCTGACCGAACCCCAAACAGAAGGCCCTGCCCTGTACTGCACTCACTACATTGCACTGGGCTGACCAGGAGCCCTGTCCTGTCCTGAACCTCGCCTCGCCTTCTCGTCTCCACCCCTTGTGCTTGCTCACCTCACCTTATTACGCAGTCCGCACTCCCGGACTACATCCCAGACAGTTCAAAGTATCAACAGTAATAAATCCGCATTCGGCTCCCAAGGCCATCCAAAATCTCAGCATTTAATAGCTGCACAGAACCTGTTTAGGTACCTAAATAGCCATCGACACCTGTCTCTTACGGTATTTGCTAGGTCCTCCAAAGACTCCCTACGAGCTCTCCTCCTAGAGCCTTAGGCTATCTGATAGCGGGGACTATGCGTGGGATAAAGGCCCTCCTTAAATCAACCGTATGTATTGGTATATTCCCTAGGAGGGAGGGCCCATTCTGGAATCAAGCGAGGAAGCCACTTATAGCGTTATCAACGCTAGAGCCTGAATTTATAGGGCTTACAGAGGCTACTCGGGAAATACAGTGGCTTCGAGGTCCTCTATATAGAAACTGAATAGGCCTATTTTTAGGCTAATGATCCTTTATAGAGATAATATAGGCGCTATCTCCACTGCTAAAGACCCTTCACACCATCAACGAAATAAGCATACGCTTCTTAGGTAACACTACCTACGTGCTGAAGTTCAGAAGGGAACCCTCGAAGTTAAATACCTCGAGGGGACAGGTAAATGGTAGGCAGACGGGCTTACAAAAGCCCTTCCAGCCCCTAAATTTCAGGTGTTTCTAGGCCTACTAGGTCTGGCAGGGTTAGTGGATTAGAAGAGGGTCAATAGGGCCCTCTAGCCACTATTTCTTCAATAGATAGATTTCTTTCTATAAGGGGGGCTTTCCTTTACTTATATTTCTCTCTCCCGTTTCCATTTCAAGAGTAAGGGTTAAATGTTAGGGCCTATTAGGCCTATATCTTCAACGGAAGGGGTGTTAAACGAAACCGCTCAGCAGGGCGTTGGTACTCCGTGCAAGGAGTTACCTAGACTTCGTGTAAGGAGTTACCCTAGACTTCCTAGCCAAGGAAGTTACCCTAGACTTTCGAGTCAGGCGAATTTCGCTAAGTACGCCCAGTTCGTGCGTGATGCAAGATGAGGTTGGTGGCCGTGAGTCGATTATTTGGCCTGCATTTGCACCTTAATTTGGACCTCTGCATTACCCTTTTTTCTTACCCAAAAAGTAAATAACTTAGCGCATTGGATAGCCTGATTCCTGAAGTTTGTATGTACTAAATTTGGGCATTGCTAGGGATATGGTTGGCTGGCTGCTTGGACCAAAAAAATATGGTGTGTTGGAAGGGTGAATTTTCCGGCATTTGCCAATTTGCACCAGAGCCGACCGCAGCGGGCCCAGGGGTGAGACAACGGACGTGGAGGGTATATAATGAGGGCTTATAGAAGCCCCACTTAATTCAATACAAAGATGTCCAGGGACCATTTTCAATCGTCCCAATTCGCCTCCAGAGCCACCATTACTAGCGGGGGACCCTGCTGAAACCCACACACGCTGAACTGAATGCTGTTTTATAGCACAATTCATCAGAAATGAATAAATAATAATACTAAAGCTATCTTTAAGAAATATAATAACTTTAAATAAGCCTTAAAGGATGCCTTTAGCAATCTAGATGAGGAATAAACTACTGAATAATAGCTTATATAACTTTAGATAGTAAGGCTTTGCTTCTAAATATACTACCTACTTTAAGTAACTTACTGCCTATATTAATTAGGGTAATAAAGCACTTATAAACTAGTTCTATAAAGAACTTAGAGAAGATATTAAAGATAAGCTTTCTAAAGCGGATAGGCCTAATGAATTTGCAAAGTATATTGCTATAGCTATATGTTTCCGGGGTCTAGTAGAAACCGCATGTTTCCGGATCGGCAGGAAACCCAAGCCTTGGCATCTCCACGCGACTATAAGAAGGGGCCTTCATGCGTTGCTTTTGAGAAATTTCTAGTCCTAGGGAATCAATCTTTTTATACCCTGTAAATTTGTATCTGTCAGATATATACGTGTGTACTGTGAAATCATTTCTTGTGCCCTCTTCTTTCTGCCTCTCCTTTTTGGCACCTTCTATTCCCCTTATAACCCTCCTATCGCGTCAGGGGCTCCTCTTCTTGCCTTCCACTCTCCTCTTGAGGTAGTTGCCTGATCAGGGCTCTGGCAGAACGTTTGCCTTTTGTGTGTGTGGAGGTTTGTCCTCACCCCTCTGGCCCGTTTTCAATATATATAATAACTACTATTTAAATATATAGAAGCATTAGTATAATAATCCTGGAAACTAATAGAAGCCCTAATACTAACTTAATAATAAAAAGAAATAATACTATAAAGGGTAATTTTAATAATTAGTAATATAATAAGGAAAATACTTATAGATTACCTTTCCTAGGAACTTTATTGAAAACTAACGGTAGTATAAGAATGTGCCTCAATAATAGTTAGAAGTATTATAATTATAGAATAGAACATCTTCTCTAAGAATGCTGCTAACTTAGGAAGCAACTATAGAGACTCATTTTAAAAGGATAATATCTAGGTTAATAAAACTATATGCTATAAATAGGCCCAAAAATATACTATTCACTTAATAAAGAATGCCTAGTATACCTAAAAGGCTAAGATACCTTAAGATTTATTAACCTAACCTCTATATAAATGATTCTAATACACCCTAATAAAAATAAACCTAAGTATTTCCAGATAACTTACTAACTATTCTAAGAAAGCAGTAGGTGCTGTGTTAAACGGAACCGCTCAGCAGGGCGTTGGTACTCCGTGCAAGGAGTTACCCTAGACTTCGTTGTAAGGAGTTACCCTAGACTTCCTAGCAAGGAGTTACCCTAGACTTGCGAGTCAGGCGATTTTCGCTAAGTACGCCCAGTGCGTGCGTGACGCAAGATGAGTTTGGTGGCCGTGAGTCGATTATTTTGGCCTGCATTTGCACCTTAATTCAGACCTCTGCATTACCCTTATTTCTTACCCAAAAAGTATATGACTTAGTGCATTGGATAGCTTGATTTCTGAAGTTTATATGTACTTAATTTGGGTATTGCTAGGGCTATGGTTGGCTAGTTGCTTGGAACCAAAGATGGTGTGTTGGAAGGGCGAATTTTCCGGCATTTGCAAATTTGCACCAGAGCCTACCGCAGCGTGCCCAGGGGTGAGACGACGTCGGAGGGTATATAAGGAGGGCTTACAGAAGCCCAACTTAATTCAATATAAAGTTGTCCAGACCATTGTCAATCGTCCGAATTCGCCTCAGAGCACCATACTGCGACCCTGCCGAAACACACACACGCTGAACTGAATGCTATTCTATAGCACAAATTCATCAGAAAAAGTAAGATACTAAATAAGAGAATTAAACCAATATTCTTTTTAAGTTTATTTTATTTTTAAAACTATTTATTTTATAAGATATTAATATAATATACTTAATTAATAAATAAAGCAAAGAAATTAAAGTTTTTCTTTAATTACTTATTTTTTCTTTCTTAAAATTTAATAAACATAAAATGTAATCTTAAGGAAAGAAATTGGAATTAGCATTTTAGATTAGGAGGGGTACTTACTTAGAAGAAAAAAAATTTAAAGGAAGAGGTTTGAGTTTGAAGTTGGCCGATAAAAAGGACGTCCCTTGGCCCTTATAAGGGCTGCATTTTGATCACAGACCTCCGTTGCTCGCTTCTTGTCCTCCCTGCTTACCTAAGCGTGCTTACCTAAGGAGGTCTGTGCATCGGAGATAACCTCACCTACGGCAGTAAGATCTTATCGATAAGACCCAACTGACCAATCCATGCACAAAAAACATATTACACCAAAGCAGCCCGTGAAGCTTAAGCTCCGCTCAGAGCGCCACCTCGCAAGCTGGGGTCACTCTTCGCTACGCTCAGTTAGTCACCGACAAAAAAGTCTTTACGACATCGCTACATTCCTCCCTCTCTAACCTCTCTCTCTTCCCTCAATCAATTCACATAGTGGACGTACAGATCAGATAAAGACCCCATGTCGACATTTGGCCACTACTTTCGCGTGACGACGTGAGTTTCTTCCCTCCACTAAACTGCTAGGAACGCAAGACAACAGCCTACTGACCTCCATCGTCACAGCGCCGGCGAGTCCCACGGCAAGACTGTCTCCTGTATCATCGAGAACTGCCCACCAGGGCTGTCCCTTGTCGAGTCCGACATCCAGCCGCAGCTCAATCGCCGGCGCCCAGGCCAGTCGTCCATCACTACCCCGCGCGACGAGAAGGACCGTGTGACTATAGGGTCTGGATGCGAATTTGGGCGCACGTGTGACAACCCTGCAGCAAGTCATAATGTTTGCCATGATGCTAATACCTTAGGGTCGCAGATTGGGCACGCCCATACTCCTGACCGTGCCTAACGAGGATCAGCGCCCTCACGACTATGGCTCGAAGACCATCGACCTCTACCCGCGCCCCTCCCACGCCGACTGGACTTACCTTGAGAAGTATGGTACCAAGGCCTCCTCTGGGGGCGGCCGGAGCAGCGCCCGCGAGACTATTGCCCGCGTCGCCGCCGGCGCTGTTGCCGAGAAATGGCTGCGCGAGGCCTACGGCGTCGAGATCGTTGCTTTTGTGTCCTCGGTTGGCAACATCAAGCTTTTTGAGGACAGGCCTACAACCGATAGCGACGATATCGACTCCCTGAGTGGCAACCCTAGGTTCCTCGAGTTTGTTGACTCCCTAACCCGCGAGAAGGTAGATGAGTTTCTTCCGGTGCGCTGCCCTGATGCTACCGTTGCGAAGCGTATGGAGGATAAGATTGCCGAGCTTCGCGATCAGCACGACTCTACTGGTGGTACCGTGACCTGTATCATTCGCGGGTGCCCCTCCGGCCTTGGCGAGCCGTGCTTTGATAAGCTTGAGGCTCTCCTTGCCCACGCTATGATGTCCATTCCTGCTACTAAGGGCTTTGAGATTGGCTCTGGCTTCCGCGGCGCCGAGATGCGCGGATCCCGCCACAACGACCCCTTCGTGTCAGTCGCCGTCGCCGACGATGCGACGCCGAGCGCTAAAGCTGGCATTCCTCCCTCACGCCTGCGGACCAAGACGAACCACTCCGGCGGTACCCAGGGCGGCATCTCCAACGGCATGCCCATCTTCTTCCGCGTTGCGTTCAAGCCCCCCGCTACGATCTCCCAGGACCAGACTACTGCTCGCTACGACGCTTCGGGCGAGGGCATCCTGGCCGCCAAGGGCCGTCACGATCCTAATGTTGCTCCTCGCGCGGTTCCTATCGTCGAGGCCATGGCCGCTCTGACTATTGCTGATGCCCTCATGGCTCAGCACGCGAGGCAGATGGGCATGAAGATTGCCGCAGCTGGACGGTAGTACATTTTGGCCACGTAAGGAACAATCGAAGGGCAGCCTCGGGAAGCGTCGGCGCTCACGCAAGAGGACGCGAAGGGTACTTCGTCAGCGACGATGAGAGAATCCAGCCGTGCGAGGAAGACAAAACGGACAGTAGCAGATGGTGAATGATCCAGCGTCGGCATCCGTCTTAAGGGAGTACGAATGCTCGACTACGTCACCGCCAAGGGATCATCTTTGGCACCCAAAAACAAACAACCGCCATACTTAAATGCGAAGTATTTCTCACTGCGGGATAACAGAGACTAGCTTCGTGGAAAACCTCAATCAAATATATTCCGCAAAAGAATCAGCACTTCTCTAGACTTGATCTCGTTAACATTAATTTCGCGTGATAAAGCGAGACATCTTGGTATGGCTTCGTAATTCTATCCAATGCCAGTCTCAATCTGCCTCCCTCGTTTTGGCGACTTCGAGCTTTTCGTGGTGCCGGCTCCTGGCTTTCGCTCTGCTGCACTCTGCCAATCGGCATGATGCACACCTCTTCGGACGCTGACCTTTAATGCCAACTTGTAATGGATCCGGCTGGGCCGGTTTGGCCGCCTGCCTCCTTTCCTCGAACCACCTCCTTCTGGCTTTCTTTTCTTCCAACTCGCAGGGCGCACACCTCTTCTTAGGCCTACCGTTAATGCTAATCTGCGCCCGTCCCCTGCAATCACAGCAGATTGGTTCTGGCTTGTCCACGGTCAGTTGAGCGGCCTTTCTCCTTTTCGGGCGTTCCCTCCTTCTGTCGTTTCTAAGTTTCACCGCACATGACGCACATCTTTGTTTGCCGACTCTTCCTGGCTCTCTGCAATCACAGCAAATGGCGTCTGGCCTGCTGAGGGCTTCGAGTAAGTCCGCTGTTTTCGATTCGTCTTCAATCTTTTTTTTGACGAGGCTCACACCTTGATTTGTTATATCTCCCTGGCCCTCCGCAATCGCAGCAGATGGGCGGCAGGATTCCTTGGGCGGCAAGCTTTTTCGCTCTCCTTTTTCGTTTGTTGTCTATATGGAATTTATATTGACAAGAAGAACATCTCTTCTTTGTCTTCAGCGTGACGATCAGGGACTTCACTCTGATCATCGTCAGAGTCCTCCGCGACATCGAGTGGGTCTTCGGGGATATCATTGTCACCCTCGAGCTCGTTCTCATCGTCGAAGCGCAGGACCTCGTCGTTGGAGAGGCCATTCTCGTTCTCGGAAATGTTCTCGTCGTCCTCGGAGCGAAGGGCCTCATAGTCTGAAAAGTCCTCCTCATTCTCGGACGTTCCTAGCATGTCGACGCCATCGTACCTAGGTACTCTTCAGAGCCTTCATCGACAAGTTTCTCTAAAAGTATATGAGTCAGGCCAAGGCAAGCACCACCGAGGAAGTGAATCTAGAGGTCCACTAACTTGGGCTTTAGAGATATCTTGTGAAACTTTGAGGAAGTCATTCTTCGTAAATTTTGTTTAGGAATCAAGAACTACTAGCACGAAAGAAACTTATGAGATGCAATGCTGAGGTGCCATAAGAAAAGATAAACAAAATGAGGAGACTTAGAACATACACTACTGTATGAAGGGACCACCTATATGTATGGCTTCAAAAGAGCACGTATACGGATTAAGAACAATACCGCCTAAAACATACACCTGAGGCACCGAGCGGGGGCAAATGCTGCAATTGAGCGTGCCGAGCATGACGCAAGTTCGTGATTTCCCTTGGGGAAGGGTGCTCATCTTGCAAAAGATTCCGATTTTCTTAAACAGGGCGAGGCCTAGAACAAGCCAGAAGTCGCTGCCCGCTATCGAAGGGGAAGCTTTTTGTCTGCGTTCTTTGTTGGCGTCGTGTGGACAACCTTCTTTTCCGGCACGCTTTTGCTACTTTGTTTTCCCGGTACGCCCATGTCTGTTATCTCCCCAGATGATCTAAAGACTGCCGGCTTTCGATCCGCATCATTTTCGTTAACCAGTTTAAGCAGGTCCAGAATCGTTTTAGTTGTAGTCATCGGAACTTCAAAGCCTCTCGGCCACGTTGCCCCATCAGCAGCATCAGCAGCGATCTTGTCTGAGGCGGTGTGACTGGTATCGGCCTTCCCATGAGCTTCCTTCTTTGCCAAGTCTTTGGGCGCTTTCAATGCGATCTGATTTGTGCCTTGACGGTTGACGTCGCCGGCATTCCGAGTCTTACTCGCACCAGCAGAGGTGGCTGTTTTGTTTCCAGGCCTTTGAGCGACCTTCTGGTTAGCAGTGAGAGTGCTTTTGGGGTCTGAGGCCATGTTTTTGATTAGTGATGGAGTGGTAAATTCAATGTGCTTGGTGGCTGTTCTTGTGTAATTCACGATGGTGGAGGGAGTAGGCCAATAGGATCCCAGTGCACGGCATAGAAGCGACGAATATATATGACGAAATTGGGTTTGGATCACTTGGTTATGCCAAGCCAATGTCGTGGGTTGTTGTATGGTATTTACCTTCAGACAAAATAGAACTGGCGGCAGCAGAAACTTGTTCAGTCACCAACGGCTGTGCACTGATGTCAACATTGACTACAAGTAGAAACTTGAAGTGCCGGCCTGTTGGTTCACTGGTTTACCCACTCCGAGGCGCAGTTTGATCTACAACGAAACAACTTGAAATTGTCGCCCACCATCAATCTCCCTTCCACACACATCCACCCACCACCTTTTACCACGTCAATACTAGGCCATCGCGTTCGGAAATCAACTTACTTCCTCTATTGAACACAGCATTGACCTACGATGGACTCCGATGATGATCTTCTGCAGTTGGTCCGAAAAATATGCCCTGAGTTGCCCGGGGCCTCGGCTGGCCCACTGAGACTTTGGGCTCCGCTTCAAGACCCGGACAGACCCAGCCTGCCCTACATACCGGGCTTCACGGTGCAGATCAAGCATCACAAGGCTCCTCTGCCTTTTGGTAGAGAAGAAGAGTATGGTCCCTGGCCCCGCAGGGTGCCCTCCACCACTGAGCTAGAGACAATGACGCAAAGCGCCCTTGTTGTCTCGTTCCCGCCTTTGGAGGCAGATCCGGCCACCTCAACTACCATCGTTCCTCCAGAATTATACCAGGACCAAAGCGAACAACTCACGATTACTTCATATATTTGTGTCGGCTGTGGCCATGGTGCCCAGATAGTGCGTTGTACCGTTGCACAACCGGGCAAACCGTCATTCCAGGCTGTTGCAAAGATCTTCGATGCACTATATTACCGCTTTATCCATGATTTAGCCAGAAGACCCCGCGACACCGCAGCTCAAGCAGATATGGATTACACTAGGGAGGTTTCTGCTTATAATCGCCTCATGTCCGCCGGGGAAGCAGGCAAAAGGCGTCCCAAAGTTCTATGGATCGTGGACTTTCAAGCTGCCGATCACAAGCCAAGGAGTCGAACATCAGAGGCCAGTGCGACTGATCTTGATCGAGCCTCTTGAAGGGTTGGATTTGCGAAGCTCACGCATCCAAAACGACTACCTTGCATACAACAATCTAGATGCATTCCACCTGCCCGAGGACTACCGCCTAGAGGTACTGGCGCGCGCTTTAGATCGTCATACGTGTTATATGCACTGGGGAGTTGACCATGGGGATCTGGCCAGCCGTAATGTGATGATCGTCACAGATACCAGCGACAAACTCAGCACCGGCAACAACAGCACCGTCACTATCCCGCGCGTTGTGCTGGTTGACTTCAATGTATCTACTGTTTATAGCTGTACCCTCATGGGCAAGCACTCTTTTGAGAGCCTGGCTCGCCCGGCAAACCCCATGGAGTTGTTTTGGAAGTGGTCTCTGGCTGTTGACTTTGAAGGCTGGGACCCTCGAGAATGGGAAGACTCTGAAATGTTCCAGCAGCAGTGGCTGTTGCGGAGATTTGGTAGCCAAGAGCAGAGAGCTCTGTACGAACCTGTGACCAAGGAGCTTGAGTTTAGCATCCATTAGTTGTTATCCTCCAAATGGATAAAAATTCACATGATAATGTTTAATGGCAATTGGCCTGGTTCCCCATTCCAAACGACACTGCCACAGGCAGCAGCCAGCCCAGCTCACTGATACTTGCACGGTTTTAATATTGTTAGCCATGAGTGGAGTCAAGTGCGTGGCAATATCCGTGAGGATGGCGAAGTTCAATATACCATACCGCCCAGTGGTGGCAGGGTCGTCGTCACGACATGACCGGCGGGTGGTGGGGAAGGGGGGGGGGGGGCAAAGGTGCTGCCAAACTAAACTTGCTGGCGCCCGGTATGGTCGCATTCGGATTCCTCACACCTGCGCCGGAGGCTCGATTTGCACATTAGAATGGAAGGCGCTCACGAGGCCAACCCCTCATGCGCAGGACGTCAAATTTGGTGGTGATAAATAATTTATCTTGTGGACGAACTATTTACACTATACTTTGAATCCAAGCGAGCTCGGGACCACCACTTGGCTGCCACGGTGGTTCTAGGTATAACCACCTCATCTCACGGCTTATTCCTCCCCAGTTGTCCAGCATTCTCAGTCACGTACGTGAAGACATCCTCACCTGACTCGAAGGATCGAGCCATCGCCTGCTCTCCAAATTTGGCACAGCTCTGAACCAGCCCACCCTCGGCGGAGTCGGTCTTTGTGGCAAGGTAGTAACTGAACGTATCGGCCGCATTCTGCATCAAACTGATTTCCTTGCCGTTCAGCTGGCTGGCTGGGGTGGCCAGGCTTTGCAGCGCAGGGTATTCTGCGATGAGCTCTTCGGCGGACAGGTCTGGCGGGGAGCAGAGCGTGGCCGGGTTTCCAGGCGTGGCGAGGTTGTTGAAGGTGAAGATCCGTGACTTGTCATCTGGGAATTGCCCGGTCTGGTCAAAGTAGTTGCCTGACATGAGCACAGATGACATGTTGTAGAGACCGACGTCGTATTGGAAGTCAGGGGCGTAGTCAGCACGCTTCTGGAGAGAGGAGTTGCTGTAGAGTGGTACCTTGTTATTATAGTTAGAGAACAGATTGTTGGCAATGTAGACAGTCCCAAAGCGGACCAGCGGGTTCCGGCTCATTGAGTTGACGAAATGGTTCGCGAAAACCGTAAACCTCATCTTGCCGATGTCCCGGGGCCCTTCTTTCTCGCCGCCACCCCAAAGCAAACTCTTGTGGTGGTTCGCGATGATGTTGTGGCTGAACGTGATGTTGTCCGAACCATCCTCAACGTCAAAGAGCCCGTCGTAGCGGTCAACCAGCCACCCCCATATGAAAGGCTCCGGCGCAACGGGCTCCGGTCCGTCTTCCAGGATGTTGCCGTCAAGCCACGCATTGGTGGTCGTCACGAAGGAAATCGCGTCGTATCGGGCATTCCAGCTCGATGGATAAGCCTCGGGGGACGGGAAGCAGTCCCGAGGGGGCGATATGCGGAGGTTCCGGATGATGATGTTGTTCTGGCCGTTGAAGATGAGGCTGACACCGTTGAGGTACGCGTCCGAGTCCCAACCAGTCAGTGTCACGTCACCCTTTGCGTCAACAGACTCCCAGCTTTTCTGTACATTCTGAGCTTGGCCCCTCCAGCCCTGGGTAAAGTCAGTACTAAGAAGCACATTTCCACGAACGGGCAGGAATCTGCTCGACGAGTTACTTGGCTGGACTCACATTCTGCCTGTTCAGCAAGTTGAGGTATTCCGTTGCGTTCCTGCCCTCAAACCCCTCACCCGCCTTCTCGGCAGCCTTCACAGAATCTGTGTACGTCGAGTTCAACGCCATGACGTAGAGCGTGAAGTTGAAGTTAGGCACACGGCTTGAATCGATATAGTACTGGCAATCTCCGGTGGTTGTCTCGTTGATCACGCTGCCCTTGATCTCTCCCTTCACGTAGATGGTCCTGGGCGTAGTCAGCTCCATTGCTGTGCGAAAGTCTATCATATTGTCAACCACAAAAGTATTTTTCTGAGTCGGAGTACCACCACCGGTGACCTGGGAGCCAAAGCCGAAGGGCTTCCGGTCAGGTAGCGTTGGGGCTGAGGCATCACGAGATACGGCCTGGAGCTTGCGTCCCAGAGCGCCAGAAAATGGGATCAAGAGTACTGCTGCTGTCCAGATCATTGTGATCGCTGTACTTATGCAAAAGACCTCCGGCTAGCAAGAGATGAACTGTTAAGCGTTAGTTCCTAGCACTTCGAGTTGGGCACGCTGGGATTAAAGGCCCTCTGTCTCCTGGCAAGTGACTTACTACCGCTGCCTCTTTAACCGGACGGCGACCCGAGGCGGGACAAAGTTCGCCGCTGGGCCATCGGAGAATTTTCGAAACCGCAGGCGGAGTTATATACCCTCCTATCAATCTCTAGCCAAACATTTGAACCACCGTTCCTCATTCACCCCGGGTAAGTCAGGAAGACACTGTTCTTGTGTTCCGGTCACCTTTCATTTGTTGTATGGTCAGAGAAAGTCCACCGGAACTCACCCTGGGCATCTGGAACAAGGCATCAACTTGCTGCGCAAGACATTCGGAAAGGGAAAATACGGTCATGGGCGGGGAGGTGGAGATCGTTCCATGCAGGTGCGGAGACTAACAGATCGTTATGGCATGGTGGGGAGAGCACTTCTGCGGGGCTTTCATCCACAGAGTGTCCCTTAGAGCGCAATTCAACCACGGAACATACTGTTCCAAGATCCATATCCCATTCGTCACGAGGGGCAGTCTAGCTAGGTCATGCGGTCTTAAATCTATCATATTCATCGAGCCTATCGCGGAAAGGGACGTTACTACACTGGGAGGGTTCCATAGTGCCATACAGACCACGGACGAGATACACTTTATAGCTAATAAATATACTACTTCCCAGTGCCCTCTCAGACTCTCACTCTTATGAAGATGGAGGATCGTTTTCCGAATTTCTTGTATGCTGCACCGTCGGAACGAAACCTCTCCCGGGTGTCCTTCACCAGACCCTCCGGCTGCTCCCAGGCGGCAAAGTGTCCGCCTTTCTCCTGCTCCTTCTCGAAGACGGCATCACCGAGCTGCCTGTTCCACATGCGCGGCGTCCCAGCGATCTCCTTGGGGGATTACGAGAAACCCTTTGCATTGATTGAACGTCATTAGTAAAAGGCTTCTTGGAGGTGTCACCTGGAAGCCTTGCGAGGGCCAGCTTCTGGCGGGTCTGCTCAATGGCAGCCGGCGGAACCGAGATTTTGTACTCTGGAATGCCTGCCATAATGACTGAAGATGGTGGGAACTGAAACCGGCAGAGGAATACGGATGGGATTGCTGGCACTTTTCACGTAAGTGGCCTGCGCTGTCCTCGAGATATCAGATGAGAGTTGCACAGGGAGCAGGCAGCAGCACCTAGGCAGCAAGTCGGAAAAGAACCAACCTCCCAAGCTTGTGTTGTGATAGCTGGTGTGGGAGCCAGCGAACCAGCGGATGCAAGTGTTGGTTGAGATTTCCAACAGACAGTGGAACCAAGAAGACTCGTCCGTTTTCTCTGCGTCCAGCATCCAGAGTCGCAGATAGTTGCCCCGTCAGCGTCTCGTTTATGCGCGCGAACCATAGCATCCGCCATGCCTTGTTCGCAACTATCCCACGAGGCAGAGGAAGTCATGGCTTGTTCCCATCCTACCGCAATGTATGTAGTTCGAAGACAAGCATTGCCTTTTCAGCAGCACGGGGACTGCGCCAGCCCGGTGATTCCCTGGCGCTCTGCAATAAATTCAGGCAAGCATCCATGTGCCCAAAACATGGAGTAAGCTCACTCCACCCACACGCCAGGTTCAGCGCGTTATTCTATCTCGGCCACGAACGCCCTTTTCCGATTTCTGGCTCGACTATTCAGTAGCTCAGGCCAACCATTCCCACAGCCAAAAGCGTATTTCATTCCGCTGACATGTAGGTAACGAACTTGTGAAACGAATTCGCCTGGTAGAGCCTTCTGAATCCGGTGAAGGCGGCCCCCCGCCGCAGAGCAACCCCGGACGTGGATCGTGATTTGTGGAATTTCGGTGTGGACAACGCCGAGGATCTATAGGTGCTACTTACCACTCAACACTCTCATCCAAATATTCAGGCTAGACTTGACCTGTACACTCTTTTACTATGTGAGATTATTCTTTTACTTGTAGGACAAAGCCTGGAGAATTTGATATTGCAAACATATGAAGAGGGCCGTTTGAACTGTTTCGACACACGACGGAGTACGGACGTATTGCGCGGTATAGTGTAATCCGCAAGCCGACTTCGCGTGCTTTTCCTGCCATAGGGATGCACGGATCTCTCGAATCCACCATGGCAAAGTCTCGAGGGCTGTCTCGCCTGAATCTGGGGCTCAACAGATTGGAACGGGGTCCAAATCTAAGCGGATGGCTGGCCTACACCCGAAGTAGGCGCGAGCAGAGCCAATTTTGCTTGGTTGTGTGCAACTTCAAACGTCTAAATATCAACATACACCAGAAACGAACTGATTTGGTCGCGCGACACGTTTGTGCTTCCTCTGTATGGCGAAATAGGGTCATCTGAGCAGCGCGAGAGTGCAACCATTTTGTGACTTTGGTCATCTAAGGACTGCATAACTATGTATGATAGCTTTCGCACACGGCCAAGCTTATCAAAAGCATTACCACTCCCGTTCTACTCCGAATTCAAGCGATCGAGACGGCGTGTCAACATCTACTTCCAGCTCGTGATCCACGGGGCCAGCACCTCGCCCTCGCCGAGCGTCTTGGCGACGGCCATGGACTGGGCGTCAAGCGTCTGCGAGAAGCCCTCGGTGCCCCACCACGCGGGGAAGCTGCTCTTGCTGAGCCCCAGGGCGAGGGCGTACAGGATGAGGCAGAGCGCGTTGCCGACGTCGAGGGCGCCGGCGAGCGAGTACGTGTAGCGCTCCCACCACCCTGGGAACCTGCTCTTGATGAGGACGTTGAAGATGATGCCGACGGTCAGGTAGCACAGCAGGTTGAAGATGGTGGCGGGCGGGATCATGCCCGAGACCCCGAACAGGGCGGGGAAGAAGACGTAGCGGAGGATGCTCCTGGGGTACTTGCGGGCGATGTAGTACTGGATTATGGGGCATGCGAACCCGATCAGGAAGAACCAGTTGGCCCAGGCTGTCTTGAGCGTCAGTGGTCTGTGGCTACTGAAGTCTAACAGGATACGTCTCAGCAAGGTCTTTACTCACAGTACATGGCACCAGTACCGAACATTCTCGCAGGACCGATGACACCTATTTACTTGGTTAGCAGCTGTGTTGACTGGGATGCATCCTGCCAGATGGTTCAACTTACCCCAGATGACACTGGCGTTGTAGAAGGTCCTTGCACCTGCACAAGTGAAACCTTGGGGCTGGGCCTTGGTGCAGATCTCAGGGAGATAGGCGAACATCCAGTTGAAGGTGGCTGTCTGCACGACTCTGTTTCGTGTGAGTATATCCCATATACCGAATGTTGCAAAAAAAAAAATGGGCAAAGACCGTTACTTACGATAGCCATAGCACAGCGAAGAGCTGAGCCCGGAACAAAGAGCGAGGAGGAATTTTCACTATGGTTAAGTATCAGCAACCAATTCTGCTTGGAAAGTGATTCTGGAACGGAGCAGAGGGACAGCGAGGAACGGTGTCTGTTCTCTCGACCCGTCGAGCCCACGGGTACCGTTTATATGAGTCTGCATAAGGGCACAAGGGAAACCTACTGTAGTGACCAATCTTCATGTCCTGGACGTAGGTGAGGGAATTGTACGAAAGCATGTAGCCCCCTGGTATGTGTGTTAGTATACCTGCCACCACAAAGCACCCAGTGCATA
Organism: Stenocarpella maydis; assembly: GCA_002270565.1. Lineage (NCBI taxonomy): Eukaryota > Fungi > Ascomycota > Sordariomycetes > Diaporthales > Diaporthaceae > Stenocarpella > Stenocarpella maydis. The sequence continues at coordinate 376,975 of NQMI01000010.1, forward strand.
GAATCCACTTGGAACCACGCTAGAAGACTACAAAACTGGAATAGTGAAAGGGTGGACTTGCAGCTCTCTGTTTCATTCGTTAGTAACCTGCTGTAAAACCCGATTTAAGGTTGGGGGGGTGGGGGGGTACTAGTGCTTACTGAACATCATCATAGCGATTGGCTTTCCCGGGAGCATATAGCCGACGATCATCTCAGTGATAATGTTCAAGCCGGTTTGCTGATTGGTCACGGCTTGGATGATGCCTACCACGTGGTCAGTACCGTGAATAACATTTCAAAACGGACAGGTTCAGCGTAGGGAGACATACCGACTGGGAGCACGAAGAAAGCCCCGACACAGATACAAATGATATATGCCCACCACGTGAGGTGGGTCGTCCACAGCTGACTCGCAAGCATTCCAAATGCGAACATGACAAGGAACACGATAGAGTACCACCACTCCGGTACCTCGGGGTACTTCCTCATGAGCTTCAGGTGGACGTCAGGCTCCTCGTACTTGGAGTCCTTGACACGGCGGACGACGTCTCTTCCGTAGAACCAAATGACGTGGCTGACGTTGCTAGCGAGGGTCGCGAAGCCCATAGCGTAAGAAAGGCCGAACGCCGCGGGCAGGATCAAGGGGGAGTAAGCCTTATACGCCGCCTCGTTGATGGTGGTGTCCGGGTTAAGGATACGCGTCGTGTTGTAGTTGTTGGCATAGCGGTCAAAGTTGGCATTCTCGACCATCGGCAGGTACTGGTTGTATGAGGGACCGGCAAAGTAGATCAGCACGGTGACGAAGAGGAAGAAGATACCGCCAGCCAGCATGTTGAGCAGGGCAAAGCCTGGCGTAAGGATGGGGTTACCAAACCACGAGGCAACGCCAGACCAGTCAAGCGAGATGGGGAGGATGCCGATTCCAGTCACGCCACCAAAGGCCTGGTTGACGGCCACGTTGTTGGGAGCAATCCAGGTCGGGAAGGTTCCGAGGTAGACCAAGAAGTTGGCCATGACGTTGGGGATCCACTCGTAGCAGAAGGTGACGGCGGAGACGAGCATGAAGAAGTAGTAACGGCCGACCTTCCAGCCATTGGTCTTGGACGGGTCGGACGGGGCGTGGTTATGCAAGCTGTCCATGACGGTGCAGAACACGAGGGCCAGGCCGGGCCAGACCATAGCAGCGGGCCAGACGAGGAACCGACGGAGCATGCCGGCGATACCAAAGCCCATGGCCTGCGTGGAGAAGACGAGGAGCAGCTGGAAGCCCCAGCCCCAGAACTGCTTGTAGTAGACCTGCTGCGCGAGGAGGATATCGAAGGCGTAGCTGAAGCCGGCACCGGCGGCGGTCATGACGGTGATGATGGTGTGCTCCTTCTTGTTGAAGGGGCCCGGGTTGAGGTGGAACTCCTTGCCGAAGACCGTAAACGACTTCGCAGGGACGTAGTTGGCCCAGCCGACGCCCATGGGGTAGGCGATGAGCTGGACGACGGGCGTGCTGATGGACACGCCGAGGTAGTGGTTGTTCAGCAGGATGTTCATGGCCGCGACGACGGTGCAGGTGATGAAACCAATGGTCCACGCCCGGATGGTATCCACAGGCAGGGTGGGGTCATCTTCAGGAGAGACCTGTGTCTCGAGTTAGCATTGCAGTCCAGCATCAAGCCCATCCTCACGCGGCCACGACTGGGCGGGAGAGCAAACTTACAGAGGCTCGGACTTCAGCGTACGGGGAGTCCTCTCCAATGAGCTGCTCCTCGACAACAGCCTCCTTCTCGACGTCTCCGCTCTCGATCACATGGTCGATGGCGTCCAGCTTGGAAATGTCCATGAAGGGGTCGAACCTGTGCTGGTCCTTAAGCCTCTTCATGTGGAGGTCGGCATCGGGGCCGCCCACCTCGTAGCCCGTGGCCTCGGCCGAGTCCACGGGCTCGACGGGGCGGGCCTCTGACCTGCCTCGCCAGCTGAAACCCATTGTTTGTGGATGGGGGATATTTCAAAGTCGATGGGAGAGAAGACGGCGCGGCGCTACGGGCAAGCAACCTGGAGTCAAGCTTCCCGTTCCAAGATGTCAGACGGCTGGGCACCAAGCGACCAAGAACGACCATGCAGGGAGAGAAAAGCTCGGCGGGCGTGGCATCAGGGAGATGAGGTACAAGGGCGGCGGTGTCACATTAATGTACGCGTGCGACGAGATTCCAGCTGGGCTTCTCGATGCTGTGCTACCCTGCGGCTGCACCTGGCCACCTTCCAATAACGGTACCCTCCTACGCGAATCTAGGGAACGCCTCCTTCTAGAACATTTGGAGGAGCCAAGACCGCCACCCCTCGACCAGATAGGCCGAGGTCTAGTCGACTCAGCCGTGCTTGTCCTCACCGGGAAGGAGATAAGGGAGGGGCAGTTCTTGAGTCGACGCCCACGCAGGGAGAGTCGGACACGGCGATACAGAAGTGCGCGCTGAATGGCCTATGATGGCAAGGCCTCGGGGCAAGGGTCTCAAAAGGACCAGCCCCATGGGCGCAACGGAGGGGTGACCATGTCTGTAAGTGTCTCCACCTAGCGGCGTTTGTTCGATAGGCGTTCCAGCCTAATAAATCGACTCAGCTGGCTCCGTGACAAACATGGCGGAATCATTGTCCAATTACGAGCTAATTTGGCGCTGTTCAACGGGCAAGGTGCGGCCTGGGCATGGCTGGGCGTATGCTGGGCGTTTGCTCGGCGCTGCAGATAAGGCCGCCACCCCGGTTGATTGCAACTATCGTGGGATGGGTGGTGTGAACCGTACTTGATGTATCACATGGGACAGGCAGATCTCGTGTTGGTCTCCTCCATCCGGGGAACCAGTGCTTTCTCGAAGGACGGCCCGACCTCCGTTATCAGCAAAGGAGCCAGCGGATCCCACAGACTTGCGATGCCATCATTGATATCTGCGTCAAGTGGCGACGAGCTGCATTGGGAAGTGTGCCTCGGGAAAAGTCCGTGGGGGGCCAATCGAACAGACAGGAACTGAATCGGCAAACCTGCTCAAGCTCTGGGCACGGAGCGATGGATCACGTACTTGGAATCCAACCTATTGGAACTTGAAGTGGTGCGGAGTTCGATGTCGAGGCTGAATCTTATCTTTCTTTATGTCTTGGAGCTCATGATCAGCGGCGAGCGAAGCAATACGAAGAAACACGCCGCTCTCATGTAGGGTTGGGAGCCACACGTGGCAATTCAGGCAATCCAGGCAATTCAGTCTTTCTGTCCAGCTCGCTTTTCCTGCGGATGAACATGATTTGCAATCTCAGACAACCCCTGGCGCAATATAGACTAAATAGCGTCAAGATCTGCCCCCGTGGTCCACTCCCTGTTGAAATTTTATTATAGGGCATAGAAGAAACTTCACTAACATAGCGCTAGTATGAATTATGGTGAGCATTTTTCCTAGCCCCATGACCAACACGTCAAAGGTTGCTGGTTGCTGGTTGCTGGATCTCCTCTTAACGTCACATGCATGCACACCATTTTTAGACACACAATCACCCGCCCTGAGTCAATGCATAGATTAATAACAGAACAGCTATCCACACTGAAATGGCTCTATCAGAAAATCTGGCTGTAGTTGTGGGGTCTCTTGGCCATAGCTTCTTCGTGCAGACAAGCCCACAAAGAAGCTATGGCCAAGAGGCCCCATCTGGATTCTGGCCCAGAGCCCTGCGCCAAGTACTACGGTGTGGCGCCGCCCCTTTGTCTTGAAAAGCTTGAGGTCCTTGGGAGAATCGATTAGACTCGCCTAGCTGCGCCAAGTAGAGCTTGGTATTCTTGTCGGTGGGTAACTTCTTTTATTTTTGGGTCGGCGCACGCAAAAGGCTGGGTGGGCGTACGTTGACTGGTGGGAGGCCTTGCATGCAGCAGACATAGCTGATTGCAACACCATGGCTGCATTGTTCCTGCAGCCGTTCGCTGCAGGCCATATACCTCAATTTTACATGTCTCTATCATGCCATATGCGGTTTTAAATTTGTTTTGCAGTGGATAAAAGTTACTCTTTCTGTGAAATGGGGTGTCCTTAGGTCCGTCTCAAATCGGGATCTTGCTATCATCAGTTTAAAAGCAAGCATTCGCAATGTTTCCAGCCTTAACCTTTCCTGCCACACTCTGGTCCGCTGGAAACAATATTCATAAAGAAACCTGCCAACTCTGCTGCAGTTTTCATATGTGGCAGCTGTCCAACATCACCCAGGATGATTCCCTACCCTTCTACAGCTACTCACTTTTCGAGCCAGTTTGAGTGATCATGGCAGATCTTATCCCATAGCATAAATGCTGGAGGGGGCTTTCCAATTGCTGTTTCTAATACTAGACTAACGGATTCAAACCATCAGCATAAAAAGAAGGCCTGTAATATATGCTTAGGTACATTATAAATGCAGGACATTTATTAGTTATACGCATATAAGCTAAGAGCTAACTTTAGACATAAAAATTACAGGTAAAAATATATTACAGTTATCATTTTATATATAATAGGCCTTTTTATTTTATGTTTAATATCTTTTCAGTATATAATATATTTCTCTTCTAATATCCTTAAACGTTTTAAATCTATATAATATATAATTATGAATAAGCCTTCTGTAGGTGTAGTAAAGTTATAATAATACGACCCTGGTTTGAGCAGAAATTTAATGGTGGTGAATTGACCCTGGCGGAGTGTGAGAAGAATCTGGCATAGTGTGTGGGGACGAGAATAGCAATTGTGTTAATCTCAGCTGCGCTAAGATGTTTTAATGCGGATAATTTTGTCGGAAACTACTCAAGTATCTACACTGGGATCTCCAATGCCATCATCCCACCCTGCCAGACCACCGCTGTCACCGAACCCAACAAGGCCAAGAGAGGCCCGCGGCTGCCCACTGCATGCAAATCCCCAAAGCAAGGCCTCAAACAAGACATCTACGAGGTCCACTTGTTGCTCTCGACCCAGCTGACGAACTGGCCGACGCGGGTGTAGACACCGGCGAAGTTGGGCTCGGCGCAGCCCTGGCCCCAGGAGACGAGGCCCTGCAGGGTCTTGGAGGAGTCGACGATGGGGCCGCCAGAGTCCCCGGAGCACGAGTCCTTGCCGCCCTGGGTGAGGCCGGCGCAGAACATGCTGGTGGTGATGGCGGAGGAGCCGTACTGCGACTGGCAGGTGGCGCGCGAGATGACGGGGACGTCGACCTTCCTCAGGGTGGAGGGGAGGGAGTTGCTGTTCTCGGAGAGGATACCCCTGGTCACAGCAGATCAGCAAAGCCCTTCTGGTGAGTTGGCACACTGGGGAGGCTCGGAGAAGACTTACCAGCCGGCGACGGTCAGGGTGGTACCAGCAGCTGGGTCGGATCCCTGAGCAGGGAGGGTGGCGTATCCGATGGTGGAGCTGGCCTGGAGGGGGCTGGCCAGGTGCCAGACGGCAATGTCGTTGTCGGTCCTGGCCGAGTTGTACGAAGGATGGGCCCTGAGGGCAGAGACGCCAACCTGGGTACCGCCGGAAGCCCAGGTCTGTGATTGCACGTCAGCACGCAACCCATCCAGGAGGACACGGCAGGGGCCAGCCCTAGGGGCCTGTGCCAATGCGGGAGTGCCAAAGGCACCGAGGAGACACTTACCAGGCTGCCGGCGCGGACGCGGACGGACGAAGCACTCTGTCCGGCAGTGCAGTGGGCGGCGGTGATGACGGTGTAGGCGTTGAGCAGGACACCGCCGCAGAAGTGCGAGCCGCTCCTGGACAGGCTGACGATGAAGGGGAAGTCGCCGGCGGAGGCGGTGGTGCCGCCGACGATGCCGGCCGGGGGCGGGAGCTCGCTGTCGTCCTGGCGGACCTCCAGGCCGAAGGGCTTGGTCTGGGGGAGGGGCTTGACGACTGCCGCGGCCATGGAGAGGACGGGCATCGACAGGGCGAGCGCGAGGGTGAGGAACGGAGTCATCGTGGCGGTCTGGAGAGCTGCTGGCGCTGGGGGCTGTGGCTGGGAGGATGGAGCTGGAGCTGGAGCTGCAGATGCCGGGTCGTCGTGGTCGAGACGAGGGCTCTGCGGCTTCCTCCCTTTATACCTGAGGCCATCGACATTGTTTCTCAGATATCGCGGCTGCGGTGACGAGCAACCGCTCTCCCGCCCGGCCCAAAGACGACTCCCCCGAGTAACACTTGCCTACTGAGTAGTGGCCCCCGGGGGCCAAGAGGTTGCTCTCAGTACGCCAGATAAAGCGCTGTCCAATCTTTGCCTGCAGAGCGAATATATGATGCCTTGGCAGAGGCCAAAAGCAGAAGGCGAGAGCAGACGGCGTGTTCGTGGGCGGCGGTTGAGCTGCCCCAGAACTGCCTCATTCAGACAAGCGCAGGCGTGCTGGCCCTGGCAGCCCACGTACATGCTTCCGGGAAACCTCTCCTTCTCGCGCAGCCAAGACTGCTGCGGGGGCCACCAGGCAGACCAAGCCTCGCCTCCTCGCGAGCTGTTTGGCTGCCCATATATTAAGCTCCTCGGCAGGTGACACGGCCGCCACCCCGTACGGGCACCGGCTGTGCACTTGGCCGCAACGTCGGCATCTGATAGGCAGGCGGCGTGCGCCGTTGTGTTATATTGCGGTATATTGCGGTAACCACTGTGGTTGGGGGGCCTCATGTTCTGTCGTCTCTCCTGCATGCCAATGGTGGTTTCGCAAAAGCTTATCTGCCTGGCAAGACGATCGCAATCAGCCAGCCGGCCAGTGGTATAACCTGAGCTGCAGCGCATTGCGTTCAGGCGCGGGTTGTCGTGTAAATGCCCCCATCTGGCGACGACGTCTCCGCGGGACAAGAGACGTGTCCCGGGCCCGAGTCATTTGGCGAGTACCCGCCGATGATGCAGAAGTCATTCGGCTTCCATGGCCACTCACCCGCCGGGGCTGAGGGTCTCAATAGGGGCGCATCACTGGCGAGAGCCCACGCTAGATTGGCTTTCTTGTGGAACTGGTTGTTGTCCTTGGCGGCTAAATGGGCGACTGTGCGCCTTGATTAGATCCGGTTTATTATTATGGTGTCTATGTAATGTCAGAGTTGCATTCTGCGCCCACCTGCCGTGAACATGATCCGTGCTGACGCTCACGCCATAGACTCATATGCAGATACGACATATATTTGTCTACATGTGTACTCCAATGCTATCCCGGTGGGATATCCTCGGCAACTTGGGCAAGTACAACTAATTACAATCCCACATTACTGGCAGGCCTGTGTGCCGGAACCATGGCTGGAAGCCGTGCAGATGTCCTAGACGTGCCTGATGCCCCTATATGACGGCCGGTGTATCACGCGGGGTATGGGACATGCGACCTGTGCCGCAGCCCACCGCACAAGATTGCCCTCGCGCCCTTCCCTCCAGTCAAGGCCCACGAAGGAGCCCTGGAGCGACACCTTGGACTCCCCGAGCATCTTGGTGAAGAAACTCCGCGCGGGCTCGTTGTCGGACTCCCAGATGAGCTCGATCGACTCCCGCACCTCCTCGCCGGGCTCCTTGTCCCCGACCACCAGGGGCAGCAGCTGGCGCCTCCTCTTCTCGCCGGGCAGCGCCCACCACGCGTCCAGCACCGCCTTGAAGAGCTCGCTGCCGTAGCCCTGCCGCTGGAACTGGGGCTTTATCAGGATCTCGAGCCGCGTCCACCCCGACGTCGGCTGGTCCTCGCTGTCCGGGAGGCCGGCCTCGCCTATGAGCTCGCCGGTGGAGGCCAGGAACGCGCCCCAGTACCAGTGGCGCTGGTCGTGTGGTGCCTGCAGGCGCTCCAGGTTCGCCCTCGACTCCTCGAGATCCCTGTCCGGCCGCCCGCGGGATGTGGAATGCACCTGTATCTCGGCTATGCTGCGGAGCTCGTGGAAGGCCTCGAGGTCAGACGGCACGAGAGGCCTGATGACGAGCCTCTCCGTTTTGATCTCCGGGCGGTCCTCGACTTGGGGCAGTGGCCGCAGTGGCGCGCAGACATCATAGCTGAACCATACTGTGGAGGACAGCTTCTCGTATTCTTCATGTTCGAGATCGACATGGATTGTTGGTGGTGAGTCGCCTCCCATGGTGTCTACGGGTGTGTGTTGGATCCGGCTTTGGAGTCTGTGTGCGAGGTGCCGATGGCTGGCTTGTGGGTGATGGCCGGGGAGACTCGGGCAGGTGACCAAGAAACACAGCTCTTCTACGGGTATGTGTCCAACAGCCCTTGGGAGTGAGTGAGGCTTGGAGGGGATGGGGTTTCTTGGGGTGTCTTGAGATCAAGGTGCGATGAAGAAGTCAAGATGAGCATGGATGGAGGGGGGAAAGGGCGGGAGGCGTGTTATTTGAAACCTTGACATTCATCGCGGCGCGAGAGGTCAGTGGAGTGCCGTGAAAAAAAAAAATAGAACTCAGGGGCAGCAATAGACGAAGACAAATCGGACCATCCCCAGCACCGACATCCGTATCGGTCCACCTGGACTCCAGGGCAGCGGCGCGAACCTTGGGGAAGGAAACCAAATTGGCACAGAAATCACCCGACCTTGTCAGAAAGGGAACGCGTGCACCAACGGTGTTTTGTTTTAGGAGGTGGAGAACAATGCAACGTGGACTTGCGGGCGAGATTGCTCTCGACGGCACGAAATCGCGATGGCGGCTGGTCATTGGCCTCCGTGATACCAATGGCGAGGGTCGGCCCGCACAACTCTCCATCCAACGGGACCCAGGACATCTCGGATGGGGGCTGCCATATGCAGTGAACGAGTCGTGGCTGCAGCGGAGTGCCCAGGGCCCCAACGCAAAGGGGGTGTGTGTCCACGCAGTCGCACATCTCGGCACATCTGAGCGTTGCCGCGGAGGTTTCTCCGACAATCGCAATATACCCTGTCGTTATAGATCCAAGTGGTCAGAGGGCGTCATTCGGGACAGAGGCACTCGTTAGCGAGCGAATCCTACCAGTGATTAGAGAACTCACAGCCGAAGAGCCTCTCCCACACTAGCCGATCCCGGCCAATAATGCAGGCCCCCTGCGGGCCTGTTAACGTCCGGCGTATTGGGAACGAAAGCTTCAACGTGGGTGGTGCCCGGAGTGGGAATCCATGCGAGACTCCTTTTTCAGAAGAATGCTCGCGTAGACCGTGGCGCAGCAGCCTCCGAGGAGTTGGCTAAGCAATCCACAGCAAGTCCCAGGCTCCACTCTCCAGGGTAAACCAAACCAACATGCCCTCTGATACATTCAACGGTGATGTTCCCCAGGCTGTCAACCACGCGATGATCAACATCCGGCTTGCCTTGCGGCCTCGGTGTGGAGTGGTTTCCCTGACCGATGTGACATAACAACACCGAGGCAGGTATAATGATAACACCCTGACCGCTCAGATCCCACAAAGGATAAAAAAAGATCAAATGTCTCAGCTTGGACTGTAGGCTTGGACAAAAGCTCGTAAAAAAGAAAAGTAGGGATGTAGTGTATATGGGTCCCCTTCTTAAACTCTACGTATGCAGACAGACGAGGGAGGTAAGCAATTACCGGGTGTTGATGTAACAAGTTCAAGACCTTGTCGCATCGGGTGTGGGTCCAGGGCACCGGGGAATACATAGGATCCTACTTCATGTCCGGTTAAGTTCACAAGGCCTGCTCTGATCAGGTAATCCGAGGATTCACATGCCTGCTCGGTACATGAACGTGCGCACGCCAATGCTTGCTGCTCATTTTGAATCTACCACGCTGATCCGCACACGTGATGGGTGATATTTGCTTCTTGCCAGCGTTCCAAACATGGTATACCCTACCCAAGACGATCTTACCTAGGTATATGGCCCATCGGAATCCTGAGTTTGGCTGATTGGAAAAACTGTATAGAAATCGTGCCAATGTCTCTCGAGGGTCCCCGCCTTGCGTACGTGGTCTACGGGCCCCTCTGGGGTGAGCTGGCGGTGTGCTCTGGTCCATGCCTCTCCTGTCATCGCAACTGCTATCATCTTCACTGTTGGCCGTTGTCAGCTTTAGTCTAGATGAGAATAAACTTGCGGGTCTCATTTTTGGTTAAGCAAGGGCTTTGGCTGAGACCTGACAGATGTTCAGGGGTCCTCCCGTTAATGATAACGTGCCGGGCCCACGTTTACCGCACCCCTTGACATAGAGATCCTTACAGTAAACCCTATAGTTAATTACATCTAACGAGAAACTCAAACGCACAGAACCATTATATATATATATATATATAATATCAATTTAAATGATGCGATGTTTAAGAAAAACTTAAGCTTTTTAAACATTAAAATATTAAATACTTCTAGTAAAATATTCAGATCCAAGAGACATTATGTGGGGCAGCTTATCATTGGTGAAAAGGGGAAGGGGGGGTGAGAGCGAATTCCGCCGAACCGCTTCACGAAGTGGTAGGAGAATAGTAGAACAGCTCTAGAGGTTTCGAGTAGGCAATGTTCTGGCCATCCAAGACACTGGACTGAGTCGCCGCTTCTCTAGTTGACAGATTGAGTTCTCCAAGAAGCCTTGGTGGTAAGGTTGAAAATGGGGAGCATTCGAACTGAGCTTATCAGGGGGTGATGGACACAAAACTTACGAAATTGCAGACAATAGACAAATCGCTGCCCATCGGCCCAGCAACTTCTCACACCATCAGTCCATTATGTGGTGGGCACAGGGATGCTGGGCTTTGCTATTGTAGGGCAAAAGCAACAATAGCATATACAAAGTCGCGCTAGCAGACGGAAACGGCGAGTGCATGGAGGCGTACAAGCTGGAATCTGTGGATAGCATGACTCGGATACTAAACCATCGGGTGCGCTAACGCCTTGTGCTCATAAATACATATGTAGGCGGCGATCTCGATGGCCGGATTACTCATACCACTGACAGCTTGATACTAGTGGAAGTTTGAGGACAGAACAGAAAAAGAATATGCTCTTGTTAGAACAGGCTGCGAATCTAAAGGCGTGCCTAGGTAGGGTCCGTTAAAGGTGAATTCTGGCTCCTCGAGGTTTATCCCGGGCTAGCCCCTAATTTAGCCTCGTGCACGGAGGTGCTTGTATATGAAAGGGGGGGGGGGGGGGAGAAAATCATTATACCCACTGACCCCTTTCCCCTCATATATCGCCAAGTCTGTCTCAGTTAGGAGACTCTACTAAGCTGCGTCAAAATATAATCGCTATATGCTACCAGGTAAGGCAAACGGCGGCGTCGTTTTTGCTCAAAATCGTGCAGTGACATTATTCGTGACAACAAGACATGATCTATGCATGCCTCGCACTACAGCTCGAGAAATTGATGAAGCATGAACAAGCTATCAAATCTGAGATGTTAGCACTGCACTGGCAGATCGTTGATCAAAACTTTAGCTAACCACGTCTCCATCCCACCAAGCGAACCGAGTCTCTACATTCATCCTGGCTCAGGGCTCTCAACTTCTTCCATCAATTCCCCCATCTACTCGGAATAAAGAAAGCTGCATCGGGGTATTAAGCTTCACTTCCACGTCATGCCCATGCGCTGGAGGTACGTAAAAAGGGACCCCTTTGGAATGTAGCCGGCGTAACGGGCTTCGCACCGTGCAGCAAACGAGCCTAAGAATAAAAAACACACCAGGTTCAGCATCAAAAAGAATCGGACACAAACTGAGATCCTCTGCTAAAAAGGAAGTCCAAAGAAGTTGACATTCTTGGGGGAAGTGTCTCAAGTTTCACCTACCTGCGACAGGTCCCAGCTCCCCAAACCCCAGCAGAGTCACCACCCACCTGGTCATGCGCACGAGGATCCCAAACGCAACCAGCGAGAGCAGGATCTCGATGACCACCTCGGCAGCCACCTCCCCGGGGTGCTCCCTGGCGTACTCCAGGAAGGAGCTGAAGTGATCCTCGGCGGTCGTCCTCGCGGCGTGGTACGCGTCCGTGAAGGCGACAGCCCAGCGCGCGTCGTCGCCGCCGTCGAGCTTGTTGCCGAGCATGGACCTCAGGGTGTGGAATATGTTTTCGGCCAGCCACTCGGACCAGCCGGCCGCGCCGACTGGGCCGTGGCGGCCCTCCAGCTCCTCCCTGAGCCTTGCACCCGTGTTTTTGGTGGTTCGGAGGATGGCGACGGTCCTGGCTGCGGTCTCCTCGTCCGAGGGCCGTTGGTCGGTGGTGCGGACTTGGCTCTCGGGGTAGCTCGGTGGGGGGGTCGACACGGGCTTCTCGTGGATCAAGTGGTAGGCGTATCGGTTGTCGCGGAGAGGTCGAGAGCTAGAGGTATCGACCCCGCCGCAGAGGCATGTAAGGATGGGCTTGATCATGGTCTGAAATGCACACTCTTCCTCAGGCGTGAACGGGGTAGTGCTGGTAGTACCACAGTGCACCCAAAGAGTGGCAAGAATGGGAACTGGTCGATGTTAAAAATGGAGGAGAGGTTTAGCAAGCCTGCCTGAAGTGAACCAGCTCCGAGTGCTCCACACCACGCCAGCATTTACACGTAACTTGGAATGTCGACCGATGGTCACGTGGAATGCTGTGTAACCATCAAGTGTACTTATTCCCTGGGCTGTGCCCATCGTTGCCTTACTGTGGAACGCAGCACCCGCCCCTAACCCTGGAAACGGGGCATGTTTGAGAAGTATATAATCTCAGTTCCTTTTGTCATCCTATTTCTATATACCTACGGAGCCTTCACCTAGAAGTCCCTCCGGCTGAACAAATATCAGCTTTCCACCCGATGTGTAGTACCGCGCCGGGTCACCCGTGCGGTAGAAACGCGAGTTACTCGGTGGGCTGAGTCCCATCGCGGGCACCCACGCCGGCGGGACAGCAAGGAAGGCTGGATTCGGCCGCCTTGACACTGTCGTTTAGATAGCCTCTGGCAGCGTTTTGGTCCCCTCGACTATAAGCTCTCCCGCAACCCCAACAAGCGCGGGTCGGTTTATGTTATCGGCGAGGGTATCCAAACTTGGCAGCTGAAGGACGAGCCAACCAAGGCCGGATCGGATTCTTCACCAAACTGCTGGTTCCGCTATATAAAGCTACTGTGCATTCAGCAGGGGGTGTAAACTGTTATAAGATTTGCCTGCCCTGCCCAGGCCTTGAATAAATCGCTCGTAACTTTGTTGCTACCCATGATGATGTTCTTTATGTCCGGGATCTCTTCCGGCGAAAGGAGTTGCAGGGCGGAATTAGCGTTGAGTAGATTCATAGACTCAGCAGGCCGGCTGATTCTGTCCTCGTCTGAGGGGATGCAGACACATCTGCTGCTAAAGAGCCGTTATGGGTATCTTGCTAAAAGTAGCGTTGCAGGTGTAGTATGAGAAGTGGTAGTATTAATACGTCTTAGACCCATCAGTCCTCAGCAAACGGAATGATGTTCTATCGCTGTTGCTTTCGGCCGGCAGCAAAAGCACGGTCCTCTTGAGCCTCTGAAGTCGTTATGATGGATCCCTTAATGCCGTGTATGAGCATCTCAAGCCGCCCGATAGGGTGAGAAGCATCCCGCAGGAGAAATGTATATCCGCTTTTCAGAACGGCCATTATGGCTTACAACTATTTTACATGGACTTGTCAAATAGCAATGGGATGATACTTTTCCTCGGGGCTCTTGATGCTAATAACTCCACAGTTGGGTTGGATGATAGCTCGTCCGGCTCTCCGTATCTAAGGTTCCCATCCCACGTGTGGACGGCTGCTGTCGTTTGGCGACTTGACTACCTGCCCCTCGACAAGAGAATGCACGCACGAAGGACACCCCTTATAGCAGGGGCCGGGATTCCACTGGAGTACATCGTGCTTCATCCTCACTGCACCCTGTCAGCTCTGCCGTGGTGGCCACCACACAGCAGGATGTACTCATCAAGGTTGGTTTCCGCCAGCCATAAAGTCTCGTTCCCATAACTCCGTCTACGTCCCATAACCCCGTCTACCGAGCTCCGTACCCCGAAATGCTAGACAAACATGGAGAATTGCCACCAACCATCGGTAGCTCTACGAGGAATCCTGCCATGAACTAAACAACCCTGGCCCGACAAGAATGGCTGCGCACACGTCCCAGGTAACATTGATGGCCGTCAAAGGTCGCTGCCCGCTGAGTTTGTCTCCCGCGAATGAGCGAGTCACGTCTGTCCGAAACCGTGTCTCTGAGTGAGGTACCGCGGCGTTCAGTGCCGCCTCTACTACCCAGGGTTTGCAGGTCTGCGGCTCTGGGCCACGTCCTTCAGTTTCTAGAGCGTCCGGCCCCAGCGGGTCCTATTGCCCCCCTGGAGGAGCCGGATGCGTTCCCGCCGGTCGCTCTCATCACCTGGTCATCCTGGTCCGAGACGGGCGGGCCTGGTGCGCGGGCACGCGGGACACCATGGTCGTGCCCCGCCGCTTGGAGTAGGCCGACTTGGTCTTGGACCTGGGCCTGACCCACCGAGGGTCGCAGAACCGCGTGCACCGGTGCCGCCGGAAGAAGGAGTGGATCCCGTCCGGCCCGAGGTCGCCGGGGCCGCAGCTGTAGGAGGCCGACATGATGATCGGGTCGGAGAGCACGCTTTGGGCGACAGGCGGGAGTGTCAGCACGGCATGCATGTGAGACATGGCTGCTCGGACGGGGTGAGAGGGTGGGACCTACAACACGTCCCCATGCGTGCCGCCCTGCAGGTCGCACAGCAGGAACTGGCCGCCGGTGATGTGGTACGAGAAGTGGCTCAGCGCCTGCATAGCGTCGCACCACCAGTCCCCGGGCTGGTGCGGGACCCAGCCGGTGTTGCTATTGAACTTGCAGAAGTTGACTATAAACGGCTCCACCAGGGCCTTGCGCCCGTCGCGCCGGTACTGCCATATCTGCGGGCGGCTCATGACGATGCGCCGGCGGGAGCCCGCGACGCCGGCGGCGTGCCAGCTGTCGATGATGGCCTGGGCCCGGTCGATGATGTTGAGCTCCTCCTGGAAGTAGTGGTCCTCGAAGGCGGAGCTGGCCTTGAACTCCTTGGCCACGCACGCCTGCCCGGCCCTGGCGCCCGCGATGTAGCGGCCCTGCCACACGTTCTTGAAGGTCCCGGTCGCGAAGAGGCGGTCCCGGTTGATGTCGGCCGCCGTGGCGTCGTTGTTCCTGGCACAAGACATGGCGGCGGCGGCGTCTCCTGTACGCTCTGATGAGATGCGGAAGTTTATACCAGTTGGCAATGAGTGGGTCTGGGTTCCTAGGACCACGCCTCTCACAATGGCGGGCAATCTGTTGCAGTCCAGCTGGGCTCCTCGGGTCACGCTTTAAATGGTGGTCGGTGTCCCGGGTGGGCTCAGGTGCTCGTTTGAAGCTGTCGTGTCCTGGGGATAGCAGCTCATACAGCAAGCTGGAGCATGGGAGGGTAGGCCAGTCCGGTGGGTAATGTACAAGTGAGGAAAGTGGCTTGAAGACTACTCATGCCATGCCGTCGAGTCAAGCCATCTAGTAATGAGGTGTTTTGTTGCTGTTGGCCGAGTCCTCACCAAACACGGAAGCAAGGTCAGATTTGTAACTGAGGAAGAGAATCCGCCTGGCGCTCGAAACCGTCAATACGCCGCCACGTGGTTGCGTGTGGATTGGGCAGAGAAAGGTGAGGCGGTTGCTGAGCGTGTCGGTCTGCAGAGCGGTAAATGGCTGCAGGGCACCCCTATCGTGCGGTCAGCCGCCCTTGAGCATGAAGCCTGGGCGAGGCCGGCCCAGGGCAGCAGCGTATCGGAGGGTGTTTTAGGTATCCACAGCCAGTCTGATGCGATTGTTTCGAGAACAAAAGCAATGCGCCCTCCGCCCACGTAGCCGGCACCAGGCATCACCTGCCCCTGAAGCCCTCACGTGCTACTAGTATCATTCGTCCGAAACGCAGCCATCTCGGACCCACACGCCACAGCCGCCGCCTCACTGGTGGTCGTCTGAGGCTAGCTGCATTTCCAGAAGCCTTAGTCCACCATGCTGGTAGGCGCGGAAGCGGTCCCTGAAGAACGCAGATCCCCCGAGCCAGATTGCCTCTGGGATCTCCCATAGCCTACCGATGTGCCTAGAGCCGAACCTTAAGGCCCCGCTAGGGCGTGATATAACGCAGGGGTAGAAACTTGGTCACTGACGGCACCGCTCCCTTTCGACGGAGAGTGGCAAATCAGAGGGTGGGGATTGCCTCCCACCGCCGCAAAGTCAGCAATCTAGACTGCCTGGGAGGCCCGCGGCATTTTCACTGGGCTCGGTGCGGCAATATTAGTAGGGATTCCCCGGCATGCCCTGCTTCCCTTTAATGCCTTCACATGGGCTCTGGCGGCCTTCTTTTGTCATGGCCATCTTGCCTCGTGTACATATACTGACACTGAGCAGATAACCAGGGTCCAGTCTGCCTCTGCCGTTGTGTTCTTTGGACCAAGTGGTGGCGGGATCTGGGGAATCGCCGGGCGAAGCCATAAGGCACGTCCCCCACGGTGGCCCGGGGCCCTCCTGGGAATATCCATGACCAGCTGGGTGGTAGGAACTCGTCCTCACTAGAAACCCCTCAGCATCAACCGGACTTGGTCGCGTTGGCTAGGACCTGGCAGGTTAGTCTCCTAGAGACTGATGCAAGACCGTACGGCAGCTGACGCATGGGATGTGTGGTGAGGATCAAAGCCGACCAGCTAAACGTGATCCATACGCGGGCATCCAGGCACTGTCTATCTCGGTTAGGGTTCATCTGGCGTACAGACCAGAGCACAATAACAGGATACAGTGTATGTACCCTGATTGCCATCCGGGAATGGCGAAGCAACCCAACATTCAAGGATGGTCAGCACGTAGCCAGATCCCCGCCTAGGCCACGGCAGTTAGTATACACACGATTGTCCTTCAAACGGGCCATCAGGGGTATGAGGATGTGAGCTTTGTGGGCGGCATGGATTGAGAGGGGTTCGCTGTTGCACATTGAGACACGTATCTCCACGCCAGTACTGAACAAACAAAGTATGGAGTTGCACACTGGTGTCATTTTGTGTTTTGAGTATTGCAGACAACTGTTGGGCTCGATGAACACTTCCAGGTACGGGTAAGTAGAGCTATCTAAATACATATACTAGGGATCCGAGGCGGGAGGGAGGCTGGGATGGCACCGCAAGTGACATGGGCGCACATCTGTCAAGCCCATCAGGCGACTCCGAAAGGCATGGGCCTGGCCGGTGATACTGCCAGGTTGTGCATCAAGCACCGGTGTACGTATAGGTGGGGTGGTGACGGGCTCTTATTCTCATTGGACAAGTTCCAAATCTCAAGGATATCTCCTGCAAGATGAGCGTAGGTAGCCCATGAATAATTGCCGAGGACCGCAGCCAATCGCAGCCAGGACTCCAAATATGAGAATGATGTGACAACAGGCAACGAGGACTGGCACATATCCACCACACAATCGGCTCCCGGGAACTGCACGTGCAGATGTGATGATTTTGAAAGCACAGCCTGTATACAGGCATGGAATAGACGTAGCTGACTCGACGCAAGAACTGGCGGCGTTGCCTGTGCCACAGCCGTAGCCGGAAGAGCAGGGCGCAGCCAGACGGCCCGGGTTGTTGATTACGACTCCCACCGACTCCCATACAGGCGCCCAGTGGAACGGATTCAATCATGCGAGCGCGGTAATGACCAGAGAATGTGTTGCATTCGTTCTCCCCCCTCAGCAGCCCCCCGCGACGCCCAAGGACAGGACAGTCTACAGCTTCGCGAACACGGTGGGCACGGCGCCGCTCGTCTCGATGAGGGTGCTCTTGTTCCTCGTCCAGCCCTCGAGCCCCCTGCGGCCGTTCTCGACGCCCAGCCCGCTGAGCTTCCAGCCGCCCACGGCCATCTCGGCGGGCGACTCGCCCCAGGTGTTGACCCAGGTGATGCCGGCCTCGAGCCGGGCGACGACCTGGTGGCACTGGTTGACGTCGCTGCCGAAGACGCCGGCGGCGAGGCCCAGGTCGGTGGCGTTGGCGCGCGCGACGGCCTCGTCGACGGTGTCGTAGGGCAGGATGGCCATGACGGGGCCGAAGATCTCGTCGCGCACGATGCGCATGTCGTCGGTGCAGTCGGTGAAGACGGTGGGCTGGACCCAGTAGCCGGCCCTGAGCGCCGCGGGCACCGCCACCGCGCCGGGGGACGTGTCGCCGCCGCAGAGGAGCCGGGCGCCGTCGCGCTCGACGCCGTGGCGGATGTAGCCGACGACCTTGTCGCGGTGGGCGGCGCTGCTGAGCGGGCCAAAGTTGGTGGCCGGGTCGAACGGGTCGCCGGCGCGGACGTGGCGCATGCGGCCGGCCAGCACGCGCTCGAACTCGCGCAGCATGGGCCGCGGCACAAAGACGCGCGTGCCGTTGGTGCAGACCTGGCCCGAGCTGAAGAAGTTGGCCATCATGGCGCCGTCGACGGCGCTCCCGACGTCGCAGCCCGGCAGCACGACGAGGGGGCTCTTGCCGCCGAGCTCCATGGTCGCGTACTTGAGCCCTGCGCCCGCCGCGGCGGCGACGCGCTTGCCGGTGGAGACCTGGCCGGTGAAGCTGACCTTGGCGATGCGCGGGTGGGAGGCCAGCTGGGCGCCGACGTCGCCGGCGCCGTAGACGACGTTGAAGACGCCTGCGGGCAGGCCGGCGTCGCGGTAGAGCTCGGCGAGGCGCTGGGCGTGCAGGGGCGTGAACTCGCTCGGCTTGTAGACGAGGGTGTTGCCGGCGGCGAGGCAGGGCGCCGACTTCCACAGGGCGATCTGGAGGGGGTAGTTCCAGGCGCCGATGGCGGCGCACACGCCGAGGGGCTCCTTGGAGGTGGTGACGGACGCGCCGGGGCGCAGGCGGAAGCTCTCACCGTTGAGCCCGCCCGAGGCCACCAGCGACGCGTAGTACTCGAGCACGTCGGCGCCGGTGGCGACGTCGACGACGGACGTCTCTGAGTAGGGCTTGCCCGTGTCCAGGGTCTCGACGCGGGCCAGCTCGTCGTTGCGCTCGCGCAGCAGGGCCACGGCGCGGTGCAGGACCCGGCTGCGCTCGACCGGCGGCGTGGCGGACCACGACGCGAAGGCGGATGCCGCGCTGGCGATGGCGGCGTCGACGGCCCCGCGCGACGACGCGTGGATGGTTGCCGTGGGCCTGGCCGTCGACGGGTCGACGGTCTGGAACGTGCCCGGGCTGTCAGCCGACGGCTGCGCCCTGCCACCGTAGAAGGTATGGCGGTCCTCCTCCGGGGGGGACGCAACAGAGCCCATGGTTGTGGCGGCGGTGTCGATGAGGCGTGGGCGGTGATGGCCGACCTGGAGTGGATGAGAGCACGTCTAAGTGTGAGTGAGTGTCTGTATATACGTACGATGTAGTCTGGTAAGTGAGGCCCTGCCCGGAAGACGGCGTAACGCGCAGGTCCGCTATGACGAGCGGTAGACCACGGTGCGATGCGATACACCACAGTACTCGGTACTCCGTGCAGCCAGGCAGGATGGGCCCGGCAGGTTTTGGGTGTGCTCGGGTCGTGTTGCCAAAAAGAAGCTAGGTGGCCAGGTCCAAGCGGCCGGATCTCGGGGGTCGGCAGACAGATGGTTGCAGTACCAGTACGGTAACAGCACGATGACTGCAGTAGCACGACACGGCAGTGTTTGCATGCTACTACACTACACAGTAGTGTATGTATGTGACAAGGGCTCTGAGACCATCAAGAGTCGAACCACGCGGCCGGTGACATATCGGACCAGGGTAGTGCTGTAGTATAGGGCTATCTCTGGCAGTGGTGTCAACTGAAATTTTCGTCTCAAAAACTTTCAACGGGACGGCTGAAATTTCGTTACACTCGAGTGGGTGGGGAATGGCCATATATTGAGGTACCCTGACTGTTGGCTGCCCTGGGGGTGGGTCGTTGGGCATGTTGAGCGGCCCGCCAAGCCTGGCTATGCCCATTAAAGTGATGCCTGGGATTAATCTTCATATTGGAAAGGGAAGTGGAAGCTATCGTGGTGATGCGAAACAACGTTATTCGTGGCGTTGGGGGTGGTGGTGGGTGGTGGTGGTGGTGGTGATGCTGAGGCATGGTGGTCGAGTGTGGGCACACCCGGTGGTGGTCGCGATATCGAGTCAGCAGATAGGCAGAACCATTGACCGCCTTCTAAACTAGATTTAAAGGCTTCCAAGTTAGGTTTAGCGCCTTTCCAACCGGGTTGGCGTTGAAATGGAACAGGTTTCAGGCAAAGGGCTGAAATTGTCAATTGCTTTCAAGAGGGCTGGCGGGTCTGCAATTTCAATACCACCTGCACTGCTGATCTCTGGTCTTGACCAGCTTATATAATCCCTACTTGGGTTCTCCGTACACTCGATAGCCTGTTGGCCTACGTCTATGTATCTTTGTACATACTCCGTACATACGAGACAAAGATAAAAAACCAGGCTATCGAGCCGGCTCTTCCTCTGTCTGCAGCCGTCTCTCGCCAAGGTTCAGGGCTCACCATGCTCAGCCTGCTGATGCGCCTGCGCAAACTGAAAATCCCCGCCGTCCGTGCCTCTCTTGTTAGCTGCCTGCACGGTGCCGCGCTCGAGTCCTCCGTCTCCAGGCCAGTGCCACCGCCCCTGGGGTTTGCCCAGGATTTCCTCCAGGTTGGCAAGGACTCGGCGAGTCAGGCCTTGTCAAGGAAACCTGCAGTGTAGACCCCATCGGCCACGCCATTCGCATGCTTCCGGGGCCCAAAACTCGTGCCAGTAGTGACGTCAGGATCCTGTGCTGGGTCTCGTCGGTGGAGGCGTGGAGCAAGGCTCCTGGCTGCTGTTGTGGTCGTCGTTAGCTGCCCTTGTCTTGCAGCAGTGGAGCACGCCGTGGACTGAGTGAAGGCTGAAGAATTTTCTGGCCATTGCCTCCTGGAGCGTGCAGGAGATGGGGCGGGCGCCCAGCTGCTGGCAGCTATACTCGGTAGTGGCTGAGGAGAAGTACTCCGTCAAAGTCTGAGGCAAAACCTGCCAGACTATTCCTGCTACTCCGTACGTGGCACACTGCTGAGTGTGTTCTTCTCGCCAGTCTTCCGCCGGATTTGGCCAAGGCATCCCTGGCTCCTGGGACAGTCCCTGCAGGGCAGCATGGTGCAGGATAAGCCCAGCCAGGCTGCTGTGACGGTGGGTAGACTATCCGACTATTCGCCGTCGTTGGGGCCGGGTGACCTGTTCAATGCCGCCCCCAATCCCGACAAGATGGATCCCTCGCATGGAGGGGCACAGGAACTAAGATCTGACATCCATCCAATCGCCCACCGCGATTTCTTTCAAAAGGGAGCTGCATCCCACCGGATACCAACAGGCGGACCCCTCTGCCTGACACAACCCGTATCCTCATTGGCGAATCGTCCCTGGTGATTTTTCGTGACAGCTCGGCCCAGCCATTATCTGACTGCTCCTGCTGCACCGTCTTCGCCTTGTCGGCTCTGCTAGTGCAAGCGACAGCCGGACCACTCATCTGATCCCGGATACGACAGTGGCCAGCCTGCTTCTATCGTCGGCAAGTATAAGATAAAAGCAAACCCCCGACTCCCTCTCATCCATACCGGATCACTTGTCAGCTCTTGACTGAGTCCGGCAAGACTGAAGCCACGATATCGGCCTCTTATCTCGGTACCATATCGTCTATCCCGCAGAGATGACGACCACGTATCTCGCTCCCCACGAGACTGACCGCTTTGACTATGTCATTGTCGGTGGAGGCACGGCCGGATGTGTGATTGCCTCGCGCCTGGCCGAGTACCTGCCTCACAAGAGGACCCTCCTGATCGAGGCCGGGCCCAGCGACTTCATGGACGACAGAGTCCTCGACCTGCGTCAATGGCTGGCCCTCCTCGGCGGCGAGTTCGACTATGACTACCCAACCACCGAGCAGCCTGAGGGTAAGTCAGACATCATGTTGCGCCCGAGAGCAATGACGCCCCGGGGATTCGGATCCGCGCGCTCTCCTTCAGCCCCGACCGCGACGGTGCCCTCGGGCAAGTGGTGAAACCCTAATGCTCACCACCGTGGCCCTCAACAGGTAACTCTCACATCCGGCACTCGCGGGCCAAGGTCCTGGGCGGCTGCTCGTCTCACAACACGCTCATCTCGTTCCGGCCGTTCGAGTACGACCTGAAGATCTGGGAGTCGCTGGGCGCCAAGGGCTGGGAGTTCAAGGACTTCATGCGCATCATGGACAAGCTGCGCAACTCGGTCCAGCCGGTCCACGCCCGCCACCGCAACCAGCTCTGCAAGGACTGGGTGCTGGCCTGCTCCGACGCCATGAACATCCCCGTCATCCCCAACTACAACGAGGAGATCACCAAGACCGGCTCGCTGAGGCAGGGCGTCGGCTTCTTCAACATCTCGTACAACCCGGACGACCACCGCCGCTCGTCCGCCTCGGTCGCCTACATCCACCCCATCCTGCGCGGCGAGGAGCCCCGCCCCAACCTGACCATCCTCACCAACGCCTGGGTCGACCGCATCAACGTCCACAACGACACCGCCCGCGGCGTCAACATCGTCCTGCGCGACGGCTCCCGGCGCACCGTCACCGCCCGCACCGAGACCGTCCTGTGCGCCGGCGCCGTCGACACCCCGCGCCTCATGCTGCTCTCGGGCCTGGGCCCCAAGGACCAGCTGGAGGGCCTCGGCATCCCCGTCTTCAAGGACATCCCCGGCGTCGGCGAGAACCTGCAGGACCACCCCGAGTCCATCATCATGTGGGAGCTCAAGAAGCCCGTGCCCCAGGGCCAGACCACCATGGACTCGGACGCCGGCATCTTCCTGCGCCGCGAGGAGCCCAACGCCGCCGCCTACAAGCACCCCGCCAACCCCAAGGCGCTGCCCGACGGCGACATCGCAGATGTCATGATGCACTGGTAAGCAACGACCCCCCCTCAGGCCCGACGGCGGGGGGGCATGACGACGACGACAACTGACACGCAGGACCCCCTCCCTCCAGCTACCAGATCCCCTTCACCTTCAACACGGAGCGCCTCGGCTACGACAAGGTCCCGGACGGCTACGCCTTCTGCATGACGCCCAACATCCCGCGCCCGCGCTCCCGCGGCCGGCTGTACCTGACCTCTGCGGACCCGGCGGTCAAGCCGGCGCTCGACTTCCGCTACTTCACCGACCCGGAGGGCTATGACGCGGCGACGCTCGTCTACGGCATCCGGGCGGCGCGCCGCATCGCCGAGACGGAGCCCTTCCGCGGCTGGATCCGGCGCGAGGTGGCGCCCGGGCCGAACGTCCAGTCCGACGAGGACATCAGCTACTACGCGCGCAAGGCCGCGCACACCGTCTACCACCCGTCGGGGACGACGCGCATGGGCGACGTGGGCGCCGACGCGCTCGCCGTCGTCGACCCCAGGCTGAGGGTCCGCGGCCTCAGGAGGCTCAGGATCGCCGACGCCGGCGTGTTCCCCACCATCCCTACCATCAACCCCATGCTCACGGTCCTGGGCGTCGCCGAGAGGGCGGCCGAGATGATTGCCGAGGAGGCTGGGTGGCAGCAGGGCGCCCGTCTGTGAGGCGGCTGCGGCGTTGGTTTGTTTGGGGGGTGGGATGTGTGGTGGATAGTTGGGCGATGTGAGGGTTGGAGATGTGTGGTTACTTAATGGGAGATGTGAGGGTGCGTGCTCGCGGTTGGGATGCCTCCTGATGTGGGCTGCGATGACCATGGGGTCAAGCGACCAGCCTTGTATAGATGCCCAACCTGCATGGTGCGTATTTCCTAAGCTAAAATCAAGCAAAAATCAAGCATTAGTTCAAGATACCGTCTGCGCCCGCGATGTGTTCAACCTCGTGATCCACGCACGTGGTTGACAATCCCGAACTACCAAACCCGCAAACCCACACCACCCCCCTTCTTCCGAATGCGCCTCGCCACGCTCCAGTCAGCTCCGCGGGAAGCCAGCAAGCCGTACATGCTAGATGCATTACCGGTGACCGCGGTTCCCTACGTGGGTCACGTCAAGACACCGTCAGCGAATGAGCCTATTGATCATCAAGTCGATGGGTCGGGTTTGAGCGCGTGAGCGTGACGCCAGGAAACATTAGGTACCTGATTCCGTATCATGCCAGGGTAATTTTCCGAGGCTGTATGCCTTTGAAAATATCAGAGCCACCATGCTGCGCCCTTGCGAAGAAGGTTCCAACCCGGTAGAACGTATCCGGGCCCTCTGCTGGGTAGATGAGAAGGCCCCAGATGTCCCGCCTCAACGTGGCATCGGAACAAAGATCACAGTCAATCGCCGGGTTAAAGCTAGGGTCGCTGTCTCCGCCGTAAGGAACGTACTTTGACTTCCTGGCTTCCAGCGACTTGCGGAAAGCCACTTCTGGTGTTATACTTCCAGTGGGACAAGCACGTAGACCTGCGTGATGAATGTTGCCTGCCTCAAGCTCCGGCTCTGCTCGCCCATCATGAGCTGCGCCGTGATCGCCTCGAGTGATGGTATCTATGCTGCTTTTAGAGCAGCAACTTGATATCAACAATAGATGGAGTTCCTTTCGCACGGACCTTTCAAATGTGATGTCTGGAGGTTCAGATGGTGGTGCCCAGTCGGGCCGAACAAAGGCGAAAAGGCCTGGAGAAACTTCATAGAACACACCACCAGCTCGGAATAGTGGGCTGCCTGCGCATTGGATCGACGACAGAGCATCTAGGGCCAGCTTAATCACGGACCCATGTAGTGAGATCAATCCACCACTGATACGGCCATACCTGTTAACTCCATCGACGCGCACACACGATTTCAAGGATGAAAATTCCGCTCGCAGGTGGCTTCGTGCTCGGTAAGGGCGGGATGTGTGTTGCCAGTTTATGAAAATGATACATGACTGCCTGCTAGCCCAACTCCACGATGGCGCAATTAAGTCAGACGATTCTTTGATTATTTCTAGGAGTTGGCGTAAATTTGCAGGATGGACTCGGACTCGTGCATGTGGGCTGACAGCATCGTTGGGCTGCCATAGCAACCCCCGGCAAAGGTCTTCCTCCCAAAGACCCGCAATGAATCGGTGCCCTGTAAACTCATGCACTAGTCTAGCTAAGCCTGATATAGCTGGGAAAGTGTCTCGTCGATCCGTGAAATTCGACGGAGCGATCATGCTGATTAGTTCGTACCAGAGATCTGTGATGCACGGTCGTCCCCGGTCCTGCATCATCTGAAGTTGGCCTAAGAAGTTTGTGGTGCAGAAGGCCGCGTCATTGGTAACAATAGAATCTCCGTTCTCGCTGAAGACACGATTGCCATATTGGAAATGGATCATCCTGGCGCCGAAATAAAGAAGCCTCGGTGAAAGAATTCTCTCCTGGAACACCCATCCTCGGCGGCCCCAGTTCGAATAATGGACATCTCGCTGCGCGGGGCTGAAGGGCACGATGAGGCCATTCTTACGGGGTGGAAGTCCGCCGACAGTTAAGAGACGCAGGAAGAATGTTCCCTTAGCTTGCTGGTTCTCCTGTTCGACACACATGCACCCAATCTCAATGGCAGCGGAGTGGCGATCAATGTGATCCAGGAACCCCTCAAAGCAAGAATTGGCTGCCGGTGCACATATTGTCAACCACGATCCCCCAAATATGTGGCTCATCTCTTGACTCTGTTCCTCCCAGTCCTTGCTGTCACCATCTTGTTGGATGCACAGAGAATCGATCCACAAATACCGCAATCCCAGGATTCTGCACATTGCAGTGGCGTCGTGGAGCACAGGGGTAATTCGATCCAAAGGTATCGAGCGATAGAGTGAGTGCTGGGTCTCCGGGGTGAGTTTGAGCTGATGGCATGATTCTTTTGGTGGTCCCCAACAGTAACTCAAAGCCGCATACTTCAAGCGACCACTGGCAGAGTCCAGCTCAGCTTCCTGGCCCTCGATCAGCTTAGGCTCGGATCGTGTGCCTATGCCGACATCCAAGAGTCTTGTGGGTCGGTAAGTACAAGTTGACAAAACGTCATCACTTAATTCTAGTTGGCGCTTTATGAACTCAACATTCACGGGATCCATAGATTTGGTTGCTGGTGTGCGCAAAATACTAAGCCGGTCGGCGACATGCTCTGTAAATTGTCAGATTTACACATTAGTCATCGAACAGCGGCAACCACACCCACCGTACTTTGTGTCCATAGTGAAAGGAAGCATCATGGGATAGCCAGGAAGTGTGCCGTATAAGATGATATTTCCTCGACCATGGTCGAGGGACCTTGAGAAGCCGAGCGGGTCGTGATAGAACGCGATCCATATATGGACAGACCGCTGTCCGACCAATGCCCCAACCTGCCCTGCCCTGAGAGAGAGCATCTGCTCGCGGAGGAAAGCACAGAATCCGCATCCCCGTAATGATCTGTCTTTGAGAACAGGCAAGTCTGGCCAAGTATCACTTGCGATCAAATAGGGCGCCAAAAGATGTCGCGAGATGAAGCCGCCTGCGGCCCTTGAAAATCGCTCAAATGGCCAAGTGCAGTATTGACACAATTCGTAAGTAACCGGCTGGGAAAGTGGCGCTGGTTGCAAAGCTTCGAACAATCGGCCCTTGAGCTGTAATGTGTTCGGCGCGATCGATCGAATGAAGACACCTTGCGCCTTGGAAAGCAACATGTTCCTATCGATCTGATGGGGTTGCTGATCTTTCACCAAACCTGACACGGATGAGAACTCTGGAAATATCCGAGATGGATCTTCATCCGCAAGCCACGCCAATGCTTCTATTGACTCAACAAGCTCAACTGCACCATTGTAAGACTGCCTTGGGATTGAAATCGTGGAGGAGGCTTCTTCTAGGAGAGCCAGAAGTTCATCTAGGCTATACGGGCGACGCCCGATTTCGTGAATCAATGAGTTCATAACGAACAGAGCTGAGTTACATGGAGTACGGAGTATTTGGGATGAAGACCGAAAGAGGGGGTTTGAATCTGCAGTCAGCCACATTTGCCGCATGACGAGGTCCTGCGGGATCCCGTGATTCGGATAAACATATTATCCAATGCCGGAGGTGTGAATTGTGGTATGATAGATATTGCTTTCCGGTAGGTGTGGTTACACGACTCTTGCGTGCTGGTGCCTATCAGAGTGGCATGGGGTCAAAAACTGAGTTCCATCACTGTTGCGCCTGGCCTATAGCAGCCCGTCCTCAAGTGCTCTTTTATGGAAGACGGAGATTGGCAGAGTATAAAATGAGATGTGTAGAGGTATATACAGAACCCAGCATATTAACTTTTAACTTCGTCCATCGTGGAATCCTCTCTGAAAATTCGAGACACTATCATTCTAAACACCATGAGCCCAGATATTACCAGCTCTGATACTGTATAGACTATAAAGAGAGCTTTGATGCTAAACATCTTGAGAGGAAACAATAACAAGCAAGGACTGATAGTATTAGGACTGATAGTGTCAGCCCTTACCTTTTATTGTTTCCTTTTAAAACGCTCGGTAACAAGGCACTTTTGTACAGCCCACAGAGCCAGAAGTCCTTTGCTAACCGACCATATCTAGGTCCGGCAAGAGCGCCTTATCTCACCTCCCGGTCTCTCTTGGACTGGAATCGGCATGGTAATACCTAGGTATCTTTTGAAGCGTGAGATATATGAGACCTTCAAATTAGGCAGATAGCACGCCCCCCTCGTTCTTCACGTTCGGCGAGCTGATGGCGAGCATCTTGGCAAAGTCAGGGGTGCCTATTCAGTGTCAGTCCGAGGCTTCGCTTCTCATATATAAAACAGAATACAGGGATACTGGGGGTTACTCACCTAGTCCGGTGACGGCATCCCAGCCCGGCGCAGCCACCCAACTGGCCCCGGGGATGGCAGGGCTCCCGTTGGGCTTGCCATGAAACCGCGCCCGCCCGTCACACCCGGTCGAAGCCCCCGCTGTGATGTCGTTCAGCGCAGCCGAGGCGTTCGAGTAGAGCCAGGGGTTGAGGAAGCCCATCGTGGGCTGGCCGGCCTGCAGGCGGGCCGAGTTGAGGAGCGCCACGACCCCGTTGAACGTCGGAGCCGCGGCGGAGGTGCCTTGGAAGGCGCCGTCCCTCCCCTGGTCGATGACGCGGTAGTTGACCGACTGCGCCGCGACGTCCGGGAAGCCCCGGCCCGTGGCGTTGAACAGCCCCGTGAAGTTGTTGCCGACTGTTGCCTGGAGGTAGGTGGACACGGCTTGTTCCTGGTAGGCTGGCCTGGGCCAGACGTTCGAGAAGCCGCCTGATGAGAAAAACGTGGCCGTCTCCGGCGCGATACCCTGCGTCTATTTGGAAGTTAGCCACCGCGTTTATACTGGAAAGGAATCTATCCGCTAGAGGTAGGTTTCCTGTGGACTCACCCCGCCGACAGCTGTGACATATGGACAAGAAGCCGGGAACTGCGGCTGGAACTTGGGCGCGTTGGTCCCATTGTTGGCCTGGCAGAACGATCCCACCCCGGAGTCCCCAGAAGCAATCATGACCGACTTGCCGCGGGCACCCAGCTGCGCAAACATGTTGCAGACCTGCGTCGCATACGACAGCGGGATCTCCTGCTCGTTCTCACCGTAGGAAACCGAGATCGAGTTGGGAATTTGACTGTTGTCCATGGCGCTCAGCGCAATGAGCCACTCCAGGAATGGCTCGTTAGAGTTCGCCTCCTGCGTAGGGGACTCGCCATCCGGGACCAGCTGACCAAGCCCTCCCACGATGAACTCTGTGACTGGGGTATCGAAGCCAACCGCAAGGACGTATTGCTGGTCCAGATTGGCCTCACCCGCGTCGGCTTGACTGGTCTGGTCGTTGACCCCGCCGTTTAATGTGACGACGGAGAACTGCCGTGGTCAGCCTAGAGTAAACTACTGATCACCTGTTGGGCCAAGCCTTGTCACTCACATTTCTGTTTGCTGCAAATGGGGCGTACACTTGCTCGAACAAGGTCATATCCGTGAAGCGAGCCGACTGGCCCACAAACGAGACATAACCAGCAGAGTTGCCACCTGCCGGGTCCCCCTTGAAGTTGATATTGTACAACTGGAACAAACACTGTGGCGTGATGGCTGTGTCGCAAGCTGGATCCAGCGCAGCAGCGGCATCGATCTCATTGGTCTTGAGGGTATCAGGCGTAGACACCCATTTCGACGTGCCGTCAGATGGGGCTCCGGCATCCACGATATTGACGTGAGACGCCAGCCTCTTCGCGGTTCCAAACCGGGTTGTCGGCTGCACAAAATTAATGTGCGCTGCGACGTCCTGTGGGACCGAGTACCTCGTCGTTCTCATCATCTGCACGTCGTCCTCGCCCTTGTACCAGGCAAATCGCGTGTCCAGTAGCGCGTTCGCGGTCCCGACAGTCGTGCGGAACATGAGATAGTCACCGTCATCTTGAATATCGGTGACATTGTTGTCCTGCAGCCAGCCGATTGCAGTTGCCGAGGCTTCGTCAATCGGTCTCAGCAAGCTTCGCAGCTCGTGGCCTTCGTAGTGTTTGCCATATCGGGGGTGGTCTGGCGTGGACACTTGTAACAAGCTCTCGTAGAACTGGTCGAGATTCTGCTGTTTGAGCGAGACTCGTAGTTTGACCTTCTCCGAAGGCTCAGCACTTCTCACGTGGGTCCAGCCACGCGGGACCTGGCTGAGGGACTCAAATGTATTGCTAGATGCAGACACCAAGCATGGCAGAAGAAAAGTCACGGAAAGTGCTTGCGCGGTCGAAATGATATGAACCATGACCACATGGAAAGGAAGGTGAGAAAATGTATCCAGGATTAACTGAGAAGCTAACCAGGAATGAAGTGTTGCTGTTGACTGTGGATATAATAAGCCTTCTTGCGGATTAAAGGGGCGGATTCTTCTCAGCACCCACCCTCGTCGTTTCGTCTGATACCTAAACTTTGATTCGGACTCGTGGTGCGTTTCGGCTGCGGCATCAGGACCACGGACGAGGTTCGGGGCGGCCCAAATATGAAACGACAAGCATGCGAACAGTGGTTGAGTTCCACTCTGCACTGACCTCAGAACAGCGCACAGCACCTGGAGGATCTCCAATGGCCCTGCAATGTCTCCTGAGCTTCTGTTTTGAATATAGAAACTTGTAGAGCCTGAAATAGAGGTCCACTGGCACATTCAAAGTGCACATTTACCCCCACAGTATCTATTGCTAACACCTACTCCCGTAGTGCGCACTATGAGAGTCCCATCACACCCACTCACCCATAGCAACCCCCAATCTCAACACCATTTACGTAAGTCAGTATTAATCAGCCTTTCTAATATTTAGTGCTGGAAGACATATTCCGGCTATCGGAAATATCGATTCCACTGGGGGCTGTATGCATATTGTACTCTCCATTTTGTTTTATTCTAGGAATACATATCTCACTTCTTTTTTTTTCTCTGGCTGCCAACTCGTCAACCAATAGCACCGGGGTCCGCTGGAAATAATTATAGTATCAATCACGAGAGTCGGTCTCGTCACAGAATTTCAAGTAGTAGAACCCGGGCTCCAGACTGCGTCGCCCTCACCACAAAGTTCGAGCCCCCTCTTCGTGTCTATCAAGCAGTCATCCCCCGGTCCTCCAGTACTCGTCCAGGACATCCTGCGTGAGCTGAAATGCCCAATGGTGACAGGTCTGATGCATAACCGGGCTCACCTCAGCCACGCCCTCGTCCGCCCCGTCGTCCCACACCTCGCGCAGGCCAGCGGCGCCATACCTCGCCAGCAGCGCCCTCCTCCACCTCCCCCTCGCGCCGACGCACCTCCTCCACCTCCCGACCTGCCTCTCGTCGTCGCCGCACCGCCGCCCCAGGTAGAACCTGCAGTACCACTGGAACCACCCCCTCGCGTCGAAGCGGTGGTCGATCCACCCCTTGGCCTCCCACTCCTCGGTGCTCAGCCCGCACGCGACGCCAAACTTGTTGGCGCTGGCGTCGTACCTCCCCGACGTCAGGTACCGCCCCGCGTCCAGCCCCGCCGTCCACGCCGCCGGCAGCTGCGCGTGGTCCCCCGAGACGGTGGCCCGCAGCCGGGCCGAGTACAGCGGCCGGAAGTAGGTCCCGCCGAACGCCCCCTCGCGCAGCACCTCGGCGGGCGTCTTGTTCGGCGTGAAGTCGGGGTGCGAGGCGAAGTGCAGGACGCCCGTCTCGTCGTCGCGGGTCGGGGGAGGGGCGCTCGGCGTCCACGAGACCCACGAGGCCTGGAGGGCGGTGATGTCCGCGGCGAGGTCGTCGGGTTCCTCCGGCCCCGTGCTCCCCTCGTTCTCCTCGGGGGCGCTCGTGGCTGTGGGCTTCTCCTTCCTCGGACGGCCCCTGCCTCTGCGGGCGCTGGAACGTGCTACGCCGTCGGCATCGGCGGCGGCGGATGTGGCCTCCTCGTGGTGGACCGGCTGGACTGTAGCTGATGCTATCCGGGCTGAGGCGCGGGTGGGCACAGCTGAGGCTCCCGACTTCTCCACGCGCCGCCTCTTCGTGGCACGAGCATTTCCAGTCCCGTGTGCGGCCTTGGCCTCGTGGCTTGACCGGCGGATCGTCTCGGCCTGTGCGATCGCCCCGAGCTCTGTGAGCACCTGCTGATTCCGCTTGATGTTATCCAGGCGCCGAGAAGAAAACCCATCCATTGTGAAGTGTCCTATGAAAATAAGAAAACAGTGTGTGGTCGTAACTGTCAAGGTTCCAGGCCAAGAGTGGCCGCGTCTCATTCAAAGGAACAGTCGCAGCGCGTGGTTACGTCATAGAGCTGCGGTTTAGGCGCAACAGCCGCGCCCCCAAGGCTTTGTGTGCTCAAATAAGATACCCTTCAAACGACGCTTGAAAACAATATCTGAAGCCAGCCATGCTTCGGCTAGAGAGAAGCCTAGAAGTGAGGGCTGACTTGCAGGCATGGTTATCTCGATGTTGCGCTGTTGTGATGCGAATGGCCGAGCAGACTCTGGCTTCTTCAAACATCAAGGTGCTATCGGGCCATGAAGCGTCTACCAACAAGTCAAATACCAAGATGGCACCATATTCACGGATCATTCAGAGTCTCTTGTATTTTTTCAGTTACTAGAGTTTTGTCTCGGATGGCCAGACTCACATCTGTCACAGACAGCCCATGAGTGGCTCAGCCATCAACCGTAGTTTACAGCGTCCGAAGTCTCGCTCCAGGGTCCGCAATCGTATGTCCATTGGGCGCAAGCTGGCTTCCATGACTGAGCCTTAGAGACACCCATCTGTGGGAGCTTGGCATAGCTTTTAGCACGAAGCAAATATCGCAGACTCGAGCTTGACTTTCCTCTCGCCTTGCTCACCACACTAGTAACTCCGGCCGAACATGGTCCATGCCTTTGCCAGCCCCTGGCATTCGGGGTTCAGACATTTGGTCTCGCCGGCGACGAGGCCATCAGGCTGGAGACGAGGTTAGTGGCCTTGGACAATAACAAAAAAAAAAAAAAAAAAAAAGGAATACCACCGAGACATGATCAGGAGGTTGACATACCTGAGCAAATGGAATGCACAGACTCTTCATGCCCATGCCTGGCATCTTGCGCCCGTTCTCGTCCTCTTGGTCCTCGCTGCGGGTCAGCTCCTTGATGCGGTCCTCGCACTTGATCTCTCCGCAGAACGGAATGATGACAACGTTGCGGCTGTCGAGGGCAGGCACGACCTTCTCCCATTCCGTCAGTTTGAGGCGGCGAGACTCGTACACGGCCGCCGCCTTGGTGTACATGTCCTCCTGGATCTTCTCGAGTAGTGCCGGGACCTGGGTCTCGAGCTCCGCAAGCGGGATGGTGCCCTTCTCACCATTGTCGCGCCGAGAAGTGACAACGACGGAGGCCGCAGCATCGCGGAGGCCAAACTCGAGACGCAGGGGAACACCGCGCATCTCCCAGTCGGAGAACTTGAAGCCGGGGGTGCTGTTGAAATGCATGTCAGCGACGGGTCAGGCGCACCCACCACTGGGGCGTACGAAACAAGGAGGCGCGACTTACTACCCCTCACGGTCGTCGACGTGGACACGGACACCAGCTTTTTGCAAGGTCGCCTTCAACTCCTGGATCTTCTCCATGTGCTGGGTGCGCTCCTCAGGCTTCGTCTTGGCGTTGAGGCCGACGGGAATGATGACTGTTTGGGTGTTGGCCACCCGGGGAGGCATGACCAGCCCCTTGTCATCGCCGTGGACCATGATCATAACTCCAATAACTCTGGTCGAAAGGCCCCTGTTCTTATCAGCGAGGAACGAGTTCAAGACGCAGACGCTGCAGGTCTAACGTACCAGGAGTTCTGCCAGACGTGGATATGGCTTCCCTTCTTATCTGGGTCCTCAACGGTGATACCAAACATCTTGCTGAAGTTTTGTCCGAGAGCACTATACCAAGATGGTTTGATCAGCGATGCCAACCTCACGAGATGCATCCAGACAGCCTTACTGGGATGTAGCCCCCTGGATTCCTCGTCCGTTGGCCGGGACGAAGGCCTCGCAGGTGGAGGTCCAACTGGCGCCAGCAAACTTCTCTGCTTCTGTCTTCTTGCCGCGCACCACGGGAACCGCCAGCAGCTTCTCAAAGATGGCAGCGTAGAGCTCAAGGATCTCCAGCACCTCTTTCGACGCGCCCTCCTCGGTAAGGTGGGCAGTGTGGCCTTCCTGCCAGAGGAACTCGCGGGCACGGAGGAATGGGGTTGTCTGCTTGGCTTCCCAGCGCACGACGTTGTTCCACTGGTTCAGGCGCAGGGGCAGGTCGCGGTGGGATCGAATCCACTTGGCATAGTATGGGTACATGACGGCTTCGGATGTAGGACGGACGGCAACGGGGACCTGCTCGTCGTCAGTTCAGTGGGCTGGACCGGTAGGCAGATCGGTGGAGGGTCAATTCAGACCTCAAGGTCCTTGTCTCCTCTGGAAAGCCATTGTTAGCGGTCGGGGGAACAGATGCACACTCCCCACAGGCACCGTCGCAATTAGACATACGCTTTTGTCACCCATGCCAGCTCTGGCGCGAACCCCTCGACATGCTCCCTGTTCCCAATCAGCTTCCGGCGGCCCACGTATGTTTGAAGTGTTGTGTGAGCCCGTACTTCTCCTATGGTCACCACGCGTCAGCTTCTGCAGCCCTGGGGGCGGATTTGGCAGGCGCATTACCTTGGCCAGCGACGTGGCAGACAGGAACATGGGGAAGCTCGCTTCTTGCACGCCGATTTCCTCAATTTTGGACTGGAAGAACTTCTTGATAGAGTTCCAGACGTGCATCGCAGGGGCTGTGAGTCATCGTCAACTGGCGCTCGTGGAGTCGTTTGCAATTATACGTACGTCGCAGAATGTAGAAACCCGAGATCTATGCAGAGACACAAGTCATGGTCAGCCGGACGAGCCTCGCAAAAGGAGACAGACAGGATGGCCGAATCGCAGACCAACTCACCTCGGAGTAGTATTCGACCAGCTCGGCCTTCTGGACGACCTCGACGTACCACTGGCCGCAATTGGTCTCCTTGGGGACGGTGATGCCGACCAGCTTGGCCGCCTTGTTCTTGGAATCGGCCATGGCACTTGCTTGTGACCTCGAGGGAGGGCTATTTTCTGTGAGAGAGGCTGAGGGCGAGAGAGAGAGAGAATACTGTGCGTCGTGTTCACCGTCAAAATGGAGGGATGTTTGGATTTTGGGCGCGACCGATTTCGTGCCCGGCCAAGGGAGCTGCCAAAAGTTTGGAAGGTGGGGGGGATCTACCGAGTACAGCCATACCCCGCCTTATCAAGTCACGTACCTGTGTACACCAGAGATAAGAGATAAGCGGCACTGGCCAGCTGGTTAATAAGGAGGGTACTCCGTACAGACACACGTAACAGGTACAAGCACAGTCCAAGCAGCTACACTCGGAGTCAGACTGGTCCTCGAGCCTGCGGCTCACTCACAACGACCTGCGTCGACGTCGAGGAGACCACCTCCAAAGCACACACCTGTTGCGCTCGCACTGCCAGTCTATCGTACTGTGGTCACATTTCCATCCCGAATTAATTATGAAAATCCATTGTTATCATAGATTTGGTTGGGAGACCACAAACCAGAGCTCCGGGTGCCCCCAGCTGCGTCTGACTCTCTGATTGGAATCAACAATGGTGGCCTCCCTCTCGATGGAGCTTCGCCTCTCCAATATCTACCCATATGCGGATGACTTACTCACTCACCCATCTCGCCAAAGTGCGACTAGGTCATTTTAAGCTGAGTCTGATCGGCTGAAGTGCTCGGCTGAAACGGCTGAAAATGTTTTACGAGTAGGTGAACTGGACCAACATCTGAAGGTCCAGTTGTCTCGGATGACAGCCATCCAGTCTTCCCCAGTTTCCGGGAATGTCAAGGGAGGTTCATGTTTAGGCGCCGTTATGTCGTTCTTGCCTCAGGACTTTTCGTAACATCTTTGACTCAGAACCGCGGGGTGCTAGTGAGCCAGGTCGTCATGCTCCAGAGCAATTTGCCCGGACACCGCCGGTGTGGTTGATGGAGCGAGTGTGTGTGATGTTCTGCACGCTCTTCTCTTTGCCACTATCTACACATAGACCACACCGAAAAGCGTTTGTGAGAGCAGTTTGCGTAT
Organism: Stenocarpella maydis; assembly: GCA_002270565.1. Classification (NCBI taxonomy): domain Eukaryota; kingdom Fungi; phylum Ascomycota; class Sordariomycetes; order Diaporthales; family Diaporthaceae; genus Stenocarpella; species Stenocarpella maydis. Next base: position 412,375 of record NQMI01000010.1, read on the forward strand.
TTACAGTCTAGCTCCAGTAGTGTACTACCACACTTGTGTCAACAGGGTGGGTAAGGGGGACCGTCAAGAAGTGCTATCCAACTCCGAGACCCACCTCCTCATTTGCCTCTCATCTCGTCATCAATTACAACAAACGAAGCAGCATGTCACACAACCTGACCGAGGCGTGGGAAGCACACAGCTCTAGCCGTCGAAACCAAACCCCCTCAGCACCACAGCGACGGGGAACGGGACAAGCGACCAGCCGTTCTCGTCCGGGCCCAGGCGGTCCAGATCGCTCTGGCTGATGTGCGGCATCAGCAGGTTCGAGTTTGTGTCGACCACCGCCGCCGCCGCGCCGCTGCCGTTTTGGTTGCTGCTGGCCCCGGCGTCGTCGCTGACGCCCAGGGCGCGGCCCAGGCTGTCGAGGACGTCGGACAGCCCCGGCACGAGCGAGGTGGGGATCTTGATGGCGCCCCCGCGGCCCTGGAACGCGTTGACGGCTGCGGTGAAGTTGCCCTGGATCTCGTCGTTGATGGGCTGCGCGATCCCCGCTAGGGTCGGGTCCAGCGCCGCGATGAGCTGGGTTTCCATGGGTTAGCCGGTGGCGGTTGACCCCTGCGGACAACGGGTGGAGGCGGCCCTGGCTTACCGAAGTTCCCAGGTCCTTTGCTTGCTGCTGCTGGATGGTGATGCTGTCCCTGATCAGGCTCCTCACGTCGAGGATCTTCAGGCCAGCCTCGTCGAAGTCGGGCTTCTTCGCCACCAGGTTGTTCAGCAGGTTGATGATGTCAGGCTGGATGCCCAGGAATTGAATGCCGACCTGTGTCCTACACGACACCAACCATTCAGCCCCCCATCGCCCCCTCATACCTTCTTTTAGGATGTCTCGTCGTGGAAGAAACTTACGAGTCTTGTGGGTTGAGCCTCGCGGTGCTGTTTGCGGTCCTAGTGGTCTCGGTGATATCATCCCCGAGCTTGACGACGGCCGAGTTCACCTTGATCAGCCCCGTCAGACCGTCAGTTATGCTGTCTGCGCTGAAGTCGACGACTGAGTTATTCGCCACGGCGAGCTGTTGCTGTATGGTCGTGATGGATGCCTGGAGGGCCTGGAGGCCGTTGGCTTGCCTCTTGTCCTCGGCTGGTAGCAGCGGGATGGCTGAAGCGAGCGACGCAAAAGTGACGAAAGCGAGGGAGGATGTTGAGCTGAACATGGTGAATTATATCAAGGCTGTGTTGGTTTGCGGTATTAACTCTCTGTTCTACGGCCGGGCCGATTTACTATATATGTGGTATGTCTGCCAAGATCCGCAGGCTGATTCCGTTGCGACTGTGCTGGTGTCAAGGTTCTGGCGAGGAACAAGTGGGAACAACGGATGACGAATGCAATGGGACGCACAAACATCACGGCCCTGCACGGTCCAAAGGCGAGGCAATCGCTTTATGTCGACATGCACGCCCTCGGGATAAGCAATAACCCCCCCATGGGCAAGGGTGTGTGTTCGGCCCCGGCGAGGTCGGCCAGGCATAAATCACAGGATCACAAGCGAGAGGGCCAGTGTGCTTTTTCGCCGAGGCTGCCACACCTCGTCCCCGGCCTCTCGAGTCTGCTTTGAAACTCTAATCAGGCGTCACCAAATCCCCCGCTCCCACCGCCTGTCTCTGGGGTTGTCCTGTCTCAGCCACACGGTGATTGGCGTGGGCGATGACGGGGCTGCCATTCCGAGTTTCTTCTGGGCACCGGACTAGGGTGGGCTTTTGCAGGCGTGCACGAGGAGGATATAGGCATGCCTTGCTGCTTTTACCCAGCCAGGCTTGATCGCCGCGAGTGGACTGAGGGGTGTCATACAAGTCGCAAGGAAGGCGACTCCTTCTACTTGAATGTAACTATGCATGGCGGCAAGAGGGAGATCATCTGCCGGCGCAACCGTCGTCTGATGTGCGAGAAGGCAGCGTTTGGTCATACCAGCCAACCTTGGAATTCGAGAGATGTCATCTCGGTACTGCCAATGCAGCGCCACCGCGACCTCGGACGGTCACGGCGTCGTGGTGCCGGGATTGACATAGTATGCCGGCTTAATAACTCATCAGGCCGACTGGGTACTTATGCGCTCCTGGTCTACAGGTACGCGGGCAAGACCGTCGGTGGTGGACAGGGTCCCCTATCTCTAGGATTCGAAACATGAGACGCCTTGTCCAACCAGTTGTGCCTAAACCACCATCCCAAGCCGCATGGCTTTCCGATTCGGTATGGCCATGCGAGCCAGCTTTCATGCGGGGTATCGCATGTTCTCGTCACTTTTCCTTGCGGCAGCCTACCTGTCCGGAAGCTGAATCAGATCATGATCACAAGGTTCATATATTGCCCTGGAGATACGATGACGTTATTTGTTGGTATGAACCGGGCCACTTGGTGGTATCGTCTCGATCGCGAAGGGGCGCCACAGCTCGCTTGTCAGCAGCCTCACCGGCGGATTCATGTTCGGCACCTGCAGCAGCACATGCAGATTAGGAGAGACGAGTATTCCTAGCACAAGCTGTGCAGAAGGGCCTTGCAGAAATGGCCGCATGTGTTCCGAACAGCCCTGCCAACGTTTGGAATAAAGAAAGCATGAGCCGTGGGTAGTATTTACATATTTGGGGGGTCGCCGTTGTAACATCTGAAGTTGATTCTCAGGCGAATTCAGTTCCTCCGCCAACCGGTACGAACCAGGCGAGAGAGCGCATACAGGCGTGCAAGGAATAAAATGGAAAACCGAAAAAGGAGTTCCACTGTATCATGGGTAAGTCATTCCCTCGGCCCATCCCAAGGCGCTGCCCGTGTGCTTGAGGTTTGCGAGCAGAGCAAGAGCCTGGTTCATGGTGGCTGAGTCGCTTTATTCGATGTAAGCCGGGAACCTGGACGAGGACAGGTCTTCTCGAGCCTTTATTTATCATCCTTATACCCCATGTCCAATAGAGAGGCGATATCAGCATGGGCACTCCGGCTGCCATCATGCCAAGGGTGAGCAGAGGAGGGCGTTGCGACATTGGACGATGAGATCCACTGGAGGACAAGAAACAAGGGATCTCATGGTCGTATATTACCTGGGCTCACTTCGAATGTTACCTCCATTTCGGACTTCAAGGCTTAAATTTTAGAGGGAAATCCCCCACTGGGAACAAGAAATTGATCGTCAGTTGGAGGACCAAAAGATTTAGTAATCTGCGACCCTTGGCCGTGTGCTGGCCATGAGGATAAGCCAGCCATGCAACCCTTAAGTCGCGGGCAACTCGCGCACAAGAGTTCATTACGAGATGTACATAGGTATTTTGTTATCTCGTTATATGAATACAGTATACCGGGTTGTCACTTAAGGCTTCCCCATTTCCTACACATACTAGTGTTAAATAGTAGTCAATGAAGATATTGTATGGTGCTCTCTACATGTGTAATATTGATAGTTAACTACACCATATTCCAACTATTCCCAATTCTAATCATCCTCTGCCATACGAGACCTACGCCACTCAATTCTGCACATTATCAACCACGACGGGATTTCCGGCCACTTGAGGCAAGCCAATGTGGACGCATTGTCCACATTCGAATCCAGCTACCTGAGCATCGGCCCTCCTCGCTACTGCACCGATCTGAGCATGGTGGGCCCAGGGATGAGAGTCGAGCGTGGGGATCACATGTGGGTTTCAAGTAGTCCAGCTGTCCCGGACTACCTACCATCTGCATGTGGCGGCTCTCATAGAGGGCGCGTATCCGTAGGCCTTGTGTCTTAAGGACTTCTGACCCCCTGCTGTCTTGTCGTTTGGAGATAGGACAGTCCAGACCTCATATGACTGATGAGTACGAGACCGGAACATTGGGTATGACCAAGCCACCGTATCGGCTCGAGGACAGTCAGGGCACCTCGGCCGCCCTCACCCTGCAGGGTTGGTTGTTGGGGTGCCGACTGAGGGCATCCACTGGACTCCTAACTACAGGGAGCGCCAGACCAGGTTCCATCTCAGATATGCTCCGGGAGAGTGATAAGGTAGCCCAAGCTCCACGGCGGTTGATAGGGGAGGTGTAGGGTCCGCTCTGTTGGGGGCCGAGACGATATGAGCGGGTTGGAGCGCGAGGCATGAGCGGCTGGACAAGTATCCATGGATATCACTGTCAGATTGTAACATGCAGTGAGCTGATTCCATAGGACTCGAAATTAAGGGCATTGAAAACGTAATCCACAGGTGGTTTCATTGTAATCTGTAAGTCAGGGTGCCTACATTTCAACTACCCCCTAACTCAGAGCCCTCTACACCCACATACAATTAAACCCACTTCATTATAAATGTTATAATATCCTCACAATAATTTTTGTTCGTGTCGGTAAATTTAAATACATTATATCATTCATTGAAAAATATATACCCCTTGTTCCTCTATATATATGAAAAACCTTGTACGGATTCCAATTTCATGAGAACCTCATCCTCCTGACATATATCCCCAAAAGCAGAGTTGCTTATGAGCAAGGCCACCGCAATCCGGCCCTCTGCCCCCGCCTCAGAAGTTCTGTCTGTGATACTACGGATACGACCTAGCTATATGGGTTGGCTGTTGCATGAGACGGGCCTTGGTGGATAATTTTGGCATCCATGGGAGACTGGAGAGGTAAGAAGGGATGGTGCCTCGTCATACATCGCCTCTATTTAATGCGATGCTTTTATTCAGCCTACGATCTTCAGGTGGCTTGTCTGATCAAGATTCTTGCTCGTTAGTTCCACTCAAGGCCTGGAAGCCTGACCCAGTGGAATTACACATGTATTCCGCTCACGAGACCGAGAGGCTACACTGCCTCAGGTGATGAAACCGAAAAGCCCCCCCCCCCCACGACAGGCCCCGGGATCAAGACCACGACGTGACACGATCCAGCAGTTCGTAGACCCTGCCCGTCTCGACGCGGCACGCCCCTCCCGGCCGCGGCGCCCGCCTGAACCCCGGGCCGAGCCACGCCCTCACGGTGGCCACCTCGGCAGCGCCCCGGCCCTGCTCCTCGATGATGCGGAACGCGGACCCGCACGGCAGGGTCGACCCCCCGGGGGCCTGCGGCGGGAGCCCCCTGTCGCAGCGGGGGCAGTCGGCCGCGCAGCCGGGGCAGCCGGGCGCCTCCTCCGGCACGTCGTCGGGGGCTGGTGGGTCCGCGCGCCGGGCTGAGCCGTCTTCTGCCCAGCCCGGAGCGGCACTCGCGAGCAACGAGGCCGGCGGGGGCAGGGGCGGGGACGAAGCCCCCAGGCGGCCACACCGCAGGATCTCGACCTCGCGCGTGAGGTGACTGACTGTCTGCAGGGCAGCCTCGAGCCTGGCGCTGGTCTCGTGCAGGCGCCTCTCGAGGTCCTGGGCGTGGGCCCTGGCGCGGGCGCGGTGCCGGCGCTGGTTGTTGCGCACGCGGATGACGTTGTGGTCTGCTGGTCTTGACGACCACTTGATGATCTCTGGTCCTTGGGGTTCCCTTGTATTCATGCCGGGTTTTCTTTTGTTGGTGCTTGAATACGGTCTCGTGATCGTGACGGCTTGGGGGAGGAGAGGGAGGAGAGGTCCCGTATGAATGACTAAAAGAGAGGTTTGTCCGTGACAAGCCGTTTCTTGCCCGTATTTGGTTTAGCCGCAGCTTGGTGACATACCGAATTACTGCCCAATCTGGGATAGCCTCACCTTGTATAAGACAGACGACATATGCTATTAGACGTGAAGATATTTTGGCAGAAACAAATTATCTAACCAAGTTATCCTTTCCAAATCATACCGAACCTTTCAGGATACACCCTAAGCACCAAGTATGTCCACCCAACAGATTTACAACCAAGTAGCGGAGCGCTACAGCGAGGCGTCCCGAGGCACCGCCCTCGAGTACGGGGCCTCAGTCGCCAAGGCGTTTGGTTACTCGGAGGAGGAGCTGGCAGATATCCCCAGGGAGTCAAACCTGGGTCTGAGCTGCGGGAACCCCATGGCAATGGCTAGTATACGCGAGGCATGCTAGCCGCCCATAGACCACCCATGGACCGCACGGGCACCAAGGCTGACGGGCAAACCACCACAGGGAGAGACGGTCATCGACCTGGGCTGTGGCGCCGGCTTCGACGTCTTCCTCGCCGCCAACAAGGTCGGGCCGAGCGGGAGGGTCATCGGTGTGGACATGAACAAGGCAAGCCGCGCACCCCCAGGAGGACCAAGCCCGGGACACAGCTGACCGATGGGGGGAGGGGGGTTCCGGATTGCAGGACATGCTCGCGCGGGCCAACGAGATCAAGGCCAGGCACCACGACAAGACCAGCAGCGTGACCTTTGTCGAGGCCCCCATGACAGACATGCCGGCCATCCCCTCGGGCACGGCCGACTGCATCATCTCCAACTGCGCCATCAACCTCGTCCCCGAGGCCGACAAGCCCCTCGTCTTCGCCGAGATGCACCGCCTCCTCCGCCCGGGCGGCCGCGTCGCCGTCTCGGACATCCTGGCCACGAGGCTCCTCCCCGAGGCGCTGAGGCGCAACGCGGCGCTGTACGTCGGGTGCGTCGCCGGCGCGAGCCTGGTCGCGCAGTACGAGGGGTACCTCGCCCGGGCCGGGTTCGACGCGGGGGGCGTCGTGGTGGTCAGGGACGGCGGGGCAGACCTCAACGTGTACCTTGAGACGCAGCCGGATGGGACAAGGAGGACGGCTGCGGCTCCGGCCTCGTCGTCGGGCTGTTCGGGGGACACGCCCAAGGCGGACGCGGCCATGGACCCCGCGGCGGCCTCGTCCTCGTGCTGTGGGGGAGGGGCCAGGTCTGGCCGGTTGTATGCATTCGGCGAGAGGGACCTTGCCGACCTCGAGGGCGAGGACCTGAACGACTGGGTTGGTAAGTGTTTGATCACACCTCGCCGTCTCTGTGATGGTCTCCGCGTTGGGATTTTGAGGTACTGACCCTTTTTGCTTTCTTTTTTGACCAAGGGTCATACAAGATCTATGCGGTGAAGTCTTGAAGACGTGGTCAAGCGTTGGGAACTCCGGTTGCAGCAACGGTCAACGTGCTCGCTGGTGGGAGGCAGGGGGACGCGTCGAGTCGCTGGGCAATATCGGCTGGGGATGCGCGAGTCTCTCGATCTAATGTTGGCAATTTTTAGGTTCAGATCGCTTACCTTTTGGACTGTGGCAGAGAATAGGAAGTACATGTGAGCTGCTGACATATTTCTAGCTGGATCTGAGTGGTGATGCTCAAGTTGGCCCCCAACGCAGCCGTGTCCTAACGAAGCAAGGTGGCCAGCCTGGTAGATCTGCTATCCATATTAAAATATAACTCACAGGTCAGCTATAGGACCAAAGGCTTATTACCCAGTCTCAGTTGCGCTGGATGGAACAGATTCAGTGCTCATTCTTATTCCCAAGCCTCCTGATGGCTACAATTGTGCATGTCTTGCTCCCAGAGCGTAGTGCTTGGACATAAAACTGCCTTTGCTAGAAGACTCGTATCTAGGTATGCATGTAAATAATATCAAACCATCAAGGAGACTTAAATTAACATTATGGGTAGGATTCAAAGCCTAAAGAAACCATCACATCATGCTCACTTGAGCTCATCCTGCCTCGTCAAGCTCCCTGTGGCCGGGCCCATCTTGCTGTCTCAGTAGCTATATCCCAGGCGGCTACCGCCTATAGACTCTAGAACAATGGCCTAGGATTTCCCACATCATGCTCCCACAGCGGGCCAGCCTCCCTCAATAAGTAGGCGTCCCACCCATTGTGGATGCTCGCATGACACAAAGGACCAAGTCGTCTTGACACCTCCAGTCCGACATCGATTGCCATCCTTCCTGCTGAACTTGAGTCGGCCTCCTCTTCATAAACTACTCTTCGATTGCGGGGGACCCTCTCAATCTACCGGAAAGCATATATACGCCCAGCTTCTTCTCCGTCTTAACTCACGCGACAGAGCGCAATCCCTCCACCCACTGCCCGGGAACTCGTCCAAAATTATCTCCGTCGGAGGATTGCAGCAAAGGTACCACACAGCTTTGAGGGCTTCCTCCTGGAGCCTGGCCATACATTTGGCAACGTTATATACAGCTGTAACAGGACGCCAGTCACGCTCCCGGTCGTCTCCACCAATGCCTCTCCTTACAACAAGTCTTCACCACTCCCAAAGCTGTAGAGCCCCAGTTAATCATCTCTTGTGCCACAGAGAAGAGCCAGTTCCCACCGCCCTCAACTGGATACTGCCAGTCATCCTCCTCAGGCCCCAGATTATGCCACACTCCCCGCCAGCAGAGTCCAACCAAAGACCTGTGTCTCCATTTGTCGGGCTCCAGCCAGTCCCTCCTGGGGCAACCGATCATCGCCTCCTCGCCCTCCTCCTCCTCTTTCTCCTGCTCAGCATGAAGCTATGAGCAGTACCTGTACTGCTGTTCAACACCATGGGCTCCAATCCAGGGGCAGCCAGCCGACAGCCCCAGCCGGGCCAGTAGGCCGTCACGACGGCAGCTAACTACCCTCCTCCGTGAGGTCCTCGGACAACCCTTCCAGCGATAGCCGTATGTACACGATCATCGTGCGAGTAATCTGTCCCCCGCCGTCACCCATATCCTCATGCTCTACATAAAGGAGACCCACAATGGCTCTCCAGGTTTTCTGCCTAGCCTGGGCTCATTGGCTGGTTTTCCCAAGCCCATTGGACTCATGGAAGGGGCCTACAGGAACAGGGTACAGAGCAGCAGGTCAGGATGACGGAAGCAGCATATGGGACGCAGACACCATGGAACAGGAGAGCTGGCTCAAGCAGGAGATTTGGGAGACTCGGAACGGTGGCATGGCAAGAAACTGGTGAAGGAGAGAGCCAGGAAATCCAGCTGGAAAGCATGAGGCAGAAAACCAGTCGCATTTCTGACATCAGAGTCGTCATGACACTTTTGTAGACTCTCAGGAAATGCTTCCATGTAATTGTTCCAACACACCTTTGGCCAGCCCCTGATAGTCCAGGTTCCGTCTTCATCACATGGACACTTGGCAGAAGCAAGATGGACAATATTTCTGGCAAGCTATTTAGCTCATCATCATCGCGGTTTGGAGTACTCAAAGGATCACAGGCCTGTGATGGAACGCGTTCTTGTTGGTCAAGTTTGGTTGGTCAATTGTGTGCCTGTATGTTTGTAACAAAACAGCCCTCAGCAAGTCATCTCATCCTCGTCCCATGCCAACACTGAACCACTATCGTGACCGTGATGTGAAAGAGCTTTGTCGCCTGAAGAAGTAGATGGGGGCTGTGTTTGAAAATCAAGATTCCCTTTGTTTTGAAACTGATGGGAGAAAGAAACGAAGAAAATGAAGTAACTGTTGTCTGACTACGCCGATATGCCCCCTCAAGTCCGTGCAAGCCAAACCACAGCTAGGTGATTGGTGATTGGGGGAGGGGAAATGAAAATTTGCAGAACAAAAAGTGACGGTGACCAAACCGATTTGTGATGTTGCAACTACGGCAGCAGGCTGCTGTGTGGTGGGGATGTTCCTCCAGGGGGCTCAAGTGCCGTACAGGAATGTGTACAAGACAACCTCCTAAACCTCATTCTGGGTGTCGATCTCACCATCCTCGTCATCAGAGGCAAGAAACCTGAACAGCCTGCTGTAGAAGGAAGGACTGGGCTTCTTCTCCTTTAGGGGGTGGAGCTTCGTGTTGGGAGCCTGGACATTGACCTTAGTTAGTCGCGGGGACTGTCGGCGTGGTGGTGAGGATGTGATGACTTACCTGCTCACCCTGGCTCAATGGTATCATAGTAGAACCCGTTGAGGCCTCGAGAGCTGGCTTGTAAATCTCCGTGCCGGCACGAATGTCGGTCTCCGGAGCGGCATATCCGTTTTCGTCTGCGGTAGAGTCCATGGCAAGGACGTCGTAGGTTTCATCGGTGTCATCGGTGCCAGCAATGCTTTTCTTACTCAGGCCACTGGTCTCCTAGTCCAGGCCCTCAAAAGGGTTATCATCATTGCTGACAAAAGCGACAGCCTCACGACGCTGCCCGTTAGTGCAGGCGAGCTCATCGTTGTCGAGGTGGCAGGCCTCGTGCTGACGCTCCTCCTTGTCGTAGCCAGGAAGAATGTCATCCTTGACAACGGGACCAACGTGGTTGGGGGTGCCAGCCTCGTTGTAACGCCTGACCTGGTCGGCCTGGCCGGGGAGCTTGACAGAGATGACAGTGGTTCCAGAAGGGGCAGCCACAGTGGCAGTGCCAGTGCCATTGGAGGTGTCATTGGGAAAGACTCCATCGTGCTTCTGCAGGTTGATGGTGGGGAAGGCCTCTCCGGCAACCTGCAGGAGGAAGACGGACAGGGAGAAGAAGACGACAAGACAAGTGAAGTTCTTGTCGGGCGGGGGATTGTCAGTCTGAGAGGCAGAAAGAAACAGAAGAACAAGGTGAGTGTGAAACAAGTTTTTACGTGTTGCAGAGACGCGTTGGGGTGGAGTTTTGCAGGGCTTGATGATGGGCTGGATGTGGCAAAGACAGACAAAGAAGAGAATGAGGAAGACTCACCGCCATGATGATCCAGGGGCAGAGTGTTTGCTTGAAAGGATGGATGGATGGGTGCAGTGAATGGGGACCTTATGGTGGCGGTTGAGACAAAACGCGATGCGATGTAGATGGCGCTGGAGATGTTCTCAAGGAGTGACTGTGCCTGAGGCTGTGTGTTGCTGCTGGCGCGGTTGGTTTAGTTGTACACACACGTGAAGACAAGATGATGGTGGTGATGGGGATGGAGAGGAGAAGGGGATGGACTGACTGTTTGTGGTTGGTGAATGTGTAAGTTGGCTTAAGTGAATGTCTAGTGGTTTTGTGTTGGCGAGAAGACGATGTGGTTGGAGGAAAGGAGGGAAAGTTGGGATTGTTGAGGGAGGAAGGGGATTTTGTTGTCTGCTGCAGGAAGGGGAAGACGAAAAGTGGGCCCAGACTCCAGACTATGGGACATTGATCTGGAGCTTCCCCAGGCGGCTGCCCACTGAAGGAGCTCCTCTGGGGACTGGGCTACTTGACAGGGCCAAGGGGCCTGGAAGGAGGACGGAGGAGGACGGGGAAGGAGGCCACAGCAGAAACCAGTTGGTACAAACAGGAATATCCCTCCAATGCTTCCCCTTCTGCCACTCGTGGTCTCTGGACGCAATACCAAGTAACTATAAGTCCTTCCTGACAGTGTAGATACATTCAGGAGCCATAAGTTATGGTGGGTGAGCACAAGACGCGCCAGGGGACACGCCGAGGGACGCGCCGAGGGACGCGCTCTGGTGGGACGCGAGGATTTGAATCTGCTTTGCCTCGAGTCTTGTTTCAACAAACCTTTCGTCTCAGCGCTGCTCCCTTTGTTTGTAGATACTGTCCGGTGGCCGTAAATATTCAACCTTGCCACGAGTTCAGACTGGCGTTGCGCGGATTTACTGCCGATCAAGAGCAGACACTGCCGGATATCTCCGTGATGACTTCCAAAGTCTTGTTGCTGGTACCAGCACAGGGCCTAAGAATCTGTTTCTAGGCAATATCCGAATGCATTTATGGGTTCGGAACAGTAGAAGTGTCTTGTAGTCCTCCGCCTTGCCCATAACTTCCGGTGTCAACGTGCTTTTGATTGATAATCCTGCCGCTGACCACGAGAGCTTGCCCCTCGACGGTGCAAAGCTTGTCTACAACACCCAACTGACTGTCACCATCCCGAAGACGAAAAGAGCCAGACAAGATCTCCACCGATCGCCCGTCCCTCGAGCTCACTTCACTTGCCTCTGGCATCACCTGTATCCGTCCTCGGCAGCCAAACAGACTGGACGCAGACCTCGATTGATTATACAAGCAGACTCCGTCTCCCCACAAGCATCGCCACTCCCCTCGAGATTTGTCAACACAGGACAACGGAGAGGCTGAACATCTCCGTCCAAAATTTCCAGCCTCCGCAGGCAACTCCTTTTCTTGGTCAAGGAACCACGTGTCTGTGCTCTCGCTGTGCTGCCAGCAAGCAACACTATCGCCCGTCGGCCCATCAAGAGAGCATTGCGGTTGTGCTAACTTCTGGCGACGACATCTAGATCAGGTGCGGAACAGGAATCCGAAGCGAGATCAAGACCACGCCGCCTTCCCAGGACCCAGGCTGGAAGAGGCTCCCATCAGGATGAGCCCTGGAGGAGGAGGGAGAAACCTTGGGAACAGAATCGTAGCCCCCAGGAACGGAAGGGCCATTGGAACCAGGAGGAAGGACACACCCGGGCAGTTTGCGGCTAAGCCCTGTGGCACGATGGCACGAAGAGCAGCAACCGCCCCTTCCAATGATGTATCCTCCGTGTCACTCGCGGGGACGGTAGTGCGGGTGCTAAACACGCCCGAGCCGAGGCTCTGGGCACGTTTCCACGGTACTCGACCTGCCTCCGACGATGCGTCTCACGCCAATCAAGCGATGTGACCGCACAACCGTGGAAACGGGCAAAGACGGTGGCATAGAGGCAAATTGGCCCTAGCCGGAAACAAGTGCCAGCTCGAGCAGACGGTGGAGGCTATGTTAGGCTGGCAGGGCCCCGGGGGGAGGTCTGGGGGGCAGTATGTGGAGTCATTCCCGTAGAGGTGAGTCCCCTACTCGAGGACCCAAGTCCGTTGCATATTGTAAACGGTCGAACGCTGACGGAGCCGCCCTTTGTAAATAGGTCGCCCCAGGATCGCGCCCGAAACCTCCTCCCCTTCCTCAGCTGTTTGAGCGGTGCAATACGGCTCAATGACTTCGAAACCAGCATCGAGAGGCTTAGACAGGTGCCCCAGGCATGTCGGAACAACCAGGTGGCCAGGTCCCGAGAGACTTGTCCAACGGCGTGGAGGTTCCCCGCCGGGGGCTGCTGAAAATACATCCGGGCCGCCGGGTGCGACAATAACGTTATACCGACTTACACCGACTTACACGATGCCGAGCCCAGCACGCACGCGTCATTGGCCGACGCCGTCAGTCCTGGTCCCGGCACCCTGGGGGTGGCCGAGGAGGTACTAGCCCCCTGCGCAAGGATTCCGGAACAACGGCAGCAATTGGGGTGGGACCACGAGCAGGACACAAGCATACCAAAGATAGTGCCTGCTAGTAGTGATTTGGGGGAAGGGAGGGACAAATAGCCATCTCGGCATCCTGAACAACAGGCTGCAAGAGGAGACGACACCAAGACGATACAATACATGCAACCGGCCATTTCAACAGGGGCCTAGTTCCCGCATAGCCTTAGCATACAGTGCTAATCTGTACACCGTCCTTCTTCTACATGGTATTCTTCCATCAGATTGGCCATGCAAAGTGACATGAAAACCACCCAGAGACCAACAGGGCCGAAGACATAGTCTCTAATGACAATTCCAGGCCATCTTGAGCAATCCTTGGAACAGGGCTGTATCCTCTGGGTCTTTGCATCATGAGTTAAAAGAAACACAAGCCTCACCCTCAGCTAATCAGGATTGCCCTCGCTTGTATGACCCACGTCCTCTCCCATATGACCTACCTCGGCCTGAGGCCGCAGACCGTGGTTTCTTGGGGGAAGTGCTCGAAGTGGGTAGCAGCTTGGCAGACGTCGGGTCATGCTTCGCAGTCTTGCAGGCTGCTGTGAATTCGCTCAGTAGTTCCTAACAAACACCATCACAAAGACATTAGCACTCACTCAAAGACCGTGCGAAGAGGAAAGAATGGTTCAAAAAAGAAGAAGAAAAAAAGATACTCACGTCAAAATCCTGATCCTGCATCGACTCCCACGCCGACGTCAGATGCATCTTCAACTCAGTAACGCGCGGGCTCTTGATCCCAAACGCCACCCTCGCCAGGAACCTCGGGTCATCCCTCACGGGGCACTCCTGCAGCACCCTCCGTATGCCCTCCCTGTCAAGCGGCCTCTTGTCCGCCGGCAGCGTGGGGACCCTACTCCCGCCCGAGCCGCAGAACGTGCAGTGGCCGCACCTGTCCTGGCCCCCGGGGAGGCCCATGCCAAAGTGGCGCGCCAGCGCGAGCGCAAAGCACTCGCCGCCCGTGACGAGGTCCACCACCTCCCTTCCCCTCGCCAGGGCGTCGCGCTCGCGCTGCTCCAGGCCCGAGTACACCTCCCGCGCGAGGGCGTCGAGCTGCGCCGGGGTCGAGGGGAGGTCCGCGGCCATGACGCGGAACTTAGGGACGACGCCCCTGGCCGTGAGCTGGATGATGTTGTCGCGGTCGAGGTGGTCCAGGATTTGGATGATGTTGGCGCGGAGGTGGCCCGTCTTGCGCACGATGGCGTTCACGTCCACGTATGTGTATTTTGTTTTCTTTTCTGAATTATCCAGGATGGCTTTTGCTTCTGGCCGGTCCGTGCTCGCCATGTTCTTCATGATCGTGTAGTAGGCGCCCGTGATCTCGAACGAGTACTGGCTGTACTCCGGGGTGATGGCGCGGATGAGATTGTGGTGGAGCTCCAGGGTGGCGTAAATGACGCTCAGGGGGTTCGACCGGACTGCAGCATTGGGAGTCAGCTTTCAGAGAACCGGTGTAGGAGTTTCGTCCAGACACATTGTGGACCGGAACACAGTGTTGCCGTGGCATTTGAGATATAGGCACCGGGATGGAGTCTGTTGATCCTAAGCGGATTGAAAACGACTCCGGAGGCTGCTTACTGTCAAACTGCTTCATCTGGACGTTCGTGTCCTTTTTGAACTCGGCGCCGACCTTGAGGGATATCACCTCGTCGTTGAGTATGTCCCCGATCAGCTTGCGGAAGGGCTCGTACGATGGCAGGTCCCCCCTGGCGAAGTTCTCGCGGATGTACGAGTCGGCGCCGCAGAGGTAAAACATGCAGGTGCTCTTCTTGCCGTCTCGTCCGGCGCGGCCGATCTGCTGGCTGTACTCCTCCACCGAGGATGCGAGGGTGTAGTGCACAATGTTGCGTATGTCGGCCTTGTCCACTCCCATGCCAAACGCGATCGTGGCAACGACGACCTGGACCCGGTTTGCCATGAAGTCATCCTGGACCTTGGTCTTGTGCTCCACCTTCATGCCCGCGTGGAAAGCTGCCGCGTCGAATTGCTGCGCACGCAGCGCCTGGGCAAGGTCTTCCGACTCCTGTAAGCTGGCGTTAGTCCTGGCTGCTTCTGTGTCCGTGTGGCTCCTGATTCGAATTACCTTTTGTATGGTAACATAAATCAGCGTCGGACCTCTGTTCTTCCGCAGGAACGAGCACAGTTTATCGAACTTGGCAGCGGGCTTTGGGACATGCTCGGCGAACAGGTCGAGGCTTAGCGTACACAAGATCAGCGGGAGGCTCGAAGAGCAGGGGCGAGGAGAGAGGTTGCAAGCGAGAATGACACTCACTTTGGTCGATATGGTGAAGTCCGAAATACGCCATGCTCGTCAATGTCGAACGCCCTGCAGACGTCCTCCACGACCTTGACCGTTGCGGTGGCGGTCAGGCATATGACGCGCTCGGCATTGATCTCTTGGACGAAACGGGCGACTGGGAGCAGACCAATTAGCCTCTCCAAACCAATAGGGCCCGTCTTGGGGCGGAGACAGCAGTGCTAAGAGGATGCTTCAAACCTTTGAGGTACTCCGGGCGGAAAGAGTGGCCCCACTGGTATCATGTTAGCAACATTGGGGCTACCTAGGGACCCAGTGGTTGCAATCACCTCGGAAATGCAGTGCGCCTCGTCGACAGCAACGAGGCGAACACCTCCCGGGACGTGCTTCATCTGCTGGACGAAACGCTCGTTGTTGAGCCTCTCCGGGGAACAGTATATCATCCTCAACTCACCCCGGCCGAGCTGCTGGTTGATGGCCTGGAGCTCGTCCCAGGACTTTGTTGAGTCGATGCAGTCGGCAGGTATGCCGCGCCTCTTGAGGGCATCGACCTGGTCCTTCATAAGGGCTATGAGGGGCGAGATGACAATGGCGACCCCAGACTGGCCTGGTCCTCTAAGGCCGCGAGACCTGTCCAGCTCGGGAAATGCCACTGATGGTATCTGTGGTTGGGAATCAGCAGGCGGGTCAGATCGTCAAGGGCCACCCATGGCTGAATAGCATGCAGAAGGTACTTGCCTGGTAGCAGAGAGACTTTCCGGCGCCTGTTGGAAAGACGACGAGTGTATTCTTGCCAGCCAGGATGCGGCTGATGGCCCTTTTTTGCTCATGGCGGAAGTCATGATGGCCGAATTTCTCTTGCAAGATGCGCCGGGCTAGCTCGGCATTACCCTCATCAAGTGCACCATCCTCAACCTCGTCCTGGGGGCCAGTAAGCGGCCCAGTTGTGGCGGTTGAGACTGTCTTCTGGCGTTTGGTAGTCAAGGACGTGGAAGCAACGACTACTTGTGCCGATTTACGCTTAGCCGCTGGGGGCCGTTTGTCCTGCACGATGTCGTCCACATCGATGTCGTCAAAGAGGTCATCTCCTGAGTCAAAATCGTCGCTCATGATGGGCTCTGGTAACTGGCGTTCTGAGTGACTGCTTGGGTCTGGAGTCCAAGAAGATGCTTAGGCTGCTGCTGAGTGGTCGTCCCTTGCAGTTGCTCTGCTTGTGCAGCGTGACGCGCTGCGTCGCGTCCGGCTTTAAAGTGTGACCCGAGATCAGGTGCTCTGGCGCTGCAAAACGGTACACAGTAAAGAATACGGAGAGACAGGGATGATGGCCTATTCTAACTTGCAAGCGAGAGCATCAACACGCCACACATCCGCAAGCCCTTTAAACCAATTAAGACCTATATTAAAATAAATGGCTTTCTTTGCTCTTTATTTTAATATAAGCCTTAATTCATTTAAAGGGCTGATAAAGGTATAATATATAGAATTATTAAAAGTAAAGAAGAATTTAAAATTTATTAAGATACAGTAGTATAACCCTATGAAGAATTAATACTCTTATAAATTTCAACTCTAAATTATTGTTTACTTAGTTTTAAACACATATTCTTTTCTAATTACATGCCTACTATTAATATGAAAAAAGTTCTTTGTTAGAAGAAAGAGGACTTCTTTAATATAGGTTGTATATGAATTAAAACTAAATTAAAGAAGTTAATTTTTTTCTAAGTATTATGTGTTATATGCGGGGTGTTAGCGGTTTTAATACTCCCGCTTGTAAGTCAGAATAGGCCGTCGCCTGCACGGAACAAGCAGAACCACAGCGCATCCCTCATTCACCATGGCTTCAGTAACAGTAGGCATATTGCACGAATCACCATGCCAATTCCAAAAAGAAAAGAAGAAAATATGCATAAAGGTGAGGGCACACTATTGCCCCTGTACCTGCAGTGGACGGTGGACCGACTTACTATCTAAGTAAGAAGGTACCGTATTCTTCCAGGTAGAGGACACCTGCTGCAGGCTTCTTCCGAGGTCGACAATGAACTGCCAACAGCTAGTTTTCATGGTCTATTTCCTCCACTAGTTAGCCAAAAGTCTATCATTTATTGTAGTCCTCGACCCAGCAATCCATCCCCCCTAGTTGCCACCATCACCATTCCCTGCATCTCGGCTCGGCAAAGAAACAGTCCTCCCCACAACTCTGTATTCAAGCTTCCTGGGCATCGCGGGCAGGGCGCTGGGATCCCGCTCGACAATCAAGTTGCCTCCTCGCGGGAAGAAGTTCACGAGACTGCCGATGCCTGCTGATGCGCGCCCCCCAAGCGCTCCCGCTGCTCTTGTCGGATATCAGTTCTGGGAACCACGAGGCGTCTGCGTGACACTCTGTCGCCAGAGGCAAGGCTTAAGCGAGACTTACCCGTTCGGCATCGGCATGGCACTGATACCGGCAATCGCAGTTACAGCAAGGGTCACAGCCGAGAACTTCATGTTGAACTGAGTTGTGATGTCTGACAATCCCGGGTTGTGGGTTTCGAACCTCCGTCCTCTTGTAGAATCTTGGGCTCTTCTAGGGTCTGCCCGGTCTTGTTGCGCGTTTGTTTTATGGGGATATCAAAATTGTGTGTACAAAAAAATAAGCAACCTTCAAGGCTACGGTGCACTGCAGTCGACGGAGTGATAGCGGCGATGAGCACCGCGGATAACTCTGTATCTATATTTCTACCACAGACTCAGCGGTTGAACAATATCGCCGCCCCTATCCCGCCGAGTTATGCTCTTTATGCTCGATTCGTATGCACGCCGAGTCGTCATGCTTGTGCCCTCTCTGCCCTCAAAATAGAGTTTGATGCCTGAGACACCAACAGCCTCATTCTTGCTGTTTCAGACACCCTTCAGGTTAGAAAAGCCTCAATCTATAATAATACCAGTATCTATGTATAGGAAAGCGCGCAGATAAAAAGCAATGTATCAAATCATGTGTTAGCTATATGGCAGTCTTATGGCGCCTAGCAACTGCCCAGATCGTCAAGTAACGGTCAAATTACCCATCACTTTGATTGACGCGCAGTGTAGTGGCCAATAGATTGCCGGAGCGTTTGGAATGTTTCAGTGTCATACCGCCGCGCTTATGCGCGGGATTTGCTACAGTGGATGCGGCTAGACGGCCTGAGGACAAAAAACTTTCTGTATTATATGCTTAAGCCGCCGAGAACTCTAATGTCCTTCTCACGAAGTATGAGCCCCGTAACCTTTTGCCACGTGGAGTCTAGTGCAAATGGGGCATGATCCGCGGCCTGTTCCCATAGTTTCATGATGCAGTGGACACTCAGTCGATATACCGTCATGCAAGCATCCAACACCTCCGAGCCAGCTTGTCGGCGTATCCATTAAACCATCCCGTGTTAATCATCATGCGCACCGGGCGGAGGTATGTATCTCATAGGAGCAGCCATCATCGGCGCATTCTCCCCCTCGGACGTCCGGGGGAAAAAAGTTCAGGCGTCCTCATAAAATGTGGCAATATCCGTCCGGACGCCAATCTTGCCCGAGGGCGGCGGCTGCCGCTTCATATAGATGGCCTCCTCGCTACTGTTGTCCCCTGCCGGGCATGCCCCGCCGACCCTGGTGCGCGACGCCGCCCTGCCCTGCTGCGCGAGCTTGTCGTCGTCGTCGTCGTCGTTGGTGCTGGCGTGTATGTCCACCTCGCGCGCGCTGCGGCCCTTGTCCATCATGTGGAACCGCGACAGCTTGTTCGTGCTCAGGCTGCGGCTGGCTCCCCCCGGGTGGCCCCCGAGCTTGTAGTCCGACCCGCCGCGGTTCGAGCTACCTAGCAGGGCCGGCGTGTAGCGCCTGGCGAGCGCCTTGAAGGACGGGATGGATGCTGCGAGAATGCCGACGTTGGTTTCGATGGCGGACCAGTACTGCACGGGGGTGTGTGTGTCAGTTTGACTCGTATTCCGCGGCCGGTTTATTTCTTAAAGGCATGTCAAGGGATTTTTCAGGGGATTTGTGTGCATACCATGGCTCCCGAGATGACCCAGGTTGCGTCCGCGTCCGGGGCGAGCATCTGCGGGATGTAGGTGATCCGAATGATTGATGACAAGCAGGCGCTGTAGAATTCATGATCAGCATCTCTGTCCTGGTAGGCCAACTTGGAGTTCCCAAGCCAGGACGGGTTGTGTCTGGCTTACAAGAATCCCAGAGACATCATCACACCCAAGCCGATCTTCTGGCGCTTTGGCATTTGCAGCTTGGAAACCATCTTTATGGGTAACGTATACGTCAAGAAATCTGTCGCGATATTGACGGCGGCATTTGCTAGGTAGAAGGCGTTGATGTTGACGCATCTCTTGTTCGTTATATTGAGGTCATCTGCGAGCGGACGTTAGCGGGAGGTCGTTTAGAATGGCTGAGGGTGGACAGCCGTATAGCAAGGGACGTAGACTCACAGGCAGCCTGGACAGGCGTGCATTGGAAGATGCAAACTATGACGTTCGCACCGGCCTGGCAGGAGACAACACCGATGATGGCATATGCCAGCCGTCGAAGCTCGCGGTCACCAAGACGCGCGTAAAGAGCCAGCACCGAGGTCTTGATGAAGCCTAGGCAGGCGTTGTAGAAGATTGAAGACAGCCAGACTATCTGTGAGTACGATATGAGGTTGTCTGTGCCGCGGAGCATAACGTCTTGCATGTGGGATCCGAGTCCATGATTGACAGCTAGAGCCTGTGTGTTAGCCCTCGTTTCCGACCGTGTAGGACAAAGCGCATGCGTACCAAGTACAGTAGCGATAATGAAGGCCCATGCCAGCAACTTTAGTCATAGTCAGTCATAAGCGTAGCGTGTGTGATGGATGTGACAACATACGGCAGCGATTACAATAAGTACTAAGAAGCAGAGTCAGCTGGCGCTCATGCCAAGTTCCGGATACATGTGCACGGGGGATCAGGGTAGGCGACAACTGACCATCGTCGGGTCCGAACGATTTCGTGATATGGATCCGGGTGAACACGCGCATCGATATCGTAATGATAGTGATGACGCCAAAGACGACAGACACAGTCGTCACCGTGGGACCCTGGGTTTCAGCGGAAACCATCTCGTCTCGACGGAAAGAATACCGGAAGAGAGATTGAGAAGAATAGACCAAGTCGGCCCACTTGCACGGTGCGCTAATAAGGGGGGAATGCGCCGTTGGCTAAAATCACAGCAACAGACCGAGCTCAAAAAAGAATGGAATGACGGTCTCGTGTCTTCAAGACATCACAATATGAGGTGGGCGGCTGAGGAGGTATTTGGAGAATATGTCCGCGAGGAGGCGAATTGTCTACCGAAATCCAGGGGGGCAAGAAGAACCCGACGTAGTCACATTTCACAAATGCAGCGAGCATGAGGGAGGGATTTCGCATTTTCAGGGGACTGTCGCGACAGTAGGGTTACAAGCTGATCTCTTGCCTCCTCCAGGCCTTCAGGGCCAGGGCTTGACGGCTAGGGCTTGGAATAAAATTTATATTGGCGCACACAGTCTGTACCCACAGAATTTAATGAACCCCGAAGTGTGGCTCCAGATTTCCGCCGACGAATAGAGAGCCGGTGGCTTGGGACCTACATTGAGGAGAGGGGGTAATGATCCTTCAGGCGGACGGCATACCATCACATGTGCATGCGCAGTTTCACGAAGGAATTCTAAGGGGCTCAAGCGTCTGGGAAGTCTTTTCTTCTTTGGAGTAGAAGGTTAATTTGTGAGGATTAAATTAAGATTCCCACCGCCCCTGGGACGGAACCGAGCAAAGCAGACAGCAGAGAGAATCCTGAATACGATACGTTACCGACAAAAAGAAAGGCAGAAACGATGGCTCATCTGCCGAAGCGTGGTACACTACCAGTGCAGGTCAGAAAATCCTTTCCCGTACCGGGACGGGACTCGGGATCTGTATGCATACAAAGACAGTATAGCCCACGACACCGCTCATTAGTAACCGTTGAGCAGTTGAGCGTGCGTGGTGCTTGGGGTTCTTATTCCTGGTTCCCAATCTCAACACCTTCTACACTCAATACAGGATTGACCCAGCACCGGATGGCCGGCGAGAGACCATGATCGACACTACACTCACGGGCCCCATCGTGCCCCTGTCTTGTGCCTGTGTGCTGGGGTATGCCCCACTTAAAATGCGACATGCAGGAGGCCAGCGGCTCACTCTTGGGGAGGTTTATATCATGATGGGGCGACGAACCACCGAAAGGAGCTTATCATCCTATGCAGGCCCGCAATTAGAGGGGAGAAGCGACCTGTCAAACTTGGCCCGAGACACGTGCCGTCATGCTGCTGTACACGCGTAGGCGACCAAGAGACGTATCTTAAGGAGTCAGATCAATGCAAGTCTGCCGCAGGTATACAGCTGCAGGAGAAAATAGTTCTCTAGCATATAAATACGTATTCCGGTTTCTATTATGACTAAACACATCAAATCACAGGCGGGTTTCTGTTCTTCCGTTGTGCACGTTGAGTAGGTACTTAGCTAAGTTTAGGTCTCGAAGGTTTTGGAGCAGCTATTTGGAGACCAACCACAAAGAGTATTCCATATGTTGTCTCCACAACAACCAGGGGGAATCCTCGAGATGAGGATTATGATGTCGGGAGGTCCTGGGAATCTCTGCAATCCCAGTAGAATACTCGGAGAACTTTTTCGTAACATGGTAGTCTTGACTTGGCACACTTGCAGATCGGCCCCAGTATCTACAAGGTTATCTATAACCTCCCTTCTCACCAAGCTAAACATGATGTAAACCTGCAGTTTGGACCTCACCCAAGCCCGGGCCAGACGTCTTCAAATTGTGACAGGTGCCGGGATGTTGTCGGATTCTGCGCTCGGCTATTAGTGTGTTGATGGGGCCGGCCACACGCGGCAGATTTCCGCAGCCAGACCTAAGTGTTGTGAGGACTATACGTACCTTTTAGGATAGCATTTCCTTCACCCGGTGTGCCCGGCTCACAGCTGCCGGTTCTCCCTCAGCCGACGGGAGGCAGTCGGCAGCAGCCTATTCGCCGAAGTCGGGTGGAACCCAGCAGGGGCGAGGAAATTTGGGGAGGGCGCGATGTTATATGGGTCAGTGATCAGCCGCTAAAGGGCCACTGCAACATCAAATGCCAGAAATGTTATTCGCGCAGCACCAAAAATGAATTTGTGGGGG
>NQMI01000010.1:434884-492232 GCA_002270565.1 Stenocarpella maydis
GGGGGGGGGGCGGCTCAATGATTGAACGAGGGATGGATACCTCCTCTCGGAGCGCATCAGGGAGTACATCAGCAAGTCGATCAGCCAAGCATAAATAAACCCGTAACATCGGAATGCTACTTGCCTATGTCAAGAGGCGCCTCATCCCAGTCATCTTGACGAACGACACGTCGAGTTGGCAGACGGCAAAATACCGTAGGCCCTGAAACTTGGCTGAACCAAGGCGAGGCTCGGCCTCCGCTGCGCCATCATTCCAGAATGCTTTCGATCCTGCGGGTGGTGGGAGGCCTGATCCTCCTCGGCATCGCACATGCCATCGGCAGCTTCGTCTATCAAATTGTATACTACCGCTTCTTCCATCCTCTCTCCAAGTATCCGGGTCCATTCTGGGGGTCAGTTACCCGCTTATGGATCACCTACCACAACATCAAGGGTGATGAGCCTGAGACCTTTCAGGCGTTGCACCGCAAATATGGTATGTTGACGTGCTCTCATCATGTATGAGTGTCAAACGCGTATCTCTGCAGCCGGCGTGCGTCAACTCACACTCGGCAACCAGGCCCCGTCATCCGCATCACCCCCGTGATGCTGCTGGTCAGCGACGCGACCAAGCTGCCCGTCATCTACAGCCGCCAGGCCAACAAGTCCAGGCACTACATCACGGGCAGCTTCGGCAAGACCGAGTCGCTCTTCAACATGCAGGACTCCAAGACTCACGCGCACTTCCGCAAGATCGCCGCCTCGCCCTACAGCTTCACCAACATCAGGAAGATGGAGCCCCTGATCGACGCGCGCATCGCGGAGTGGGTTGAGCGCCTCGGCGAGCTCTTTGTCGAGCGCGAGCCGGGCGCCAGGTTCGACTTTGCCCCTTGGGCCGTCTACATGGCTTACGACGTCATCTCCGAGGTTGGCTTTGGCGAGCCGTTCGGCTTCATCCAGCAGGGCAAAGACGTCGGTGGTCTGATTCAGGGCTTCCACGACGGACTCACCCCTTTCGGTATCATGGCTAGGCTTTACCCCATGACGAACTGGATCAAGAGCACTTTCCTTGGCAAACACTTCGTCGCCACGCCCGAGCAGGATTCTGGAATCGGGACGTTGATGCGCTTCCGGGACAAGCTTATTGACCAGCGGTTCAAGGAGATCGAGGCGGGCACCAACGTCCGCTTCGACCTCCTACAGACGTGAGTAAGAGGAATATGTGGATCTCACCCAACTTGCTAACACTCATTCAGATTTATAGAGGCCCGTGATGAGGATGGCAGGCCACTTGATCTGGACTACATCAAGGCCGAGATCCTCCTCGTGCTCCTCGCCGGCGCAGACACAACAGGCACCGCCTTCCAGGCCATGATTGTCTATATCCTCTCAACCCCCTCCGTCTACTCCAAGCTCATAGAAGAGCTCGACGCCGCCACCGAGGCCGGCAAGATCAGCCCCCCTGGCAGCATCCCACAGTACGACGACATCGTGGCCCACTGCCCATACTATCTCGCTTGCGTGCGCGAGTCGATGCGCCTGACTCCCTCGGCCCCCAACATCTTCCCCCGCGTCGCCGGCCCGGGCGGCGTCGACCTGGGCGAGGGCAGGTTCGCGCCCGAGGGCACGGAGCTCACGTGCAACCCCTGGCTCGTGCACCGCGATCAGGGCCTGTACGGCGACGACGCCGGCGAGTTCCGCCCGGAGAGGTGGCTCGAGGACCCGGAGAGGGCCAGGGACTTCCTCAAGTACAACATGGCCTTTGGGTACGGCGCCCGCGTGTGCCTGGGCAGGGAGATCGCCAACATGGAGCTGTACAAGGCGCCGCTGCAGTTCTTCAGGACGTACAGGCCCGAGATTGCGAACAAGGAGGCTCCCGGTCGCTATGTGATCAAGGGTGGTGTGAGCTACTTTGAGGATATGTGGCTTAGTATTACCAGGAGGACTGCGGTCAAGGCTTGAGAGGAGAGAGGATGGGCGGGGTCGCGTATATACATGCTTTATATGGGCGGTCCATATAGGTGCCCTCATCTAATTTGTACATCAGAAACAAGCGGGAGCCACCCATATCACGCTCTTCGCGTCAGCATATCTCCGTCGTATCCATAAAACTCCGATGGCTGCCTTTTACTATTAACTCTGGGCTGTTTGCATGTACAAAACTTGCCTCAAAAAATGCAGCACGTCTCCCAACATATCGCCGGAATACCAATGTCCGAGGTCATCGTACTCCTTCCAACAAACCCCCGCTCCAATCGCACACAGGACCTCGGAAGCTCTCCTTCCAAGCTTCAGGCTGACTTTCTCATCTCGCGCGCCGTGACCCAAAAATACAGGGATCCTTTGGAAAGGTAGTGTTTCTGTTGCCAACTGAATTGCCGGCAAGTCCAACTCCTCCCTCAGCCAGCCCACTGCTCTCTGTGCCGGGCTGCTAAGCTCTTTATCCCTCGTCCCTTCACCACCATATCCACCGCCCGCAAATGGATCGAAGCCAAGCTCTCCATTTCTACGCAGCTCATCCTCTCCGCCCTGAATCTCCCGCATTAATCTTTCCGCAAAGGGCAGCCAGCCGCACATCCCGATAACAGCACCCAAGTCCTCTCCTCCCCACAGCAACAGTGCCACCAGAGACGCCGCACATCCCTGGCTAAGCCCACCGAAAACAACATTCTTCGCGCCCCCGGGGACAATGGCAATTTCGGTACGGAGAAGGTTATGCAGGTATTCTGTTGTCTCGTGCAAGCCTTGGGTCTGCAGCCCCTCCCATTCCGTCGCCGGCGGGTCGAGCTTCCAGTTGTCGAACCACTGGTGTGTGCGTGCGCGCCTGTATATCGCGGCACGGCGCCGGGGGGCGGTAGGGAATACGAAACGAGCGTGCGGGAATGCTGTCTGTAGTGTCACCGGGGGTCCTGTGGTCTGCCCGTTGCCCGCAGGCCCACCGGCTGAGCACTCGTGCTTGCTGCACTCTCGCGAGGCCGGGGTACGATCCTCCACACGAGCCCCGAGGAGTTCGGTTCCGAACTTCTCTGCCCATGAGCCCCGTCCGTGAAGCAAGATGAAGGTCTGCCGATGCGGCAGCTCCAACGACTCGAAGATGAGTGAGTCCGGGTTTTCCATGATTCCCGTCCAAATATAGTATTTCACGGGTCCTTGAATTTCCTCACCTCGAGTTTCAGTGCCACGGCTCAGACTCATCACTGTGATGCCGGTGCCTGATGTTTAATATGCTTTAAGTTTTCTGGAGAGGGCTCCACTGTGAGCAGCGGCTGCCTGGATGAGGCCAAATTAGGCAACTGGCGGGCACTCGAAGTATTGGCCATAGCTCGGTCTACAGCCTGGAGACGAACAGGGTCTCAACGTGTATTGGGATGCTAATAGCTAATTCAACTCATGCTGTGGCATTACCGATGTGTCCTCAGACTGGCAATGTTGAATTGTGGATGTCTGTCCACACGAGCTGTGTGAGGAAGAATTGTCAGCAAATACCCGCCCGCCTTACGAGTCTCAAAACTTGGTCGAATTTCAGTATAGGCCATAGTATAATACGATCTCATGGAACTTATATGAGCTGAGCAATAAGGCTATGTGTGGCAATAGCAGTGTGCAACAGCACACTGGTGGGCTAGCGCTACAGCCACCATACTGTAGCCAGAGGGCGTAGTTGCTTACTCAGCAACCACTACCCTCTATATAAGCCCGAGATAGCTAGCGGGCTACGCCCACTACACCCACTACTCATATATAGAGAATTTTAACCATAACCCCCAATTGTATTGCAATATGTGACCCAGCCAATACTGATCAGTAGTTGCAAGGGCAACCACAGATTAGCAAGGTTAAAGAGATAGTTCATTACTACTATAATAGTGGCTGTGCTAACGGTACTGATAATAATCGTTTCTTAAGGACGCGCCAGCTGGTTCAATGATATCATCACTACCTATTGTGATGTGGAGAGGCATCTATATGCGGCACGCTATAGTCCTTCTTTATCGAACGCGCGTCTATCACGCCCTAAGTAGTGTTGGAAAGCAACTGCGGAACGCGCTAGCTATACAATGTTATTGACTTACGGCTATTCTTAAAGATAACACTGAAGATATTACCACTTCAATATATATCGGCAACAGTCTAGCAACTCCCTTGGTAACGGCTACTCCAACTGAGGTTAACTCTATCAGCCGGTATATCTTCACTACCCCCTGCTAATAAGCTTACCCCTATATACTTATTACCCCTTGTTACCATTTGTTTGACCCCTACTCTGCCCCAGTACATCCCTATTATCACCCATATAATCTATATATTATGATAGCGAACCCTTATGATGAGGATAATACCCCTATTCCATCAGCATTAATAATTATACTAATAGGCGCTACTAGTCTTAACCCTCTTAACGTATGGGATATAATTAAGAATATATTATTTAAAGAGTCTACTATAAAGATGAATCTTAACCCCAGTTTATAGGGAGTAGATGCAGACCCAAAAGCTCTAAGTAACCTAAAAGCATACATACTTCTCCTTAATACCTATGTATAATGTTGCCACTAAGCATATACAAGGCTTACTGCTTATAAGCTCTATATTAACTTTAAAGATAACTTTATAGGATAGATGGAGCTAATATTTAGAGCAGTCCACCGTGATATTCTTATTGCCCTTAAGAAGATACTACTAAGCAAGGGGATATACATCCAGCTCAACGATAATATAAAGGCCTTCGTGGAACTATTGGAGTTAGAATCCCTGCTAAGGGCCCTAGCATCTATATAATACTAGCACTAATAGATAATTTAATTAAATAGATATTGTAACTACATCCTTTTTAATAATAGTAAATCATTTAAGGGATATATACTAGTACTGAGCGGTAACTAGGGAATAGGCCCAAGTACTTAGGGACCCGTATAGCAACCCACTGCCCTAGACATACCCGAACCTCTGCTACCATCCCAGCAGCCACATGGTGTCTATACCTTTGAGACCTCCGATAGCTATAAGTTATTAGCTAAGTGGGAAGAATTCTGAGTGTCCTATAAGAAGTATGCAATAATCCCTCTAGTACTGCTAAGTAGTATACTATTGGAGAAAGGGATATCCGCTAACCTAGCTAAATACTACTCAAATAACGAGAAGTTTACCAGAGCAACGGATAAAGTGCTTGATAATAAGATTTATCTCTTTTATAATATCTATAAGAACAACTACCTATATCCTACCTACTTCCAGGTAGCATTACCCATAATATTAAAGGGTAAGGCTAAGGACTTTTATATCCAGTTAATTATAGATAGAGATACCTTCACTATAGCATATGCCAAACTTAAGTAATAATTTAATATAGACAGCAGACAACAAGTATATTTAACCGCATAGAATACCACTACTTTTACATTAATATAGCAAAGGAATAAGGATAAAACCCCATTAGAAATAATAGAGATTCTAATTAAAAACATAAAGTAATATACCAGAATACTTAGCTATAAAGGAGCACTTAAAGATAAACCATTGCGTGACAACCTCATACATGCAATACGTGGTATACCCGAGTTCTACTACATTAAGGTAACAGCCCCGGCTACTGCTAACAAAGCATATAACATGCTCCATTATTATGCTGCATTATTAGGACCTTAGCGCCCCTCCCGGCAATACACTATAAAGTAAGGTAATAATGATTAGCTAGATGGCAACTATAATGATAAGGAAGACTAAGGCAACAACAAGCACTTTAACTACCCTAGTAATAACCAATTTTATTACTCTAAGCACCCCAATAATGACTAGTACTACCTCAACCGCTGGTATAATAATGACCGGCAATGTAGGGGTAACTACTTATGAGGCTCTATATGTGGGCGATACCCCCCGGGATAAGGCAACTACCATCCCTAAAGCAACTACCGCCCCTAGGGCAACTTCCAACCACCCCCTAGAGGGGATAACTACCCATATGGAAGGCATAAGAGAGACGACCCCCTAGATAAAAAGAGGTATTATATCTGCTAGAAGGAAGGGTGTTAGTTATTAAATCACTCTTTTAAAGAGCGCTAGAGGGCCAAGGGCA
The DNA here is from genome assembly GCA_002270565.1 of Stenocarpella maydis. NCBI lineage: Eukaryota > Fungi > Ascomycota > Sordariomycetes > Diaporthales > Diaporthaceae > Stenocarpella > Stenocarpella maydis. The sequence continues at coordinate 440,940 of NQMI01000010.1, forward strand.
TATATATATACATATATAGCAGCTTGAATAAGGAATTCTACTTATTTTTTATTAACTATAAGGGCATTAACTATAAGAGCAATAATCAAGAAAGCACTAGTATGTTTATTAGTTGTACTAAAAGCCGTGAAAACTATATATGGTTAGTAGATCAAGCCTTCCTCCATACTTTTGGCATTAATAACAATAAGGAGGACCAGGATGGTCCCAGTCCTAGGGACATTAATAGTAGAGGTAACCAGGACAGCCCCGGCTCCGGAGATAGCAATAGCAAGGAGGACCAGGACGACCCCGGCCCTATAACTGGCGGGAATAACGTTAATACTAGTAATACTAAGACTGGCGAAGGAGCCAGCGGTATTAAGGAGGTCTTTATGATAGATAATGTTCCGGGGTCTAGGGGAACCGGCATGTTTCGGAATCCGGAGGAAAACCAGCCTTGGCATTTCCCCCCCCCCCTCCAAGACTATAAGAAGGGGCCTTCCTGCATTGCTTTTAAGAAATTTCTAGTCCTAGAGAATCAATCTTTTTATACCCTGTGAATTTGTATCTATCAGATATATATATATATACTGTGAAACTATTTCTTATGCCCTCTTTTTCTGCCTCTCCTTTTTAGCACCCTCTATTCCCCTTATAACTCTCCTATTGCGTCAGGGGCTCCTCTTCTTGCCTTCTATGCTCCTCTTGGGGTGGTTGCTTGATTAGGGCTCTGGCAGAACGTGTGCCTTTTTATATATATAGAGGTTTTGTTCTCTCGCTCTCCCCTTTGGGCCTGTTTTCACTAGTATCTGCCCCATGAATTGAATATGGGTTTCTTTAGCTAATAAGGTTTCTTTAGCTATTATGAAGTTCCTCGGCTTTTAGGCCTGGATTCCCTATTTTGTTTATAAGGTTATTAGCCACTTCGGGGGAGTGAATCTCCATACTTCTAATACCATTTGATTCTGATTAGAGCTATAGCGCCCTCTCGCTCTTAATAGAGGATTTTGCTATCATATAAAGGCTAGATTTACCCTCCTGAGTTGCCCATAGTTGACCCAGTAGTAATAGGAGCAGGTATGTGCGAGGCTGGTCTGATCTCTGTATTGAGCTAACTCCATTACCTCAGCTATATCTTAGACCCCCTCCCAGCATACCTAATTCAATAGTAAAGTATAAAACCTCTAGCCTAGCTATATATTCCTGGAAAAGCTACTAAGGGATTTATATTCTTAAGCCTTAGAAATTTATTTTAATTAGATTTAATAGCATCTAATTAGAGTTCATTTCCTTAGAAGGAATATAAAGAACTAGTATTAAGAAAGTTTGGTAGATCCTAACTGCTTATATTACCTGAAACTCTCTTGCCCTTAGATATAGCACCCAAAGGTTTAGTATGCTAATTCCCTAATATAGGTAAACTAAATATAATGGAGCCCTAGTTTAACTAATCAGGCCCCTCTTTAGTTTTCCCTTTTAAGTTATTATTATAATATCTAGTTACCCTATTAAATACTATATCCAAGATATTATCTGATATTATATGATATTGGGTTAGGTAATAGCGGTACTAAATGTTATGTACTTCTGCAGGGAGTTGAAGAGGTTCCTGCCCTACCAACCGCTATCCTTCTGATTGGTAAGCTTGGAGCTTCTGCTATTATTAGCACCCCCCGCGGTTAGGATAGCTGGCATTAGCAGCATAAGGGTATTCCGGGTATCTATATTATCCTCTCCTATAAGACTAGCGGTTAAGTAGCTCCCGCCTTTACCTATAGTAAGACTTCATAATACTTAATGTGACCTTCTATATTGATATCTTTTACTCTGATTATATCTAGTTATTTTTATATGTGTCTTAGTGAATTTCGGATAGTACTTATACCCTTATTTCTTCTGGATATACTTGGTATAGAGAAATATTTAATACCTTTAGATAGTACTTATATTTTGCCTCTCCTGAAGGACCTCTGGTATTGAGAAATATTTAACTTTATTATTACTGCAAGGGAGTGATTAAGACCTAATCTGTCCTATATGCATCTCTGCAGACCCCGAATAGTACTTATGCCTTTGTTTCTCCTGGATACGCTTGTTATAGAGAAATATTTAATAATCTCAGATAGCACTTATACTTTGCCTCTTTAGTTATAGCGCTAGTGTAGAGAAACATTTGCCTCCGTTATTATAGCAAGGGATAGATTAGGACTTATATCTTCTATTTTTCTAATAGGGGATATTTATTCTACTCCCCTATTTACTAGAGGTTCTCCCTTTAGGGGAAGGGAGTAAGATATAGATAAGGCAAGGGGGCTCTTATTAAAGAAAGGTCCACCTTAAGGATATTAGTCTCCTTAGGAACCTGCCCCCACCCTATCTAAGACCTCTAATTAGGAGCATTATGCTCCTATGCTACCTATTTAGGTGACTTCTCAGCCTATTATACCTTTAATACCCTTTAGAAATGCTGCCCTTTAGACCTTACTATTCTTTAGCTCTTAAGAGGATATTTGTAAAGGTAGGTCTAATCAGCTTGATCCTATAGCTATAGCTTTCTATAGGGATATAGAATATTATAGCATTAAGAAGTTTGCTAGAGGCTATTTAGAATTTTTGCTTTTGAAAGGAAGGATAAGCTTACCTTGCGTTTAGAGATATTAGTCTCTAATTACCAGCCGCCCTAAACTTAAGGGCAATATATCTCTTAGAGAATTAAAGAATAATTTCTAATGAAGAGGAGGTAGTGCTAGAAATATAGTAAGGAACTTCCATTATAATTAGGGAGGGGAAAAGTAAAATGAAGGGTGATCTAATTAGTCCAAGTAAGACTGAAAAATCAATCAAAGCTAAGCTTAAATAAGGACCCCTAATCCCCCAGACCCCTAAAGCTAAAGCTATAGACGCTATCCTTGCTACCTCAATCAAAATGCTGATTTTAGATATTCTTGCGCTTAGCAAGACTAATGCTATTCTGATTAGAGAGCTCCTTACTTATAGGGATAATACCTCTCTTAATAAGTAGCCTTTCGAGCTAGTCCTAGATAGGGATATGCCTTAAGCTATAGGTCTAGGACTTAGTATAATCTCTGCTTCATCTAAAATTGGATATAAGCAATACTCAAGCTCTAATTAGATGCATATTATTAGATATAAGGTAAATTTAATATTGTTTTAAACTGCTAATATAGTGAACCGTGGTTGCTATAGATCTGCCTACCTAAACGTTAGGATTACTTTAGAAAGCTATAAGATCCTCCTAGCCCTACTAGATATAGGTGCTAAGATAAATCTTCTTCCTTTATCCTATTACTGCTAGAATAAATTATCCTATACTCTACTCCAAGATATAAACTCTATAGTTTATAATGGAGCATTACTAGTACTAATTGGAGTAATTAAGGAGTGAGTATGCATTAGCTATAATAGGATAAGGGCTATTTTCTTTATTATGGATAATAAAATGCATAATACCACCTATAACATCCTTTTAGGGATGCCTTTCTTTTGGATATAAATTTAACTTTTAAGTGATTAAGGGGGTTCCTTTTTATATATATTACTCTTAATGGGTCGCAAGTGATGTATGGGCTGGGGAGGAGGAACTAGAAGCCCTTTCAGGTGGCTGCTACTAAAGCAGTCTTCTATTTAGATGGATATATACCCTAGAGACCTGCAACCCAATTCCAGCTGGACCTAGAAAAGGGGGCAGATTACTATTAATGGGACCTATCCCCTAATGCACCTAAAGAAATTTATCTGTAAGAGGGGAATTTGGGAGCTAGTAGTGCTTTTTCTTTAGGAGGATAACCCTTCTAAAAGTTAATAAACTGGGAGGAAGCTATTAGAGGTAGCCAAATATAATATCTTCCCAGATATACTAAATAATACACTCCATCTTACTACCCCTGATCAGGATAATAATAATTGGTACTAAGACTGGTCTCTTTCTAGCTAAATAGTCCCCTAAGTGCAGGCATGCTTAAATATAGATAGCTTATATAATTCAGACTTATTGGATTCAGCTAATTAAACTTAAGGGATAACACTATATATAAATATTCTGCTTATTAACCCTAATAACCCCAAGCTAAAGGAATATAAATTCTGGGATAAGATATAAAAAAGTTAAGATATAAAAAAGTTAAGATAATATTATATCTCTGATTAGATAAGTATACTTCTCTTGGGACTATATGCAAGATAAAAATCATTAGTTCTTGATTTACTGCTAAAAGAAGTATTAGTAACCTGAAAAACTAGATCTACCCCAGCCTTGCCTGACCCTTTTGATCACCTTATGACTATAACTGGAGATCCGTGGGCTTATACTTGAACTTCCTAGGCATACATCTAGTAATCTCGCCTATAGCATCTATATGAGTTTCCTTATATTCTATCTTAGTAGCTACCTTAGTATACTTGCCTAGTGAGAGCTCTAAAGGAGGCATATTTAGAGGCTTATTAATTAGATTGGGATGCACATTAGTAATATAATTATAACTACTCTTGAAAATNGGGCTTTTAGGAAGGGAAAGAATAGTTTAAGTAGCTTAGATTTGCATATTAAGAAGAGGGTCTATAGGACATAAAGACTCTTACCTCTGCCCTTAAGGTTATATATCTTAATATTTGTTGCAAAGGCCTTATAAAGTGGTAATTTATAGACCTAGTTTTATAAAAGGATTGCATTCGGCTGGAAATAAGTATAGATGCCCTCTTTATAAATAGGAGGAGGATTATATATTTTAAAAACCCTAATAATAGGAAGCAATTGCTCCTTACCCTTTCCCTTCTCTTCTTAGCTTAATTAAGGAGGAGAAGATATAGCAATAGCAAAGCTTATTTAATTAGAGAGGCTTAATGGTTTAATAATAAGATTAATAATTAATAGTTAATAATACTATTAGGGGGAAGTTAAAGAAAAGGATTAATAGGGGAAAAGCAACTTTAAATACGAAAAGTCAGAGAGGGGAGTTCTTATCAGAAGTATTCAAAGCAGTAAAGGTTGCTACCTAATAGAAAAGGGAAGAAAGTTAAGTAATTTACTAGCTTGAGTAATTCACCTATCTTAAGGCTCCCCTTCTGATAAAAGCCCACCTTTCTGCCATAACCTCCAACCCAACTACTTCTTTTATAACCACCATACCTCGGCTGGTCTCTAATTAGTGCAGCACAACTTGCATCATCAAGACTCAAAAGCTGCTATAACCATTAACCTCTACCCTCAAAACTCATCACCTCCCCTCTATTACCTAATTTCTTCTTACCTTAGCACCCTTTTTTCCAGTCTAACTAATCAGAAAGATATCTTCCTTAAGCTAGCAAATAATAACAAAAGGTAAGAGAAAGAAGAAGGGATCCCCATTAATCCAGTTTATAGCCATTAATAGTCCAAAAGGCTAAGTCAGCCCTATAAATGATCCCAATGCCCCCATGCCTACTATTAAGTACCCAGACCCTTTTAATTAGGTTGGCCTTAAAGCATGACTTTTAGCGTTACCCTTCATTATAAATTTTAATAATATCAACCCTATATAATAGCTAAGATTTCCCAACCCATATAATATCTGTAATTAAGGAAATTAGAATCGTAGAGCTAGTGCAAACCTAATAAAAGACCTATTTAAAATTAGAATCCTTAATAATAGGTTAGCACTCTCTCAAGCTTTTAATATATTAGACCTTTCAGTACAACCGCCGTTCTTTTAGAACCAAAAATGGGGGCATAATAATCATATGCAGCGGGTGGTGGATACATATTTCGAGGGCATCAATCCCTATCCTTAATTTAGAGACCCCCCTAGGCAGAAGAACCTATTTAATACTTACTACAGCAACTTCCTCATAATCCTTTATAATGCAGAAGGTCTCCTAGCTTAAGAGGTATGCTTGCATACTGATTATATTCTGGGGCTTATTAATTAGCAGCTAATTAATTTCAGCAACCTAGTCTTTATAGTGCCTATAACCTATAATGTTAACAGAGAACCCCCCAGATCGTAGAGATACCACTTACTAAAGGATAGCTAGAGGTTCATTATCTAAGTTATGTATACCCCAAGCCATTAGGTATTAAGCATCTTTAACAGGAATACTAAATGACTTAGTATAATTAATACTTATCCTGATTGAAGAACTTATGATAGGATGTACCCCTGTATAAGGGACTGTATTATATACTTCCTTACTCTTAGGCTACCTAAAGGATTCTTAAAATAGGTATGCACGGCGATTTAAGTGAAGGTTATACTGCAGCTGGGATTAACTGCCTGTAGACTTCTTATGGCCACCTATATTGCCTTTTTCTTTTAAGAAAATTGTGGAAAGAATGGCTGGAAGTTTGGAGACTGAATTAAAATTAGGCTGCTTGAATCCGCCCCTCCTAGCTTACCCGCTAAGAAAGCTTTAGCTTTTATCTAGGGTTTTACTATCTAATTGGAAATTAATGGATCCAGGTATCTAATTAGGGGTATCCAGAATACTCTAGTTATTAGCTATAATAAGTATAAGAGGCTTATAGTAGGAAAGAATATTATATACTTTTAAGCTAATATCTTAGGAATAAATAAGGGGGAGACCAAGTATTATGCTATACCTGGTGTGAGATCAGAACCGGGATAAAATCTGCTGGGCTTCCTTATAGCAAGATTTAATAAGGCTAATCTTTTAAGGCCTACTAATATCCGGACTTCCAAGTTGAGTAAAACTCCTATTACCCCTAATAGCTTAAAGAACCAGCCACCTATCCTAACATCTAAGACACTTGGTACGGCCGTGAAGGATCTGATCATAATATTTGGGCTTAGACTTCATAAGGACCCATCTAAGATACCTAAGCCTCTGCCTCAGGCAGATGGGGTATAGATATATAGAGAAGATGGTCTTGGGATACCAAGTGAAGTAAGAACTGCTCTATAGATGCCTAATCAAAATAGGGCCAGAATGCTATAGGGTAACCCTATTAAACTTCTCTTATAGCAGATATTAGAGGCAAGCATTAAGAATATATCCTTAGGAGGAAATATAAATATGGGTGGGATAACCCCTAAGTAATTAGGTATCTTAAGGTCTTTATTATTATCTCTATCCTTTATTCTAGCTATACTGCTATTATATTGCTTATTACCTGCTATAATAAGAATTATAATAATTTAGGAGTATAACTAGAATGCAAGCAAGTGGGTGGGGATTAAGGAAGTAAATTGCTAGGTTCCTATGCTAGCAATTAGTAATAGCTATTAATCCTGGGCTTATAAAAAGGCGGCTAAGTAAGAGGAGAAGGATTGCAGATTAAGTGTGCTATAGCAAAACGAGAGTAAGGATGAGCGGGCCAGGAATTAAGAGCTATAAAGGGTCCAATAGAGCTGAATTTGGGTGGCTTATCTAATTAGAGGAGGAAAGTAATTTTAGTTGTTTTGAGTGGATTATTGCTTGTTCTTTATAATGATCTGGAGAGGGGTGTATTCTGGGGTCTAGGGGAACTGGTATGTTTTGGAATCTGGAGGAAAACCAGCCTTAGTATTTCCCCCCCCCCCTTTAAGACTATAAGAAGGGGCCTTCCTGTATTGCTTTTAAGAAATTTCTAGTCCTAGAGAATTAATCTTTTTATACCCTATGAATTTATATTTATTAGATATATATGTGTGTACTGTGAAATTATTTCTTATGCCCTCTTTTTCTGCCTCTCCTTTTTGGCACCCTTTATTCCCCTTATAACTCTCCTATTGCATTAGGGGCTCCTCTTCTTGCCTTCCACGCTCCTCTTGGGGTGGTTGCTTGATCAGGGCTCCAGCAGAACGTGTGCCTTTTTGTGTGTGTGGAGGTTTTGTCCTCTCGCTCTCCCTCTTGGCCCGTTTTCAGTATAGGAGTAATGATGGATCCTGAGAAGATAAGAGTAATTACCAAATAGGAGAGGCCTATATTGATAAGAGGCATATAAAGTTTTTTAGGGTTTGCTAACTTTTATTAGATATTTATTAAAGACTACTCCCAAAAAGTCACCCTTTTAATAGCATTAATTAGGAAAGGAGTGCTATTTTTATAGATATAGGAGTATAATGAAGCCTTTTAATAGCTTAAGGAAGACTTTATACAAGCCCTAGTCCTTATATAGTAGGATCCAACTAAGAAGATCTTTATAGAGGCTGATTGTAGCAGCTGGGGCCTTAGAGGGGCCCTCTTGCATAAGGTTAATGGGGTACTAAGACCTGTTGCCTTCTATTCAAGGAAGCTTATGATAGCTGAGTGGAATTACTTAATTGCTAATAAGGAGATGCTAGCTATTATGGACTGCTTATAGTAGTAGCACGCTAAACTACAGAGTATTAATAGGTTTATAATTCTCTTAGATTATAAGAACCTTAAAAAGTTTATAATAAAGTAACAGCTTTTAGAGCCCTAGATATAGCATACAGAACTTCTAATGGAATTTTCATTTAATCTAGTTTACTAATTAGGTGAGGATGCTATTATTCCAGATACTCTCTCTTATAAAGACCAGGACCAGGCAACCCTTAAGGATATAAAGGTAAGGAACATTTAGATGATTTTGAATTTTACACTAGTAAAGTAGCAGGTTAACTCTATATGGGTTAGAAGGGCTATAAAGAAGTTAGTAAAGACTAAGGCCTTTAATAATCCGGAACTATAGCAGTTATAAGAGAAAGCCATATAAGCGGATACAGGGTACTAGGAGGTTTATCAGGTAGTATAAAGAGGTAACTGTAAGCTTAAGCCTAGACTGCAAATATGCGTCTAGATTGGCAAATGTTATATAAACTCTAACAAACTCCTACAGCATAGGGAAAGACTTTGGATCTTAGGGGCCCTAGTTACCCAGAAGGAAGAATATAAGAAAGCCAGCCCTTAAGACTTAGAAGCTGATAATTACCGCACAAGACTCATTTAGATCACCCATAATTCAGCAGTTAATAAGTATCCTAGCTAGAAGGGTATAATATCTGCAATAAGTTAGTATTTTTACTAGCCCTTAATATAATAAAGAATCCAGCAATTTCTGCACAACTGTGATATTTGTAGTAGGATAAAGGCCTAAAGGGAAATAAGAAAGGCATGCTTAAAGCCTCTACTAGTTCCTAATAGATACTATAAGGAAATTACTATAAACTTTATAACCACCTTTCTAAATTCAAATAGCCAAGACTACTTATATATACCCCAGCTTAGAGGGTATAAGTATATATGGGTTATTTGCAACTATTTAAGTAAGGATATTATGCTAGAACCTATGGAGACTATAAATGCGGAAGCATGTGTATAGTGCTTCCTCTAGTATTAGGCTAGATATTATGGGTAGCTAAAGGCTATTATATCTGACTATAGGCCCAACTGGGTAAGCTACTTCTGGAAGTATATGTGCTGATTATTAGGGATTGAATAACGCCTGAGTATAGCATATTACCCTAAGATTAATAAAGGGCTAGAATGTATAAATTAGGAAATTAAGGTATATCTAGCAGCTTTTATTAATTGACACCAGGATGACTGGGTGGATTGGCTACTAGCGTCTTAGATAGCCCTAAGGAACCAGAAGAATGTAAGTATAGGTATATCTGTATTCTTTATAATAAAGGGGTATAACCCTAACCTAATTGTCCTAGTGATTAAGAATCAAGAATTAGAAGGCATTATAATAGGGCCATTAGAGCAGCAGGCAGTATCCTTTATCTAGAGGCTCTAACGGATAATAAACCTCTATTGAGCTACTATAGTTTTTGCTTCCTAAACCTAGGAAAATGCAGCTAACTGAAAGCACAGGCTAGCACTACACTTTTAGGAAGGAGATTTAATATAAGTGGATTTATAAAACTATTGCTTATTACGTCTTAAAAAGAAACTTAATTGGAAATATGTAAAGTTTAGGGTGGAAAGAATAATATTCCCACTAGTAGCAGAAATCTCTAGATTCCCTAATAGCTGATATATAAAAGTGTATATTAAATACCTCCACTATATAGCCTAAGACCTATTACCCGGCTAGAAATATATGAATTCCCAGCCCCTAGTAGTAATTATTAATACCTACTAGGAATATTTTATAGAAAAACTACTATGTGTATATATAAAGAGGATGGGCAGAGGTATAAAATAAGAAGCTCTAGTTAAGTGGATGGGGTATTAGGATCCTATTTAAACCGATCTAGAAAACCTGAAACAAACCTTAGCTTGGGATGAATTTAAGAAGTGGTATAGCAACCCTCACCAGGAGGATGGGCTAGCAGCAGCATATAATGCTTTTAACACGGGACCCAAGACAAAGCATAAGGAACCTACTAAAGGAAAGAGTAGGGGGCAGACCGTATAGGGCTAAAGGATAGCTCTTATAGTAAAGGGGGTAAAAGGAGAGGAGGATTCTTAAGCAATATAATTATTTAGCGGGACTCTATATAAATGGGACTGGAAATTACGCAAAAGAAGAGGGACTTAAATTCCTAAAGAGATTTATAAGATATCTATTAGTATGAAACCTATCTTAAAAAGGGACATAAAGGGCTACTACAAAAACTGATAACTAAGACCAGAAATCCAATTATTTCCTACTAAAAACAGATTTATTTAGGGGAAACTGGTAATAAAGTTTCAATTATTTACATTTGCATATAGGATAATAGGGCTAGAAAAAGCAGCTAGGGTATATTTACTAGGAAACCATTAGTAAGAGTGCAGAAGCTAATAATATTAGCACGGGATTACTTATAGAAGGAAAATATAGGCATTCTTACATATAAGCATAATATAATAGGCAGCACAGACCTTTTTAAAACCCGTATCCTATTATAATTAGCGAAAACTAAAGATAAGTATATAAAAACCACATAGATTGGATTAGAAATACCTTATAGATCTAGTTAGCAGAAAGCTCCTCCTATATATAAAAATAGTCCTAATACTTCATAATAAGGGGAGGTATAGCATTATAGGGTTACTATATTATCAGTAGAATCTAACTAAATTAGCACAGAAGTTGCATATTTTAGCCTGGAAGCAGGGATAATAAGAATTATAAACCTTACCACTTATACTAGTATAGGTCTTATAATTAGCGCTAGTAGAAATATAGCGGAAGTACTTATACTCATTTTTGCCCTAAAGAGTTAGGAAACTAAGTAAAGACAGTTAGAAACTATAGACTTACCTACTACTATAGATTTAGTGGGTAAATCACAATTGCATTAGGAGGTATTATAAATGAGGCTAAAAATTAGTTTCCAAGGAGATTATTACAGACTTCTAGGAGTTAGGGCTAGAAATTACAAGCTTTTAATTAAAAGTGGGATACTTACTAGTTTGATTTAGTTATTATTAAAAAATAAGGGAAGAAGTATAAAAGCTAGAAAATTTAAGGGTTTAAATACTTAGGACCTCTAATTAAATTAGCTTGGAGGCTACCTCTAGTTAAATTAGGATGGAGGCGGGCCACTAATTAATTCTAGTTAGCAGCCTGCCCTGATTGGAATTCAATCTAATTTAATTAGCGGTTATATAACCGGTTTTAAAAGAGGGGGATAATGTTATAGGGTAGAACCCTAGGTATTAGTGCAATCCAGCTCCCTCCAGACCCACTTGGGATTCCGCACATAAGAGCCCGGATTCCGAACTTACAAGATTTTCCTTCTTCTTTTTCTCTCCTTATCAAACCTAGCTTAGCTACAGCCAATATACAGCGTTGGCTTATATGCACCTGTCACAAGTACTATAATAATATATTTATAAAAAGATTAATAAAAAGGGGGACTTTATATTTAGAATACTATAAGCTAAAATACAAGTAAGCTATATATTAATATTTAATATAAGGTATACTATTTAAGTGATATAGTAGGCTTAAGTTATATTTAGGATAGTATTAAGATTATGAGGTTATAAGAGATAAATTAGCTTTAATTATAATTTATTATACCTAATACTTACTAACTAACTCGTTATTATAAGATATTAGCAGAAGATTAGCTATATCTTCTATATTCTTAAGTTATATTAAAAATCCTTAAATATTTTAATTAATAATATATTTAATAAATACTTATTCTTCAATTAAGTAAAGTTTATATTTTTTAGTATATAAGTCTTTATAGCTATAATATTATATTATCTTACATTATAGTATAGTTTAAGATATATTAAAGATCTTAGTTACTATAGCTATACTTATAAGTTTTGTATTATTTCTTTAGGATTTCTAAATAGCCTAAATAATTAATAGTAATTTACCTTCTTAAGATTTAGAATACATATTATTATTACAGAATTATAATATATTAAAGATTTAAATAAGAAGAGAAATATAAGAATAATGTAAAAATTAGCAATATAACTAATACCAAAAAAGGGATATTATAAGGGTTGTGAATATAAGCAGAGTGAATAGGTATATACAGTAGCTAAGTAGCGAAATAGTAGTATGTAAGTGCTGTATTCCTGGGGAGATAGATATAGCTAAACTTGCCCTTCCTCTCTCCTCCCTCTATTCACTCCTTCTCCCCCCTTTTATATAAGAATCCCTCCTTACTACTTTATTACTCTGAAGCTACTTGTAACTTATGTCTTTATAATAAGCCCCTTTAGCATAGTCTTGGGGTGAAACCTTTAATGTATAATCTTCCTTAGCACTATTTAGGCTGCCCATTGCATACTAGTTGCTTCTTCATAGCATCCCTATAGGACCGACCCTTAGGTGCCTCAACCTAGAGTAGCATACTGGACCCTAATAGCTATCCTATATAAATCTTAATATTTTTTAGCCCTATTATACCCACCTTAACCCCTCTAAATTTATAAAATTAATTAAAAATAAGTAATTAAGTATAATTAGTACTAAATAGTGCTAATTTTTATTATATATTTAGCCCTAGGTAGGTGCTAGGATAGCCTAAAGTTAATAAATTTGCTAAAGCTGGCTACTTCCTAGTTCTAGCTACTTCCTAATACCCTATGTTACTAATAAACTATATTAATTAAATATAGTTAATATTAATTAGTAATAACTTTTATTAGTTATTTAGTATTAAGATAGTATTAAGGTTAGCTAAAGTTAGTAAATATAGTAAACTTATCTTACTTAATAAGTTACTAATATATTTTATATAGTACTAAACTATATTAAGCATTCTATAAATACTATATTCCTTTTATAATATATTTTATAATACTTATTAATAAATCTTTTTAATTAATATAATAAACTAATTATATTACTGGAATATCTAGGAATTATGAAAGATAGAATTGAGAAAGGATTTATAAGGCCTCTTGAGTCATCCGGGCCAAGTATAGCTTGGGTCTAATGGGTTTTTAGCTATGGGGTTGTCCCATGTTAGCCCCCTACTTTAGCTTAAAAGAGAGAGCCTCGACTGGATTAATAGAAATAACAGTAGGGTGAATATCTAACTCAGAACGAGTGGGTCTGGCTTGGGATCACAGCATCACATGGCAGTTTGATCAATCATGGTCTCACAGCGTCCTCTCTGGGGCCTCTCCGATATATCTGGGGTGTTGTGCAATGCTTGGGTTAAGGTTGCGATGGGAACATTGGCCGGTGTAAGTTGGGACACCCGCAGGGCACGCACTAATACATATCATATATGTTGAGACCTAATATGTACTTACATCTATTCATATATGTGTATAGAGACAACAAAACACATACTAAGGTCAGAAACCTCCCTCCAAGCAAATGCATCTAGGTATACCATAACTAAGAACATCACACTCCTGGAATTGAGTATACCATATCTAGATATTACATCTAGGACATATCCAGGTATACCATAACCAAGCACACCATACTCCTAAAGTTTGGTATACTACAGCTATGCATCTAGGACATATCCACGATAGAATGGAGTGCGGAGATGATAGTATTCAGAAAAAATAGACAGACGGCCCAGAAATCTTTAATCGCCAGGCCTGCACAGCGTGAATGTTTTCAGACTGTTATTAAAATCCATCCTGTTGAACATCCGCCATTGTGAAATCATGACACTGCATGTGGCATATTCTTACTATAGGACCAGTTTGTCGTGAGCATGCATCAAGTCTAACCCCGATTCAACCCGGGATAGTGACCTGAAGAAAAGCAATGTTGGTGTTCATTCCGCATTATTATAAGCCATTTTGGTATCATAAGTCCTGAAGCCATGTTCCCCGGGGCCTCAAAACCACTAGTTGAGCAACGAATCCATTGCAGAGCAAAACCCGACCCAAACGCCATCCCGCTCATCCCATCGTGAACAATCATGACATACTAGGTGGCCGCCGGTCCCAGGTCTTTCCCAGGCCTTTCCCCGGAAGCCTTGAGGACGCCCGACGCATCACGCCCACAGCTCCTCCGCATTGTCCCGAAAGATCCTCTCGGCCAGGTGCTGGCTTCTTCCGCACCAGGACAGCACGTGCTCAATCCATGGTCGGATATCGAGCCCCTCGAACCTGGTGTGGGGCCAGTCCGAGGCGAAGATGGCCCTCGTGTGGCCGGCGACACGGATCAGCTCCCTGGCGACGGCGTCAACATCCCTGATGTAGTCCCTGCCCCTGCCGAGGCGGTACGGCGCCGACAGCTTGACGTAGGTGCGGCCGCCCTGGAGGAGCCTGATGAGGGAGCTGAAGCCGCTCAGGCTGTAGGGGTCGAGCCGCGCCGACGGGGAGGCCCTGGGCGGCGAGGAGAGGTCTGGCGACCCCATGTGGTCGATGACAAGCCTCACACCCAGGGCGGGCATCACCTGCTCGAGGATCTTGACCATGTCCAGGGGGATGTAGAGCTGGATGACCCAGTCGAGGGGGCGCACGGCGTCGGCATAACTGCGCAGCACGGCCTCCATCTCGGCGTGGTCCATGGTGTTGCCGGTGGACCGCAGGTTGAGCCGCACGCCTCTCACGCCTAGGCGGTGCCACTCGCGAAGCGTCGAGGACGGGGTGGCGGCCGGGTCGAAGGCGACCACGCCCCGTGCCCGCGCGGGGCCGAAGGCGCGCAGGGCATCGAGCAGGCACGAGTTGTCGTTGCCGTATATGGAGGGCTGGACTATGACGAGGTGCGAGGCGCCTATCGAGGTCTCAAAGTCGATGGCCTGCGAGACGGTGAAGGGGCTGGGAGTGTAGACGGCTGCGGACGACAGGGGGTAGCGGTCCGGGATGATAACGTGCATGTGGGAGTCCCACGACGCTACTGGGATGCGCAACGGGGCTTGTGTTAATACGCATTCCGGTGTGCTGCCCCTCGAGTCCTCCAGGTGCGACGAGGCCGCCTTATCGGTCACGTCGATCAGAGACGGACAGGGAGAGAGGGGCCTGGATCTGGGCGAGGAGGGCCGCTTATCAAGGACCCCGGCCGGGAAGCGGTGCCTGAGCAGCGCAGCCATCTGTGGTCTGGCCGTGTTGGGCCTCGAGTCTCAAATCCGGGCCTCGGCTGGATCATGTGCACGGTTGGGGGGGGGGGATCTGACGACCTGGATGGATGGGAACGAGTGCTGTCGGGCCAGACACCCACGTTACATATATAGGACAGATGCGCAGGGCCGACGACCAAGGGTGAGACGGGCGCAGAGGGGTGACGAAAGAGAGGAGCCGCAGGCCAGGGAGTCAAGAGTCCAGACCGTCCGAGGCTGGACGACAGGCCCGGAACCCTAGCGGGATGATGTCTCTGCGTATGTAGTACCCAGGCCTGGCCACCAGGCAGACTCGGACATGTGATCAAGGCGCCCCGAGATGTTCCTGCCATGGCCAAACTGGGGCCTTGGCGGAACAAGCCCTCGGATACATGCTCAGGCCTGGGCACTCGGCAAAAGACCGCGCGTCTCGAGCCATGGCTGCCAGTACGGAGCAGTGTAGTTGGCCACCGGCCGGACAGGCAGCGAGACCCGGGAGAGACGTCAGAACTCAAACCCTCGCCAGCAGGCTTTCTCCGGGCAGAGAACCCTGGGTATATGGGGGTTTCCATATCTCGGTCCGCCCAGGCCAGTTGTGTTCGGTCTCAATCCGAGCGAGCAACACCGAGACGGTCCTGCGGACCTCCGATATCTCGACTGCTGCGCCAGTGCGCCTGGGAGATGGAGACCAGTGGGCGGCCGGTACATAACGTACATGTCGTGTAGATGTTATGTGTCGTCGCCGCATGGTGTGAGTCGCCTGATCTGAGCCACCAGGATATAGGGAACACCCCCCCCCCCCCTTTCTGAGCCCCAGTTTCCCCAGGAAACAGCGAGAAGGGAGCCAGGGCCTGCATTGCTGGCTGCGTCGGGAGGAAGCTGTCAGGAAGCGTCAGGCATATCATGACAGGGCTGTGGTTCGGCCAAGTTCCGGCCGCGCTGGCTGACTGGCTGACTGGACGTGGGCCCCACACCGATGTGATAACGGGGTGGTGGGTCGGCATGACGGGTTTTTGTGAGGAATTCTCTCTCCCCGGCATGCACAAGCAACGCCTCCCAACACCTTCACCCCCAAAAGACGCGGGCCCGCGACGAAGCCACACCACCCAGACCACCCAGACCACCCAGACCGCGCGCCCTCTGTGTGAAATCCTGGGGTTCATCAAGCCCACGCTGTCGCACGCCACCTCCACTCTGCGCCTCGCTGCCGCTCCCCTCCCCCAGCCCCAGCCCTCCTTGCCTCCATCTGGGGTTAGCTCCCTGCATCCTCCTCTCGCGAGACGCTCTGCTTGGCTCGCTGCCGACTCGCCTGTCCCATCCGGTCCTGACAGACACAAACTGTGCCATTTTCTTATTATACTTTTTCTTCTTCCCCCCCTCTTTCCCACACCCGCCACCCCCCGGGCCTGCCTCCGTGGCCTTCGTGGGCGCTTGCCTGCTCTAGTGTAGGCGAGCCAGCAGCATCCATCGAAACCCCCCCCCCCCTCCCCCAAAAGAGGGCTCAGCTCGGCGGGAGTCGCCCGAGTATTCGGTCGGTACTCGTGCGGTCTGGACACGGCCATCCAGCTGGAGTCTGGAGGATAACACGCAGGCCCCGGTCCACTGCTGCCCCAGGGGCTTGGTGCCCGTCGCTCGCTTCTGGCGGCCCAGTATGCCGTCGTCAAGCTCCCTGTCCGAGTCCCTGAGGGGTCCCTATAACTGGTACTACATCCTCACCATCGTCGTCATCGGCTGTGGTTCCATCCCCAAGGGTTACGACGAGGGTGGCTTCAGTGCCGCCGTAGGCCTGAGGTCCTTTAAGGATGACTTCTACCTCAACCCCGGGAGGTGGGTGGACGACCCCTCCGGCCTCGCCAGCAGGAAGGCCAACATCACCTCCTTTGGCGTCCTGGGCGCCGCCATCGGCTCCTTGGTAGCCTCAGCCCTCACCGACCGGCTGGGCCGGCTCAGGTGCTGGCAGATGCTGGTCCTGCTGTACATGAGCGGCTATGTGATGCAGATCTTCTCGACCGGAATCTACGGCTTCCTCCTCTTCGCCCGCATATGGGGCGGCCTGGGCGCAGGCGGCCTGACCGTCGTCGGCCCGTTGTACCTCTCCGAGATAGCACCTGCAAAGAGTCGTGGCATGATCGTCAGCGTCTCCATGGTCTTCCTGCTGACTTTCCTGTCCCTCGGTTAGTGGCCCTGAACCTTGTGTGGCCTGTTCTCCCCCAAGGCTAACCTTGCACCCGCAGGCTTCTTCATCAACTATGCTGCCAGTGTCACCATGCAGGACTACCGTCCGCAGTACCGGCTGGTGATTGCCGTCCCCCTCATCCCAGTTGGGCTAGCCCTCATCACATCCCTCTTCATTTCGGACACGCCCAGGTGGCTTGCCTCGGAGGGTCGGGGGGATGAGGCCCTGGCCGTCCTGGCCAGGCTCAGGAGCAAGAGCAACGATGACCTTGAGCTCCAGGCCGAGTTTGCCGAGCTGCAACAGCAGATCCGGTCCAAGGAGAAGCTGGCCGGGGTTGCCACGTGGGAGCTCGTCAGGGAGATCTCCAGGACGCCGTCCTACCGCAAGCGCTTCCTGCTGGCCATCGCCATGCAGACCGTAGCGCAGTGGTCCGGCGGCAACGGTATTACCTACTACATCCCACAGATATTCGAGTACGCCGGCGTGACCGGCGACAGCAAGTCCCTCATCACCTCCGGGGCCTACGGGATCGTGAAGCTGGTGTTCACCATGATCTTCACCTGGGGCCTGATCGACGTCATCGGCCGCCGGCGGTGCTTCATCACCGGGCTGACCTTGCAGCTCGTCACGCACGTGTACATGGCCATCTACACCGGCCTGTGGGTCTACAACGGGGAGATCAACACGCCCGCCTCGGACGTCGCCATCGCGAGCGTCTTCGTCTACGCCGTGGGCTGGTCCATCGGCCTGTGCACCGTGCAGTACCTGTATGGCACCGAGATCTTCCCCACGCGCATCCGCAGCGTCTGCTACGCCGTCATCATGGCCGTGCACTGGCTGTTCCAGTTCGCCATCGTCAGGGTCACGCCGAACCTGTTTGTGAGCCTGAACATCTGGGGTGCGTACGTCTTCTGGGCGTGCATCTGCGCGGTCGGGCTCGTCGGGCTGGGGATATGGGCCCCTGAGACCAAAGGGGTACCCATGGAGAGGATGGAGGAGCTGTTTGCCGGCCACTGGTGGCTGGGCTGGAAGGCAAAGGTCGACCTGGACTCGAGCGACACGCAGACCCTCAGGAGGTCGAGGCCGTCCTCGCCCCTGGATATGGAGAGGGGGAAAGAGACCGAGGCGGGCTCGCCTGGTGGCCCGTTCGGAAGACCAACATAGGGTGAGACATGTGGCCACTATTACTATTTTGACCTAGGAAGGGGTAACCCTTTGACTTTGTAATTAGAACAATAGACTTTGTTTCAATGTGACTATGAGACTGCTTGCATGGTGAGTAGGGGTCAACTTCCCTTCACTGCTCAGGAATATCTAGATCCTCCGGACACCATCCACGTCCGTCTGTCAGACCATATCATCTGTGATTATCTCAGGCCCACCACCACCCTTTTGCTCTCCTGAGATGCAATCTTGTCCCCAGAAAGAGCGCCATCCGCCGGGGGTGGAATTCAAGGCATAGCGCATACTTTCTCTTGCCTACGCGAAGTTCCTCGGCAAACGCTAAGGGCTGATTTAATACTCAATTCTCATGGTGCTATGAAACCTCGGGAGTCTTTTCTACTGAACAAGCTATAAAAAAGAGGAGTCAAAAATTTTTCGTTTCATTGTCGGCGAGTCCTTGGGTCACGGCACCTAGGTGTTATGAATGCGAGAATCGTGGGAGTGGGTGTTGTAGGAGTATATACATGGGTGCTATAGGTGTAGGTTATGATGTTATAGGTGTGAGACTCATGGGTGTGGGCATAGGTATTGGGTATGCTTTAGTTAATGGGTATCTCATTCCCTTGATTTGTGCTTATTATAACTGCTATATATATTACATGACTCTGCTGATGTATAGATACTTGTAGAATTGGTACCAGTCTTATAGCCCATGAGGTTAATGATAGATGAATGCTTAAATCATGGAATGTGGTAAACATACTTTGGGCTCATGTACTCCCGGGAGGGCAATTACACGGACCCGGAAGACGGCAGTAGTGAAAACCGGGCCGTTTCGGCGTGCCGATTGGGCTCCACTCTTGTTCCGAAGTGCCGCGAGTACCCGGCGCCCCGACCGATTACGTGAACCTGTCGTATTTCGACAGTGAGGTTCGGGCCTGTAGGCGGATGGAACAAAGACGGGAACTGTTGACAAGCGTCGCTGCAACTGTAGGTGAGTTTGCTATTATTAATACACTCCGTAGTCTCCATCCCCTCAGGGCATTGCCGTCCCGTGCTTGCACCATGCCGGTATCGCATCGCAACACTTGTGGCTTTGGGTATAACCCGTACAAGCAGCCCTGCCCCAGCCCGAGCCAGCCGCTGACCAGACGTGATAGCTCATCACTGACTGACGTTGACACCTGCCTGCTCGAAGCTGTGCGAGATTAAGACCACTATAGTCTAGGAGCCACTGCGTCATGGCTCCCCTCAAAGCATCCAACATTCTGATCTTCGGAGCCACGGGCTTCATCGGCACCTTCATCACGGACAAGATTATCGCCGCACAGCCCGCCTTCAACCACATCACCATCTTCACCTCCACAAACACGGCCAACACCAAGGGCGACCTGCTGGACAAGTGGAAGAGGGCCGGCAACGTGACGGTCGTCACGGGCGACGTCGAGTCCGAGGCCGACGTGTCCGCGGCCTATCGAGACAACAACATCGACACGGCCATCAGCGCATTTGGCCGCGGCGCGCTCGCCAAGCAGGTCGACCTGATCCGGTGGGCGGACCAGTCGGGCAGGGTGAAGTGGTTCTTCCCGTCAGAGTACGGCACGGACATCGAGTACGGCCCGCAGAGCGCGGGCGAGAGGCCGCACCAGCAGAAGCTCAAGGTGCGCAAGTTCATCCGCGAGGAGGTCAGGGACCTGCAGGTCACGTATGTGGTGACGGGGCCCTACTTCGAGTCGTGGGTCGGCCGCCCCGAGGGCGTGGGCGTTGCGCCCGGGTTCGACGTGCAGAAGAGGGAGGCGTGGCTGGTCGAGGCGGATGGGAGGATTGGGTTCACGACGATGCCTGAGTGAGTCTCTTCGAGCATTGGGTTCCCCACGAGCAAGGCTCTTGCTGTCTTGATCTTCACACTGACTGACGGACTCACCCACCGGTACAAGTGTCGGCAAGCTGGTGGTTGCAGCCCTGCGGCACCCAGAAGCCGCCGCCGGGAGGGCACTCAAGGTGAACTCGTTCGAGGTGACTCCGAACCAGGTGCTCGCAGAGTACGAGAAGCAGACGGGGGCCAAGTGGACGGCGCACCACGTCAGGCTTGACGAGCTCAGGCACGAGGAGAAGAAGCAGTGGGACGAGGGCAATGCAACAGCCACGGTCCTGACGCTGAGGCGTATCTGGGCGGAAGGGGGCACTCTCTACGAGAAGACGGACAACGAGGCCATCGGGGTAAAGCCAGGGGACACGGAGGCCCTGGAGGTCATCCTGAAGAGGATTCTCGAGGCACAGTGAGCTAGGCCACTGTGGCTTGCAGACCGAAACAGACAGATAGCACATGCAATTGGCACGAGGCCAAGACTCGCAACGAGCTCCTGCTTCTACACGGCGCGGTGATTGATTGATAACGGCATGCCATGGTTGAGGAGGGGCTCTTTCTTCAGCGATCTTATCGTGGGAGAGTAGTGATTCAGGTGTGCCTGGCTCCTGCGTCGGGATCCGCCAAGCCGCTCGAGCGCTGCGGGGCCAAGCAACAACACCCAACACCCCCCGGGAAACGTCAACCACGCGTCAGTTGCGTGGCGGGCAACACCCAGACGACGCCAGCTACCTCCTCACCTAAACTAGTCCTCTGGCATGGGCAGTCACCACGCGTCCCTCAACCACCCCCAACAGTGCTATCATGCTGTCCTAGCCTGCCTGATAGCTTCGAATATCCATCACTCAATACCGACACCTCAGCAGTACTCCACCCCTTTCCATCTCCCGCGGCCGTCCTCCTTGACGACAGCCATGCCAGGCTCCGGGTGGCTGGGCCAGTTTGCTCACCATGTCTCGCCGTACCTCGTCCTGCTGATATCCGTCGCGGCTTTCGGCCCATTCCAATTCGGCTATCACTTGGTACGATACACATCTCGCAGCCAGCCCTCTTCCTCGGCCTTGGCTCGTTCTTCAGCTGACTCCCTGCACATCTAGTCCGAGCTGAATGCCCCACAGAACGTCATCACTTGCGAGGACGACAATGCCGCGCCCTCCAGTGCCCTCGGCCGCGTCGCGGCCGGATTATCGAGCTACAC
The DNA here is from genome assembly GCA_002270565.1 of Stenocarpella maydis. Classification (NCBI taxonomy): domain Eukaryota; kingdom Fungi; phylum Ascomycota; class Sordariomycetes; order Diaporthales; family Diaporthaceae; genus Stenocarpella; species Stenocarpella maydis. The sequence goes on from NQMI01000010.1 coordinate 462,704, forward strand.
CTTTGCCAGGGAGAAGGGCGCATGCGAGGGCATCCCCATGAGCGAGCCAACCTTCGCAATAGTATCTTCCATCTTCACCATCGGCGGCCTGGTCGGTGCCCTCGCATCCGGGCCCATAACCTCAAGGAAGGGCCGCTGGCTGGCCATGCAGATTACCGCCATCACCTTTGTCTTCGGCGCCACCATTGAGGCGCTGGCCGGTGCCGCCTGGGTCATGGCACTTGGGCGCTTCATCTCCGGGCTCGGCTCCGGCGCGAGCACCGTCATCGTGCCCCTCTACATCTCCGAGGTGGCCCCGCCCGCTGAGAGGGGTTTCTTCGGCGCCTTTACGCAGATCAGTTGCAATACGGGGATTCTGACCGCCCAGGTGCTGGGCTACTTCTTGAGCCATGGCGCCGCCTGGCGTTGGATCCTGGGCATCAGCGGCATCATCGCCGCCGCCCAGATCCTGCTCACCTTCCTCATTCCCGAGAGTCCCGCCTGGATCGCCACGGTCAAGGGCGACGTCGTGGCCGGCAGGAGGATCCTGCAGCGCATCCGGGGGCGCAATGTCGACATCGACAACGAGGTTGCGCTCTGGGGCGCCGGCGATGGGAAGAATGTGACTGGCGAGGAGACGGGCCTGCTGCAGCCGCCAGAGGGAGGTGCCTCGCTGGTCCCGGAGAACGACGAGGCCCGGCACATCGGGGTCATCCAGGCGCTCAGGGACCCTCTTTACCGGCCTGCTATGATCGTGGTAATGGGGGTCATGTTTGCCCAGCAGCTGTGCGGCATCAACTCGATAGTGATGTACTCGGTCGCGCTCCTCAACGGCCTGCTGCCCCTGAGCTCCATCCTGCTTACCATCCTCGTCTCGGCCGTCAACCTGGTCATGACCGCGGCCTGCTCGCCGCTCCCGGACAAGTGGGGCCGCAAGACATGCCTGCTCGTCTCCATTGCTGGCCAGGGAGCCTCGTCGCTCGTCCTCGCCATCTCTATCCTTACGGGCTTCAAGATCGTGTCCGCCCTCGCGGTCGCCACCTTCGTGGGCTTCTTCGCGGTCGGGCTAGGCCCGGTGCCGTTCATCCTCGCGTCAGAGCTGGTGGGTCAGGAGGCCGTCGGCGCGACGCAGAGCTGGTGTCTGGCTACTAACTACACGGCTACCTTCCTTGTGGCGCAGTTCTTCCCCATCGTCAATACCGCGCTGAACAACTGGCTGGGCGGCCGCGGCGGATGGGTCTACTTCATATTCGCCGGCTTTGCCGCTCTCTTTGCCCTGTTCATCTCGACCAAGGTTCCCGAGACGAAGGGCATGGAGAACGCCGATGAGGTTTGGGGGAGGACCAGGCGTTTGGACTGATGAAGCTGATCAGGGTGCGTAGTTGAGGTTGACCTACGAAACGAGTTATTCCTTGGGACTGAACCCCCCACCACACCCCCCTCCTTCAGTGGCTACTATAGTACACATTAATGATACGGGACCCCAAGACGTGTTGGCCTGTGTAAACAACCCTCCCAGCTGCCGCACATACAAATGTATGGCGCAGAATACGGTGCTACAGGCAAAGGCCCCGTGGATGTATGCAGATGCCTCAGTGAATGATGCAATACCCACGATGTACAACTGTGTATAAGCGTAAACTGCATCTTAGGAGGCTTGGAACATCTTCTTGTTCTGGACCATCTGCTCGAGCACGCCGACGCCGGCCCTCACCCCATCAACCACGTACACATCCTTAGCCGCATGCTCGCCCAGTGTCTCCCTCACAGCCGTACGAATCACGTCCTCCAGGCCGGCCATGCCGCCGCAGCCCATAAGGATACAGTCCACCGACCCGCAGGCCAGTAGACGCTGTGTGGCCGCCTTGAGCTTCCCCCGGATGACCTCTGGGGGCACGTCGCCGTGGAAGTCGCCGGCCACCAGCCCGGTGGACTGCACGCCGAGGAAGCTGCCGGTGCCGGCGCCGAGGAAGGACGCGACGGCGTCGGCCAGGTGGGCCTCCCAGAACTTGCCCGTGGTGACGATGCCCCAGCCGGACCCGGGCGTCACGAGCGGCAGCGACGCGAGCACACTGGCCTCGAAGATACCGGTCACGGGCAGGCCCGGGAGGTGAGACTGGATCTGCTCGACCAGGGTGTGCTTGCTGTAGCAGGCCACGAGGACGCCGTCGTAGTCCCCGAGGAGGTTTGTCGCCTTCAGGTTGGCCCACACGACCTCGGTGCTGGCCTTGATGTCCTGGGCGTCATCGATGCTCGCTGGGCTCTCCTGGGGCGCAGTGTACATTGTGATCTCCATGGACTGTGGGGGAGGCGTCAGTGTGTGTTGGCTCTGGGTGCCAGAGAGAGGAGATGGTCTGTAGCACTGTGACGAGCATGGGACGTCCAAGACACTGGCTCAACAACATCTCTTGAGGAAACCATACCAGACTTCGAGCAACCATATCTGGAGCAGGCTGTGGATTACCCCGCCGTATTGAGCTGTCTCGGCTTGTCCCATCTCCAGCTTTCGAAATTTTGCCAGACCATCATCGCGGTGCTAGGAGATATTTTCTTTCCATACATGTGATAAATCCATGGACCTGATTGCTGTTTCCATACCGTGGGTCATGTCATGAGAGGAGTTGGGGTTGATGACGAGAAGGCGGATATTCCTCCGTAAAAGTCGGGTGGTCATCTTGCAAGCACCCTAGGCAGATAACTTGTGTATGAGAATATGTACGATTCCGAACAAGGTACAGGAGAGAGGACGGAGCCCGAGTGTTGGTGACGAAGTAAAGTTTGGGTCACTCTTCAACACTTGGGGACTGTAAGTGGGACCTGCCGAGATGTGCTTGATGAGGAAGGTGGGGTCGTTTAGCTGGGGGCCTGCGCCACTGGAGAAGTGCTGCAGCCTGCAAGCCACAGAGGGACAGAGGCCAGCTCCTGTCCCCTGCTGGTGCCTCACTTGCTGACGATTGCACTGGCATCGGCATCAGCGTGGCATCGGCTCTCCCCTGAAGGCACCCCACTCCTGCGACCGCCGACCGTCATTGCCAGCTACACCAACCATCGTGAGCTCCCAACACGACTACCATCGCCTCCGACTCCGACACTGACCCCCTTCGAACCACCGCCACAGGTGCCCTGAAGCCCTCCTTGATCTGATCCGGCCTCGAGCCTCACCGTCACCGTCGAGATGGCCAACCCTCCTCCCATCGGTATGCCACCCCCCTTCTGCTCCCAACCCCGGTGGTGGCTGAGCCCCAGGCTGCGAGTCCCAGCAGCGACGCATTGTCCAGCCACTGCCTGCGCTTGCCGCCCATAACTGACACGCTCCTTCACGCTCGTCTAGTCCTCGATGGCGGTACCGGATTCCTCAAGGTCGGCTATGCCGCCCAAAACTTCCCCGAGTTCCAGTACCCCTCCATCGTGGGCCGACCGATCCTGCGTACCGAGGAGAAGGGCGCCGGCGAGAGCGATCTGGTCATCAAGGACATAATGTGCGGTGACGAGGCCGCCGCCGCCCGCACCATGCTGCAGATATCCTACCCCATGGAGAACGGAATCGTCAAGAAGTGGGACGACATGCAGCACCTGTGGGACTACACCTTTAACGAGAAGATGAAGGTCGACACCACCGGGCGCAAGATCCTGCTGACGGAGCCGCCAATGAACCCTCTCAAGAACCGCGAGCAGATGTGCGAGGTCATGTTTGACCGCTACAGCTTCGGCGGTGTCTACGTTGCCATCCAGGCCGTGCTGGCCCTCTACGCACAAGGTATGTTGTCAGCCCCGTGAGGTCGGGAGTCGCTAGGTCAATCCACGTCGGCAGATCCTCATAATCGCACCACCGCACAGGTCTCAGCTCCGGTGTCGTGGTCGACTCGGGCGACGGCGTCACCCACATCGTCCCCGTCTACGAGTCCGTCGTCCTCAACCACCTGACGCGCCGGCTCGACGTCGCCGGCCGGGACGTCACCCGCAACCTCATCGCCCTGCTCCTGCGCAGGGGCTACGCGCTCAACCGGACGGCCGACTTCGAGACTGTCCGCCAGATCAAGGAGAAGCTGTGCTACGTGAGCTACGACCTGGAGCTGGACAAGCGCCTGAGCGAGGACACCACGGTGCTGGTCGAGAGCTACACCCTGCCCGACGGCCGTGTCATCCGCGTCGGCAGCGAGCGTTTCGAGGCCCCAGAGTGTCTGTTCCAGCCCCACCTGGTCGACTGTGAGCAGCCGGGCATGGCCGAGTTCCTGTTCAACACGATCCAGGCCGCGGACGTGGACGTGCGCTCGAGCCTGTTCAAGGCCATCGTGCTGTCGGGAGGTAGTAGCATGTACCCGGGGCTGCCGTCGCGGCTGGAGAAGGAGATCAAGCAGCTGTGGCTGACGCGGGTGCTAAACAACAACCCGGAGCGGCTGAGCAAGTTCAAGGTCAGGATAGAAGATCCGCCAAGACGGCGACACATGGTGTTCCTGGGAGGTGCGGTGCTGGCCAACATCATGGCCGACAAGGAAAGCATGTGGATCACCAAGCAGGAGTGGGAGGAGCAGGGCACCAGGGTGCTGGAGAAGCTGGGCCCAAGGTAACACCAGCCCGGACCTGGTGCTGGGCTGGTTCTGGGGGTTGATTATGGTGCAGAGGGGGAGATGAGAATCGTATTGGGCCTGAGGAGAGAAGAGCAGTGAAAATCAAATCATATTTTCAAGATGTATGGTTGACTGGCTGCCTCGTGTGCATGCTATACTGGCGTGTAAGTTTGTTTGACATGTGTTGAGGCTTGTCAACAGCGGGGGCGGCTGGGGGTGTGGGATAGCCCGCCAGGCCAATGGTGGACCGTTACCAGAATGATCTAGTAGCATCAATGCAGTTAGCTGTGTTTGTTAGTGACGAAGCGTTCCTATTATTATTACACGGACAGGCGAATGCGTTGGACCTCTAGTATAGTAGTCTGACTAGTCGACAGACAAACCCAACGGTTCCAACCATCTCAACGTCGCATCAGGAATCAAATCAATCTCCCGCCACGTTGCATGCCCACCATCTGGCAACCTCGTTTGGGCAATAAGCCGGGTTTCATCGCCACGCTCGTGCGTACACACAGAGCCAGCCCGTACGCGCGCGGGCGACGACGGGGCTGGAAACCAGGGCGCGCTCCATTCATCCGGACATTTACTTACTGCTCGACCCACCTGCCCGCCCACCCATCTATTTGCTACGCCTTCTTGATACACCGACCGGCCGGTCCAGAGTCCAGACACACCAGCACCGTCTCCGTCCTGAGCTCACCGGGCCGAAACGCCAGAAACGCCCGTCAGTGTCAGCCGAGACCTGGCACCAAACAAACAGTCAGTCAGACAGAGCAAGGCTGGGATAACGAACGTTCGCTCGCTCCACGAGGGACGTCGGTGCTCTCGACGTCTGCGCCCTTCGCATCGGCGCGTGCATGAGAAGCATAATCGCAAGCGGGGGCTTGAGGAACCGATACACTTGGGTGGACAGGGTGAAGTCAACACCGCCACCGTAGGAGAGGAGAAGAAGAATAGGGCGCGCAGAGGAACGACGACAATGACGAACCCGCCGTCGGTAGCCTCGCAGGGCTCGGGAGGGACTCACACGTATCCAAAAGGCATCCTTAAGAAGAGCGTCCAGGCTGCTTTTGAAGGTGAGAGAGCGAGAGATACCATCAGCACCACCACCAGCAACACCACAACCACCACAGCCGCCAACAACACGGCCGCAGTCCCCATCATTCGCCCGCCCGCTGTCCATTGTCGCCACCGCCGGCACGGCGTCTTTTCCTAGTCTTCAAAGTGTGCCTGCCCGTCCGTGCCCTGGTGTGTCTTGTGTGTCCTGCCCCCCGTCTGCATTGGCCGGCCCATGGCACGGTGCTTGCTTTCTCCTCGCCGAATCTCATAGCTGCAGCGAATCACCTGCACGTGGGGGGATGCGAAACGATGAGGCGTCCTTGTCATTTGATTGCCTCGATATGAACCTGCTGCTTACACATACACACTGCGCATGCGCGCCTGCACGTCTGCTTCATCACCATCACCCTCGTTGTCGTCGCACACCGCCTTGCCTCGAGCATGATCTGCGAGGGGCCAGACGGCCGTCGGTCTCACACGCGCATTGCAGCAGCACAGATGGCTGCTCGCTCTCGCTTCCCTCTGCCCCCCCTCAAGCATCCACCACCACTGCATGCCTACCCTAACCCAGGGTGCGCCTGCATCCCATGTATACACAACACAGTACACTTATCCGAGGGCATGCTCGGGCAGCCTGAGGTGTCCCGGGGTCCCACACATCTCATCGCGGCCCCCATCCACGATCTCGGGGAGCCCGGAAACGGGGGCCGAAGCCCTTCTGCCGACCAGTTCTTGGCTGCGGAGGGTCCCGGCCCCGTCGGCACGTCAGCTGGGGCCAGCTTGCATGTCCAGGCAGGTAGTTAGGCTTGCACGCCTCGTATCCCTTCCCCGAACACCTGCCACCTTGCCACCCCAATGCCGCCCCCAATTTCCCCTTCTGAGCAAATGATATTGCTGCTGGCTTCTGGTGCTGTGCTACTGCTCAAAGCACGGCATCTCCCCCTCCTCCAACCACCCCCCGGCCAGCTCTTTCTCCGCCGCTCTCCCTTCTTGACCTGCTCGGGCCCCTCATCATCACGAGCAGCATGATGAACTCGTCGGCCTCCACGAGGCAGTATGGCCTGGCCCGGCAGTCGTCAGGTCTTCAAGGGAGGCCAGGCCTGTCGAGGCAGGGTTCATCCTCATGTACGACCTGCTGCCCTCACCATCTCGTCTTGTCTCGCTTGGTTTTCTCCCCCAGTTTTTATGTCACCTGACTCTCCTCAAGCCCCCTCCCCCCCCCCCAAAAAAAACCAAACCTCCGTCGTCGTCGTCGTCGTCGTCGTCGTCGTCGTCAAGGACCAGAATCCCCAACATGATCCTAGTGCATCAAGACTGACCCCGTGCTGTAGACCCATCTGACCGCGGCTTCGGCCCTGTCGGCTACCAGTCAAAAGTCCGTGTCATTGACCGCTACAAGGTCATCGGCTTCATCAGCAGTGGGACCTATGGCCGCGTCTACAAGGCCGTCGGCCGTCAGGGCCAGCCCGGCGAGTTCGCCATCAAGAAGTTCAAGCCGGACAAGGAGGGCGAGGTGGTGACGTACACGGGCATCTCGCAGTCGGCGGTGCGCGAGATGGCGCTGTGCTCGGAGCTGTCGCACCCCAACGTTATCAAGCTGCACGAGATCATCCTCGAGGACAAGTGCATCTTCATGGTCTTCGAGTACGCCGAGCACGACCTCCTGCAGATCATCCACCACCACACCCAGCAGCCCCGCCACCCCATCCCGCCCGCCACCATCAAGTCCATCATGTTCCAGCTGCTCAACGGCTGCCAGTACCTGCACGCCAACTGGGTCCTGCACCGCGACCTCAAGCCCGCCAACATCATGGTCACCTCTGCCGGCGAGGTCAAGATCGGCGACCTCGGCCTGGCCCGCATGTTCCAGAAGCCCCTCCACAGCCTCTACAGCGGCGATAAGGTCGTCGTCACCATCTGGTACCGCGCCCCGGAGCTGCTTCTGGGCAGCAGGCACTACACGCCCGCCATCGACATGTGGGCCCTGGGCTGCATCTTCGCCGAGCTCCTGAGCCTGCGGCCCATATTCAAGGGCGAGGAGGCCAAGATGGACTCCAAGAAGACGGTGCCCTTCCAGCGCAACCAGATGCAGAAGATTGTCGACATCATGGGCCTGCCCACTAAGGAGCGCTGGCCCCTGCTGGTCCACATGCCCGAGTACGGCTCCCTGTCGCAGCTGCAGCCGCCCATGACCCATCACGGTGGGGGCAGGGGCCACCACGGCCACGGCCACCACTCGCAGCACCAGCAGCAGCCCGCGGGCAGCCAGCTGGACAAGTGGTACAACGGGACCATAACCACGAGCACGGGGACGTCGGCGCCCAACGGCGGGCCGAGCTCGCTGGCGTCGCTGGGCCACGAGGGGTACAGGCTGCTGGCGGGCCTGCTCGAGTACGACCCGGAGAAGCGGCTCACGGCGGCGCAGGCGCTGCAGCACCCCTTCTTCGCGACGGGGCCCGACAAGGTCAGTGCCAACTGCTTCGAGGGCCTCAAGGTCGAGTACCCGCACCGCCGCGTCAGCCAGGATGACAACGACATACGCACCTCGAGCCTCCCGGGGACCAAGCGCAGCGGCCTGCCCGACGACTCGCTCGTCCGCCCTGGCAAGAGGGTTAAGCAGGACGGCTAGGCCACCGGCCCCCTTGCGGAGCGCTTTTTTTTTGGGGGGGGGGGACTCGAGGAAGGGGTACCGATTTGTACGAAGGCGTTGGGCTTGTGCTGCTGTGCAGGACGAGGAGACGTCGAGATTGGCGCCAAAATCCTTTTTTTTTTTGTTTGTGTGTTTTTGTGTTGGGGCAATACTTGACTTCCCCTTCACGAGGGAGCATTGCAATTTTTCGGGAGTATGCATTATCATGGAGCATGGTGTTTAGGCAGGCAATATGCGAGATGTCTGAGAAAGCCCAGGCTTATTGAAGGGCCATCATGGGACGGCGTTTTTTTTAGTAGCATGAATTAGACTGAGCATTGGCATTATAGAGGAAGGAGAGATGGTTTGACGGTGGTCGGGAAGGCGGCGGAATGAATGGAAGGCCAGAATTAGTGCCATGCAAGTGTTCTTTAGGGTGACATATGAATACTCCGTACGTACCGTACCTTTTTGGTGATTCATTTGGACGGGGGCCAGCCCGCTTCTTTTTTGCTTTTTCAACAAATGCACTGACTACTCGAGTACTACTCTATGGGCAACTTGCTCTCGGCCTCACAAAGCCTTTTTTTCTTTTAATATTGGTGTCTGGGTGTATAGGTTGTCCTGGAGGTATGATATCGAACCGCTCGCTCCCATAATAATCCCTTCCCCCCCTCCCTTTCCTCCTGGTCTGCTCCCTCCCGACCTGGCCGGACACAGCTCGGCTCAGCTCATCCGTGGGGCCCGGGTGAGGAATATGCCTCTGCGTGATGCCACAGATCCGAGGTTGCTGACATGGTTGGGGTGCGTGCGGGCGCCTGAAGGAGGAGCTTCTCTCATTCGAACCCCTCACTGCCGTCCCCGGCTATGTTGCTTGTTCCTGGAAGCACAGGCTGGTGGGAAAAGATGTATGAAGAAAGAGCGCCGATGAAACGGGGAATTACATGACTGTACAAAGGAGGACGAAAAAAGATATGGAGTCGTCAAACGTAATAGCATAATACAGGAAGAGAGAGGGCGGGGGTAAAAAGAAAAGGAAAAAAAAAAAGGAAATTCTAGGGCCGAGGCGACTGAGTGCATTACGAGTATCCCCCTCCTCCATTTTCTCAGCCTCCCGAACCCAGCTGAATCCTCAGCAATGCCGGTCAGACATGTGCTCTTTTTTTTCCCCCAGGGGTTTTGTTGGTATGAGCCCTATAGTTACCACGCCCCTCGGCCACCTCAATGGCCTTGCTTTCGCCAAACGCATTACACCACAGCGCATATACGCGCGCTCATTGTCTTTCTGCTGCACGCGGCATCCCCCGGCGCTCGTCGCCGGTCCTTTTACTTCTTGGCCGGCGCGGCTGGGGTCTTGACGTTGTTGGACAGCCAAGCCAGGCCCTCGAGGAGACCTTCGCCAGTTGTCGCGCAGCTAGGTACGACGAACCATATCTTGTCCTTGAGCTTGTTGAGTTCGAGGGCTTCGGTCACTTCTTGTGGTTTCATGGCTGCGCAGGGGATATTACGATCAGCACGTGTTCCATCCGAGCCTGGACCCTGCGGGATCAGGGGGTTGGTGGCCGTGGCCGTGGCTTACCGTTGTCCAGGTCCTGCTTATTGGCAAACACAAGCAGGAGGCTGTCCTTCATCTCCCTGTCGTTGATGATACGGTGCAGTTCCTGTCTTGCCTCCTCCATCCGTGCTCGGTCGGACGAATCGATGACGAAAATCAGACCTTGGGTTCCTGTGTGGTGATTTCTCGTCAGTCTCGCAGGGTTAGGATGTCTAGCGCGGGCCCGCGCGGGCCCGTTGGGGGGTGGCTCGAGGACAGAAACACGCACCGCTAAAGTAATGTCTCCACAGGGGCCGGATCTTGTCCTGACCACCGACGTCCCAGACATTGAACTTGACGTTCTTGTATGTGACAGTCTCGACGTTGAAGCCGACGGTCGGTATGGTGGTGACATCCTGGCCGAGCTTCAGCTTGTAGAGAATTGTTGTCTTTCCGGCGGCATCGAGACCCAGCATCAACAGGCGCATCTCCTTTGATCCGAAGATCTTGCCCATCATCTTACTAAGTTGGCCACCCATTATGGAGGTAGTGGTGGCGGCGAGTGTGCGGTCGCGAGTGTACAGATTAGGTCGCCGTGCTTGGGAGACCGCGGGGGATCAATCAGGTTGCCTGGGGAGTCGGGCCAGGGCACGGGAAGGCAAGATAACAGCGCGGATTCGGTGAGGCCGGGCGTGGTAGTAAATAGACAGCGGGAGCGAGAGAGCGCTTGATCAGGAACAATTTCGGATTTGCGCGTGCGGCGGCAGTAAACGGCGTGTTGGGAGATGAGCGAGGCGAGTCAGGAAGGTGCGCGTGTCGCAAGAGGTACGATGTGGGAGACGCGACGTGGGAGACTTGTCAGCGCAGCTGGTGGTGGGCGACGGCAGGGCGAAGGGAGTGAGTGCGTCGCGTGGGATATAGACTAGTCAAGGCAGAGCAGGCTGCGGGTGGGTGTTGCAAAAGGAATGTATGTCGTCGGATGGGTTGCGCCCCGGGGGTATTCGACCTAGGCGGCGGAGCAGAAGAGAACACAATGCCGGTAGCAGCAGAAGGGTCTGGAGAGAGGTGGGCGGATAGAAATTAGCATGAGCAGGTGCCAGTTGCTCGTACAGTCAGATGCCGAGTGGGCTTGCAGTAGTAGCAAGACCGGGGAGTGGGGGGGGGGCCTGTTGGGAGGGCGCGGATCTGGGTAGGGATGTGCCGAGATGCAATGCAATTCAATTCGACCACCAACTGTGGGTAGCTCCGGGATTGGGCGTGAATTCATCAGGAGGCACGACTTACTACTACTGATGGGGCTGTCGACGCCAAGAGGCCTGATAAGTGACCAATCACTTGCTAATAACTGGGATGGACTGAGTGAGTAGAGAAGGAGAGTAGGCGGTATAGAGAAGGGGAAGGAGAGAGGGTGAGAGATGGAGAATAGAGAGAGACACAGATAGAGAGAGAGAGAGAGAGTGTGTGTGTGTGTGTGTGGCCGGAGAAGAGACGAGAAGAAAAGAGGGGAGAGTATTGCGACGGGAGATTGCGTAGACTAAGTGTTATGTATGAATGGTGGTGACGAGAATCTGGGGGGGGGGATAGGAAAGTGAGTGGTCAAGATGAGTGTGTGAGTGCGTGAGAGACATGGGCATATATCTATCAGGTTCAGAAAAGGAAATAGAGCCTCAAGCCTCGAGCTTGACGGACCGACTGACTGGGTTGACTGGCAAGCGACTTGCGACACAATGCGACACAATGCGACACAATGCGATACATTGGGGCTGGGCGGTGCAATACAATGAATGGATGCAATGCAAATAATAAATAATGCAGCTGTCCTCTTTGATGGTTGAGGCATAGTGTGATGTGAGTGCGTGCGTGAGAGAGCGATGCGTGGCGAGGGATGAGCCTGCTGGCTGGGCAGGTTTGGGGTCATGTCTGGTTGGGTCCTGATACTTACCTACACTAGGTGGTGCTGGCTGCTGTTGTTCCTGTCCCTGTCCCTGTCCCTATTGCTATTGCTGGGGCTGCAGTGTAAATGTAGATACTCGAAAGGGAGAGAGACTGTGTGTGTGTGTGTGTATCTGGGATTTAACCAAACAATGAATTTCTAAATTCAACAGGCGGCAGACCCTGAACAAAATGATCAGGCTGGGCCGGCTCAAGTTGCACTTTCTTTTCTGATGGCGAGCGGCGGGTGGGGGAGGGGGTTGGAAACAGGAACGGGAACATTGAGGCGTTTCAATTCATTTTGGCTTGCCCCTGACTTGCTGCTGGCCTTGGCACTGGCTGGCTGGCCTCGTGTGTTTGGATAAACCGGCCGTAAGCAAGAGCAAGAGGTACGTACCCACCCACGGTTTACTTACTATGCATGTGTACCCCGTACACTACCTAACCTAGTGTAGGCCAAGCCCCTCGCACCCGCTTTGCTCTGCATACGCCCATCTCCCAGGGGGCCCACCCAACCACGCGAGCATCAATATTAATCTGCACCCCCAAAAAACTATAACCTGGCCCGGACATTACTTTCTCTACGAGATTGAAAATCCCGCCTGCTGCCACCTCCCCATCCGACATTGGGACTGCTCTAACGAGACTAACCAGCCCGACATCCCGCGTATATTTAGCCATACCCCGTGCTCGACACTCCATCCTGTCCCGCCCGGCGCCCGAACTCATGATTGCCTCTCGTGTTGCCATGCCCATCGGTCCGCTGTCCTGATTGATGTCTTCTTGCGAGCCCTACATACGAGACCTGCACGGCCAGACCTGCACGACCTGTGCGGGCCCGAGAACCAGCCCCACGAGGCAAGGCAGCCAGCGACCCCATTGCAGCGTCTTTTTTTCTTCTTCTTTTTTTTTTGGCATAGGCAATGCATGCACAGTGACCTCTGTGGACGTAAACCTAGATATAAATATGAATGTGAATATGCGTCTAGGCCTGAGCTATGCTCCTACCCTCGTGGCCCGTCGCGCCTTGCCCCCTATCTAGTCCCGGTAGTCCACCACAAACCGCCGCTCCACCACCTGCTGCGTGCCCGACTGCTCCTCCCCTTCGAACCGTAGGTTGACATTGCCCGTGCTGGCATCCATTCCCGTCACCTCGGCCTTGTAGAAGGTGGTGCTGTCAGGGTACAGCGCCAGCACCGTCTTGCCCTTGTCCAGCTTCGGCAGCTCCGTGCTAGGGGCCGGGATCGGGATCATCCCGGACGCGCTCATCTTGTACTCCTTCCTGGCGGGCGACGGCACGTCCGGGTCCTCGTCCTTGACAATGTACCGCCGTCCCTTGCCCTCGCCAACTACCTGCTTCACCTTGCCCAGGTACCACTCGGTCGTGTCGTTGGGCGTTGGGGGCTTGGGCTTGAACGCCACGTCCTGGTCCCGAGAGAACATGACCTTGGCCCGGATCGAGCTGCCCACCGTTGGCGCCCCCGACGAGAAGCTGCCCGACTGCGGCTCCGCGCTGTCGGCCTTGGGCGTGTCGCGGTCGCCCGGACGCGGTGGCACGCTGTCACGATTGCCGGACCGGTCGCTGGACGCCCCCCCGCTCCGGCCTCCGAGCTTCCGCGCGTGGCCGCCGATGGGGCTGGGGTGCGGGCTGTCAGCAGAGCCGTCAAAGTCGTACAGGTCCTTGTCCTTGTCTCTGTCCTTGTCCCTTTCTGCATCTCTTTCAATATCGCGTTCGCGGTCGCGGTCGCGTTCGCGGTCGCGGTCACGTTCACGTTCCCGGTCGCGGTCGCGGTTGCGGTCTCTTTCCTTCTCACGCTCGCGCTCGCGCTCGCGCTCACGGTCCTTTTCCCGTTGGTCTCGTTCCCTCTCCCGCTCCCTCTCGCGCTCTCGTTCCCTCTCCCTCTCCCTCTCGCGCTCTCGATCTGCCTTATCCGGTTTGCCGGCCCTACTGGAGCTGCGGCCGGTGCCAGAAAGGAGGCTGGCAGAACGGGACGATGAGCCGTGCGCGGGCGCGGCAGCCTTCTCCTTGCCCTCTTGGATTGCTCTCAGTATCTCGATGAATCCAAGCAGCTCACCGATCTTCTTGCCGGTGGCATCGTTGATTTTGACCCCATCCCGGTAAAGCTTGTCCAGGCTGTGCAGGCCCTGGTCTACCGACTTGATCTCGGCGGGGTCCTTGGAGTCTTGGTTGTTGGCTATATAGCTCTCCTTGCCGGCGATCTGGCGGACGTTGTCGTTGCTCTGATTCACCTCCTCGATGATGGTCTGAAGATCTGCCTGGATCTTTTCCCAGAGCTGGACCTCCTCGCCCTGGGCGCTACTGTTGCGAGGGGCCCGTGGCCTCGGCTCTCTATTTCGGTGCGACATGCCCTTCCAGCTGTCTGTATTTTCAACTTCACGGAGAAGTCTACGTAGTCTTTCGTTAGTAGCCATTTTGATAATGATTCCATAAACCGAAAGAGAAAAAAAAACAAGGACAGATAGCACAAAAGTAGTAGACTTTGTTTGGTGTGATGGTTGGAAAGGAGGATTTTGGTTCGGGCAGGTTGAAAAGAAGTCTGAAAGGAGTAACAGATAATAAGGAAAGCAGTATAGTGATGGGGGATGGGAGGAGCGATAGCCCTTGCCATGTTCTGGTATTTTCGGCGCAATAATGGAGCGTACCTTCAGTTGTTGATAGTCCAGCTGCTCCAGCTTGTCCGTGGTGTCCAACTGGGTCGTGCCTACGCAACTCCCATGGGTGGATGAGGAACGAAAGGTCAAGGGGGGAGGGATGAGGATGCAGGTGGTGGTGGTGGATATAGCACGTGTGGTGTGTGCATGTGCCTGTAGGTTGGGTATATGATTCTGGGTCGGCCTTGCACTACCAGGCTGGATGCGCGGCCGTACCTGATGTTGCAGAGACGTGATTCTCCACCGTTGATAGTGATTTGAGACCGGAGTGTTTGTTGTGCCTGGATTACATGTATATGAATGGGTATGCATGAAATCACAGATTATAGAGAGGGCCCAGGTGAGTGAAGTATGGATGAGATGAGAGGAGTATGATAGAGTAGATTGGTGCGAGGGATGGTGAGAGACAGGGGATAAGAGAAGTGAGCGAGAGGTAGGGAGAGATGAAGAGAGTGTGTATGAGGGAGAGAGAGAGAGAGAGAAAGAGAGACAGGGCTAGGCGGCTAGGCTATGGCACCGGTCTTGATGCTTTTGATTTTGTGTGGGCGATCCGGTATTGTTGTACCAAGAATGATGAATGGTGTGCAACCAACCTTGAGCCGGATGAAGACCGTTCGTGTCGAAAAGGAGGCGGAGGCTGGCTGGTCTGGTTGTCATTGCGCCTGGAAGGTTGCCATGTCATTCTCTTGGGAAGGAGCAATCGTGGGACGCTTGAAACATTTGAGGCCAGCCAGCAGATCAGAGCCCAAGCCCGTCGTCTTCATTGGGCGACAGGAAGAGCAACGGGTAGGCGGAATGGAGGATTGGATGGGGGGGGTGAGCTTTTTTTTGTGACGGGACACGGATACGGGGGGGAGGGTGCTGGGGATACCTTGGAGTTGGCTGGGGTGCGGCGGGCAGGGTCAGGTACCCCGTGTGAGTGAGAGCTCTCTGGGAGGAGGGAGGGAGGGATGTTGGGGGCTGTCCGAGGCGAGGCGAGACGACGCGACACGCTTACGGAGGCTGCCCTCTTGGGTTGGGGTGCCTGGGAGTGGTGGCAAGGTTTTGAACCTTGGGAGAGAGGCTGGGTGGGGCTGGGCGGAGGATCGATGGGTTAGGTGAGCTGGGGCTTAGGTATGGTGCTGCGAGTGGTGAGTGAGTGGTGAGTGTATGTAGTGTGTGCGAGATGGTTGAGGGAGGAAATGAATACACGCCAGCCTTCTCGGTAGCCTGGCAAGCCCAATATTGAAGCTGGGACCAGCACTTGACCAGAGAGGGCCCATTCCGTGGTGGGGTCAAGCTACCTCGGCACATACCTAGGCAATGTATGTACTTGAATGTCGTACCTCCAATCTTGGTCCCTTGGTAGATTGCTAGCAACATTGGAGCTTCCTCCCAGCCAAGGTCAACTGCTGGGGTACGTACCCGGCCGGCCAGCACAAATGTTACGGTAGACACCTGCTGTGACTCTCCGTAGTTGCAATGGCTGGCGAGGCAGGTCAGCATCGAGGTCTGCGACCCGGGTGCGCTCCAGGTGTGATGTCAGCTTCCCTCCCAGTTACTCAACATCGACCAACCTACAGCTAACTCCCTACTTACTTATAATTAGTGCCCAAAGCTGCCTCTCCCCCTTGGCCATCCTTTCCACCACTGTCCGACAACTCCTCGCCCGCCTGCCCATAGCAACTCCAACGAGCCCACCCACAGCCCTCCGGTCCCTGGACCCTGAAGCTCACGATGCAGGTCCCCCTCCTCAGACTCCAGTGCGGGGTCAATTCCTATGACTGGGGCAAGAAGGGCTACGACTCAGCCGCCGCCAAGTTTGCTGCTGCCACGCCGGCTGCCGACTTCACCATCAAACATGACCAGCCTTACGCCGAGGTAAAGTCTGCTGCCATGTCCAGCCAGGTCTGGTGCGCCATGGGCTGACAGAGGGCGTTCTTGCTCCTTCCCACCAGCTCTGGATGGGCACCCATCCCTCCAATCCCTCCAGGGACTTGCGAACCGGCCGCACTCTCCTCGACCTCGTCCAAGACAACCAGGCCCTCCTCTCGCAATCCGTCATTGCGAGATATGGCAACAAGCTGCCCTTCCTCTTCAAGATCCTCTCCATCTCCAAGGCCCTCTCCATCCAGGCACACCCCAACAAGAAGCTTGCCGAGCAGCTCCACGCCAGGGACCCCAAGAACTATCCCGATGACAACCACAAGCCAGAGATGGCCATCGCCCTCACCCATTTCGAGGGCCTGTGTGGCTTCAGGCCACCATCCGAGATAGTCCACTTGCTACACACTGTCAAGTCCCTCCGTGACTTTGTCGGCCCCGACACGGCAGAGGCCTTCACCGCCACCATCAAGTCCCACGAGGCCGACGAGTGCGACGATGCCAAGCGAGACAACAAGGCTGCCCTACAAAAACTGTTCGGGGCTCTCATGTCCAGGCCACAGTCTGCCCTCGAGACGGCAACCAGTGCCCTCCTGGATGAGGCCACCGCGGGGGCTGACGACTTTGCCGGCGGCGGCACCGGGCCCAACTCCGGAAAGGACCTCTCCGAGCTGATCAAGCGACTACACGGCCAGTTCGGCGCCGATTATGGCCTCTTCGTGCAGTTCCTATGCAACCTGGTGACCATGGCCCCCGGGGAGGCCCTCTTTCTACGGGCTGATGACATCCACGCCTACATCTCGGGCGATATTGTCGAGTGCATGGCCGCCAGCGACAATGTCATCCGGGCCGGCTTCACCCCAAAGTTCAAGGACGTCGACACGCTCGTGTCCATCTTGACCTACAACTACGCCCCAATCGAGGAGCAAAAGATGTCCCCGAAGGAGTACGCATATGCCACCCTCAATCGCACAGCATATAGCTCCAGTAGCGAGGTCATGCTGTACGACCCCCCAATCGACGAGTTCAGCGTCGTGCGGTCCACCCTAAGAAGCAAGGGTGCCAAGGTGACGTTTGACCCGCTGGACGGCCCCAGCATCATCATCTGCACCAGCGGGAGCGGCAAGATCTCGGTCGGGCCGACCGTGGAGGACATGAAGCAGGGCTATGTCTTCTTTGTGGGCTCGACCGCTGAGGTCGTCCTCGAGTCTACTAGCGAGGGCGAGGAGGAGTTCATGACTTTCAAGGCCTTTTGCGAGGTCGTGGACGACGGTGACAGCGGCTCATAAGACACTGAACCACAGAGTATCTCTGTCGCAATGCTCCGTGGGCACGCAGCGAATTACTGATGCTCTTGGACTGATTGCACCTGACACATACCTAGGCAATAGCTGGCACGGTCCCTTAAGATGGGACCGTGGCTCCTGGAGATGGCAGGAGCGGCCAATTTGGGCAATATTCAAACTAAATGGAGCACATGGCGATCGGGGCATTGGCGGCGACGAGAGAGTATCGTGGACAATTTGTTTTGGGTCTTGTTGCTCTACCATTGCTGTTCTCATCTCAGTCAACCATGGACTATCATAGACATCTGACTGAGAAGTCCGCCACGATGATTGCCCAACGCTCACCAATTGGCCTCGAATCCACTGCTAAAGGCCCTGCTGGGTTTGCACGATTTCCCGCATCCGAGTAAGCAAGGGGCCCATGAACGGCCCCCGATATACCTTTAGTCTGTCGGCAGGCTCCCAGCACTGTGCAAATACCAAAAAGAGATTTTTTTGAGGCACCAGGCGCAGTCTAACGTGGGTGGCCCACATTCGGTCCCCCCCCCTGTTCCTGACCCCCCCCCCCCGCATACGCGTGACGCGATGTTCGCGTCTGAATTCCCCCCCTATAAAAAACTTTAATTCCTCAACGAGGGATTTTTTTTCTTATTACCAAAATTCTTCTACAACTCAACTAGACCATTATAAAGCAATATACAGAAGCTAATATTCACGACGCCCTTATAGCAATAGCTAACAGCATGTCTTTAAAGGCTGCCTCTAAGTGTAATGATCAGAGGGTTTTCAAGTACGTTAAACCTGAAAGATCAAGGGTTTATATTCGGAATACATTATTAGGCGGTTATTAAGCAACATTATTTACTAACAATGATTACTAGCTGTAAGGCTATCTAATACTGGGATTGAATACTTAGATTGATAACTGAAGAGTCTGTTCTATAAAAGCTATCTACTATAGTAATAACTATATTCTTATATATTCTAACTCTTCAGTTTGCTTATTGCTACTTATTAATCTTGGATAAGTACTTATAGCTATTGCTTATTGCTGCTTATTAATCTTAGATAAGTACTTATAGCTATTGCTTATTGCTGCTCATTAATCTTAGATAAGTACTTATAGCTATTGCTTGTTGCTGCTTATTAATCTTGGATAAGTACTTATAGCCATTAGTCTGCAGCCCTAACCCTGGGCCTTTTGGGTTAGGCTGTGCTAACTTAGCGGCTGGGGTCCTGCGGGGTCGTATTATGGTGTTCATTTTGGGTGCCTAGGTCCTTAAATAGGTCCCTAGGGTGCTATCTATATTAGCTTATAATACTATCTCCCTTCTTATTTCTTTTATTCTTAAAAGTGCTTTATAAGTTATTTTTTATTTATTTATATTATTATTTATGCCTTTCTCATTTATTATATTATCTATAGTTAAAGATTCTTAGGTTGCGAAAAGTTCTACTATAGGAATATTCAAGAGGCATTAAGCTTGCCTTAATTATTACGCCTTTATCAAATAATATAATTATAAAGTTACTCTATATTCCCATTATTTATCTAAGGACCTAGTTTGCAAGATGATTGATTTTGTAGAGAGCTATTTATAGTATACCAAGCAGGGTTATTCTTATAATACATTATACATACTAGTATCTTCTTATAAGTATTTCTTATTCTCATAAGTTATTATTATACTAACTCCTATAGTATCGCGTATTACTAATAAATTAGCCAAGCTAAATAGTTATAAAATTAAAGAGGAGGAGCATTCAGTTAAGATCTAGGCTTATTTAAATAAATCCCTAGCTTATCTAGCTTATTTAAAGAAGTAGAAACGTTTTCTTTAGAAGAAGAGGGTGAAGTTAGTAAATAAGGGGTTAGCTAAGGAGGAGCGGGCCCATACTACTAAAGTAATATAGGGTGTTATAGCTACTAAGGGGTCTCTTTCTAATCCTCATTTTAATTAGAATTCCATAAGTACCAGAAATACAGTAGTGGATTAATCCAAGTTTCTAGTTAGGGCTAAGGAAAATACACCTATAGATAGCTTATCTAATTCCTAATCTTTATCTCCTAATATCCCTAAACTAATGATATTTTCTTCAAATAGTAGCTAATCTAACTATTTAGCTAGGTAATATTCACTTTTATTTATATTCTTAATTTTAAAACTTTTCTGGAGTTTCTTGCTATTTCCAAGATTTCACTCTAATTCCCATATATTTTCACTTAAGTTATATCCTTTCTACTTAGTAAGGTACTCTATCATTCCTTAATGCTATCTAGAGTCCATAATTCTTTTTACTTCATATTCCTTATTATATTCATTAATAATTTCAATCTATATTTCCAATTTTATATTTTCTAATGCTAGTTTAAGAAGTAAGATATAGAAGTTATTATATTATTTCATTTCTTTAAGTAATAAAAGTTTATAGTTAGTATCTAATTGTTTTTATAAAATTTTAAAGGGGCTGATTTTCTTATAGTCCAGCTTATTACTGGGTTGCTTTATCTTAATGTTTTAATAAAGAAGATAAACCTTATCTCCCTCCTTAAGAATTAATCCCTTAATTCTTTTCTAATTTGCATATTTCATTATTCATTATTATATAAAAGAAAGTTCTACTTAAATATTCTTCTGGATTTATCTAATTTATATTGCTTTCTATTTCGCTAATTCTACTAGAGTATTATTTAGCAGTAATTTGTAATATACCTGAGGTTTATATCTATAGAGTATAAAGAAAGGTAACTATTTAGTTATGCTAGTAGTTGCGCTATTATAGGCAAATTATGCTAGTAGTAGCAATTTAACCTAATTATCCTATAATTAGTTGATATAGTATTAGAGATATTATTCTATAATCTAATTGATTCATTCTATTTATCCATCTGTTTGCAAATATACTATTGTTAAGAGCTTATATTTTACTCTAAGTTACTTCATTAGTAACTTCCAAAAGTTTAATATAAAGAGCTTGTCTCTATCTAAGATGATTTCATATAGTATTCCATAATTACTCATAATAATTCATAAGAATATATATGCAAGTTCTTCTATAGTACTAGCTTCCTTATATAATATAAAGTATACATACTTGCTCAGTCTACAAACCACTACTAGAATACTGTCATACAGTACTCCAGTTAAGGGTTCTTATAAGAGAGGTAGCTTAATGATAAAGTCCAGGCTAATGGATGACCATACAGCCGTGGGTACTAGTAAGGGTTTTAACAATCCATACGGTTTATATCTAGAGGCCTTATTTTTATTACATAAGTTTCATTTACTAATAATATCTTAAANGGTCGTAGTATGGTGCTCTGAGGCGAATTGGGACGATTGACAATGGTCTGGACAACTTTGTATTGAATTAAGTTGGGCTTCTGTAAGCCCTCCTTATATACCCTCCGACGTCGTCTCACCCCTGGGCACGCTGCGGTCGGCTCTGGTGCAAATTTGCAAATGCCGGAAAATTCGCCCTTCCAACACACCATCTTTGGTTCCAAGCAGCCAGCCAACCATAGCCCTAGCAATGCCCAAATTAAGTACATACAAACTTCAGAAATCAGGCTATCCAATGCACTAAGTCATATACTTTTTGGGTAAGAAATAAGGGTAATGCAGAGGTCTGAATTAAGGTGCAAATGCAGGCCAAAATAATCGACTCACGGCCACCAAACTCATCTTGCGTCACGCACGCACTGGGCGTACTTAGCGAAAATCGCCTGACTCGCAAGTCTAGGGTAACTCCTTGCTAGAAAGTCTAGGGTAACTCCTTACAACAAAGTCTAGGGTAACTCCTTACACGGAGTACTAACGCCCTGCTGAGCGGTTCCGTTTAACAATAAGAAATAATATTCGTGGCATAGTGTGCACTAAGGGTTGTGGGTTTGAATCACCCAGCGAGCAAATCTTTTGCTCTTTTTGCAGTTGTTTCTAAGCATTGCAGGCCCAAACCAGCGATATTTTGGCTAGTCCGCTAATTAGTGCAAATAGCGCTATAGCATACAGATAGGTAGGCTTTTTTAAGGCCTAAATTCAATGTTATTTCAGAGTGCTAACTGCTAGAGCCGGGCTTATAACCTCTGAGAATGTTATACTATTGAATAGCATATAATTTAGCGTGTGTTTTCCAACAGGGTTGTAGTATAGTGCTCTAAGGCGAATTGAGATAATTGATAATGATCTGGACAACTTTGTATTGAATTAAGTTGGGCTTCTATAAGCCCTCCTTATATACCCTCCAATATTATCTCACCCGCGGGCAAACTACAGTAGGCTCTGGTATAAGTTTGCAAAAGCCGGAAAATTTGCCCTTCCGATATACTATCTTTAGTTCCAAATAACCAGCTAACCATAGCCCTAGTAATACCCAAAGTAAGTATATACAAACTTCAGAAATTAAGCTATCTAATGAACTAAGTTATATACCATTTAGATAAGAAATAAGGGTAATATAGAGGTCCAAAATTAAGGTACAAATGCAGACCAAAATAATTAACTTACGGCCACTAAACTCATCTTGCATCGCGCACGCACTGGGCATACTTAGCGAAATTCGCCTAACTCGCAAGTCTAGGGTAACTCCTTTCAAGAAGTCTAGGGTAACTGCTTGCATGAAGTCTAGGGTAACTGCTTGCACGAAGTCTAGGGTAACTCCTTGGACGAAGTGCCAACGCCCTGCTGAGCGGTTCCGTTTAACAAGTGGATGTTCTTAATTGGAGTTTGTTGGTAGATATGAGTACTAATTGGGAAAAGTTTCTGAATTTTAGTAGTAAGGGGGGTGCGCCTATAGGTAGCTTATCTAATTCTTAATTTTTATTTTTTAGTATTCCTAAACTGATAGTAGTTTCTTTAAATAATAGCTAATTTAACTATTTAGCTGGGTAATATTTACCTTTACTTGTATTCTTAATTTTAAAGTTTCTTAGGAGTTTCTTGCTATTTTTAAGGTTTTGCTCTAGTTCCTATATATTTTCACTTAAGTTATATTCTTTCTACTTAATAAGGTACTCCATTATTCCCTAGTATTATCTAGAGTTTATTATTCTTTCTACTTTATATTCCTTATTATATTTATTAATAGTTTTAATCTGTATTTCTAGTTTTATATTTTCTAGTGCTAGTTTAATTAAGATATAGAAGTTATTATGTTATTTTATTTCTTTAGGTAGTGAAAGTTTATAGTTGGTATTTAATTGTTTTTGTAAAATTTTGAAGGGGCTGATTTTCTTATAATTAAGCTTGTTACTAGGTTGCTTTATCTTAATGTTTTAGTAAAGAAGATAGACCTACTCTCCCTCCTTAAGAATTAGTCCTTTAATTCTTTTCTAGTTTATATATTTCACTATTTATTTTTATATAAAAGAGAGTTCTACTTAAATATCCTTCTAGATTTATCTAATTTATATTACTTTCTATTATGCTAATTCCGCTAGGGTATCATTTAGCAGTAATTCATAATATACTTAAGGTTCATACCCATAGAGTATAAAGAAAGGTGACTATTTAGTCATGCTAGTAGTTACACTATTATAGGCAAATTGTACTAGTAGTAGTAGTTTAACCCAATTATCCTATAATTAGTTAATATAGTATTAAAGGTATTATTCTATAATCTAGTTACTTTATTCTATTTATTTATTTGTTTGCAGATATACTATTATTAAGAGCTTATATTTTACTCTGAGTTACTTCATTAGTAACTTCTAAAAGTTTAATATAAAGAGCTTATCTCTATTTAAGATAATTTTATATAGCATTTTATAATTGCTTATAATGATTTATAAGAATATATATGTAAGTTCTTCTGCAGTACTAGCTTCCTTATATAGTATAAAGTATACATACTTGCTCAGTCTACAAACCACTATTAGAATACTATTATATAGTACTCCAGTTAAGGGTTCTTATCAGAGAGGTCACTTAATAATAAAATCCAGGCTAATAAATGACCATATAGCTATAAGTACTGGTAGGGGTTTCAACAATCTATATGGTTTGTATTTAGAGGCCTTATTTTTATTACATGAGTTGCATCTGCTAATAATATCATAAATCTTTTTCTTAAGGTTGGGGATTTAATAGTTTTGCTAAATTCTTTTAATTATTGCTATAATATCTTAGTGGCTATATGCTAGTGCTTTATATATTTCTATAATTAACTCCTCTTATTCCTTCAGATTAGTAGGGGTTTTTCTAATTTGGAAGTTAACTTTAATTATAGTATTAAGTTTACAGTTAAGAATGAGGCTGTTATCTTCTTAGGTTTTAAATACTATTCATTCTATAGGTAAATCTTTATCTTAATAGTTGGGTCTTCAATTAAACGCATCTGCTCTTACATTTTTAACTCTATCTATATAGATAACCTTAATATTAAATTATAATAAGAACTCTATATATCTAACTTATTATTTATTAAGAGTTTTAGTTATCATAAAGGTTATAAGATTCTTATAATCTATATAGAGTTTAATCTGCCTTTTAACTCCTATAGGGTAGTATTACTATTCCTAGAATACATATACTATTGCTATAAATTCCTTATCTAATATAGCATAGCAGGTTTCTAATCCGTTAAACTTCTTACTAAAGTTTATAATAATGTGCATTCTTTTTTAGTTATTTTTTTAGGTAAGTTCTCCGCCCGCAACATTATCCAAGGCATCTATATAGACTTTAAATTCTTTCTCTAAGTCTATTTCCTTAAGTATAGGGTCTTTTATAACTTTATCTTTAAGTATCTAAAAAGCTTATTATTTAGTATCTATCCACCTAAAGGTGCAATCCTTCTTAGTAAGGTCTATTAGTAGTTTCGTAATATCGCTATACCATGCGATGAATTATTAATAGAAGTTAGCATATCTAAGGAATGCTCTAATATCCTTAATATTTATAGGGGTTGGCCATTCCTTAATTGCTTTAACCTTTTCTTCTTATATCTTGATTTTCCCTAGCTTAATTATATATCTAAGGTAGTTAACGTTTTATATATGCTAGTTGCATTTTTCTGATTCTACTAGGAGATTAGCATCCTAAAGTTTTCAAAGAACCTTTTTAATATATCCCTTATATTCATTAAGGTTTTCCAAGAAGATAAGAATATCATCCAAGTAAGCAACAATAAAGATATTAAGGTATTTACTTAGAACTTAGTTAATTATTTCCTGGAATAACGCAGGTATATTAGTTAATCTAAAAGGTATAACCATTATCTCATAATATCTATAGTATATTCTAAATACTATCTTTTATTCTTCTCCTTCTTTCATTCTAATAAAGTTATAACTATATTTCAAGTTAAGTACTATAAACCATTTTACTCCTCTAAGTTAATCTTATAGTTCCTTAATAAGTAGGAGAAGATATTAGTTCTTAATTATAATATTATTTTATTATTAGTAATTAATATAAAGTTATAGCTTGCTATTTTTCCTTGGTATAAAGAGGATTGGATATCCTGCTAGTAATTATAATAGTCTAATAAATCCTTTCTTGAGGTTTTCATTAAGATATTTTCTAAGTGCTTTAAGTTATTCCTTATTAAGTCTATAGATAGGCTTAAATTAGGGTATTATTCCAGGTTTTAATAGTATTTTATAATCCCATTGAATATATTATAGTAATATAGTATTAAGTTATTCCTAAAATACTTTCTTAAATTTATAATAGTCCTTTAGTATTTATGCTAGTCTGTTAGTTTTATCTTCTTCCTTTCCTTCCTTTAGGTAAAGGAGGTATTATTATGTTTCTTGTGTTGTATGTTGACTGGTTGTACTAGAGTGGCGATCTCCTGATTAGCTTCGGTCCTTCCGTAAGGCGCTTAAGTGGCTCAATCCTTCTCTATCTTTCTAGAGTGGGGCCTTATGCCTGCTCCTAGAGATATCTATAGGTCTATTTAAGTATATCACCTATTTGCTATCCTTAGTAATATAACTCCTTCTCTTGCTATTAATTGCAACCTTCCTTTAGGGCACAGCATTATCCTAAAAGATCTAGCTAGTAGTCCAATTAATTCAGGGATTATTCTTTCTTAACTAAGGTATTCCCAAGATTAACTAATGATTTGCTATCTTAGTAATATTAAACAATAGTAATTCCATATAGTTATAAATCCAAACTGGGAGGGGATTAGTCTCCATATTAATAATTCTATTGCTATAATATACTTTAGTTCTATCCACTATATTAAGTCTATAAGGTTCCCTTTTCTTATACTATAATAAGTAGTATCTGTTTACCACCTTTAGGGATATAAAATTCCCTTATGCTCCACTATTAATAAATGCTAAGTACATATAGACTCCTAGCTTAACCTAAACCATCAGGTAGCTATAGTCACTTATTATTGCGCACAAGTACCTCGTAGTATAGTTAGTTGCTACCTAAGGTTTTATAAATAGCCCCTCTAGTTTTTTAACTGCTTGTCTGCTATTAGGACCTTCTTAATGTTCTTAAGGTTTCGCTTTATAATATCTTGTAATTCTCACAGGTTATTAATTAGCTATTATATGCTATAATCCTATTCCTTTATTATTAGAGTTTTAAGTAGCAGCCCCTACTATCTCATTAGATATCAGTCTTAAGTCTTATTAAGTATATATACCTTGCAGATTAGCTTATTATAATCTGCCCATCCATTAGGGTTTTATAGGCATTCCAGGTGAATATAGGAGTCCAGCCTCATTAAGGCGCATCCTATTTTATTATATTTTTAATATAGTGAAAACGGGCCCAGAGGGGAGAGCGAGAGGACAAAACCTCCACATACACAAAAAGGCACACATTCTGCCAGAGCCCTGATCAAGCAACCACCCCAAGAGGAGCGTGGAAGGCAAGAAGAGGAGCCCCTGGCGCGATAGGAGAGTTATAAGGGGAATAGAGGGTATCAAAAAGGAGAGGCAGAAAAAGAGGGCACAAGAAATAGTTTCACAGTACACACATATATATCTAACAGATACAAATTCACAGGGTATAAAAAAAGATTGATTCTCTAGGACTAGAAATTTCTCAAAAGCAATACAGGAAGGCCCCTTCTTATAATCTTGAAGGGAGGGGGGGGGATGCTAAGGCTGGTTTTCCTCTAGATTCCGAAACATACCGGTTCCCCTAGACCCCAGAACACACCCCTCTCCAGATCATTATAAAGAACAAGCAATAGTCCGCCCGAAACAACCAAAATTACTTTCCTCCTTTAATCAGATAAGCCACCCGAATTCAGCTCTATTGGACCCTTTATAGCTCTCAATTCCTAGCCCGCTTATCCCTACTCTCATTCTACTATAGCACGCTCAGTCTGCAATCCTTCTCCTCTCGCTTAGCCGCCTTTTTATAAGCTTAGGATTAATGGCTATTACTAATCGCTAGTATAGGAACCCAATAATTTACTTCCTTAGTCCCCACCCACTTGCTTGCATTCCAGTTATACTCCTAAATCATTATGATTCTTATTATAGCAGGCAATAGGTAATATAGTAGCGGTATAGCTAAAATAAAAGATAGAGATAATAATGAAGACCTTAAGATACCCGATTGCTTAGGGGTTATCCCACCTATATTCACGTTTCCTCCTAAAAACATATTCCTAATGCTTGCCTTCAATATCTACCGCAAGAGAAGTTTAATAGGATCACCCTACAGCATTCCGGCCCTACTCCAATTAGGCATTTATAGAGTAGTTCTTACTTCACTCGATATCCTAAGACCATCTTCTCCATATATCCATGCCCCATCTACCTAAGGCAGAAGCTTAGGTATCTTAGACGGGTTCTTATAAAGTCCAAGCCCAAATATTATAATCAGATCCTTCACAGCTGCACTAGATATCTTAAATATCAGGATAGGTAGCTAATTCTTTAAGCTATTAGGGGCAACAAGAGTTTTACTCAACCTAGAAGTCCGGATATTAATAGGCCTCAAAAGATCAGCCTTATTAAATCTCACTATAAGAAAGCCCAGCAGATTTTATCCCGATTCTAATCCCATACTAGATATAACATAATACTTAGTCTCCCCCTTATTTATCCCTAAGATATCAGCTTAAGAGTACACAATATTCTTTCCTGCCATAAGCCTCTTATACTTATTATAGCTAATGATTGGAGTATTCTAAACGCCCCTAATTNGGCTTTAAATTTAAAGACCCTATTATTCTCATCCTTTTTTTCTCATAGAACTAATCAACTAGTTATAAGCTTTCAACCTTCTGGAAGCTAATTTAATGGCCAAAATTCGAGGGTATTTTGCAAAATTAATTGCTTAAATTCGCTATAGATCGCCTATAGCCATTTAGTCCTATTAGGGCTTTTTAGCACCTATTTCCAGGTCTGGGGGGCTGCAACATTTGTAGTACTAAACGCTATTTAGCGTGCTCCTTTAAAAATAGAGTAAACGATCTATTTGGCGTATGATAGTGAAAACGGGCCCAGAGGGGAGAGCGAGAGGACAAAACCTCCACACACACAAAAAGGCACACGTTCTGCCAGAGCCCTGATCAAGCAACCACCCCAAGAGGAGCGTGGAAGGCAAGAAGAGGAGCCCCTGACGCGATAGGAGAGTTATGAGGGGAATAGAGGGTGCCAAAAAGGAGAGGCAGAAAAAGAGGGCACAAGAAATAGTTTCACAGTACACACGTATATATCTGACAGATACAAATTCACAGGGTATAAAAAGATTGATTCTCTAGGACTAGAAATTTCTCAAAAGCAATGCAGGAAGGCCCCTTCTTATAGTATTAGAGGGGGGGGGGATGCTAAGGCTGGTTTTCCTCCGGATTCCGAAACATGCCAGTTCCCCTAGACCCCGGAACAATATATGTAATAGAATGATAAGATACCCTTAAAACTGGACACTATACTATAATTTAAACCTGTTTATAGACTTAATAAAGAATAATTTAAAGTACTTAAAGAATACCTTAATAAAAACCTTGAGAAAGGATTTATTAGATTATTATGAATACTAGTAGGATACCTAATCCTCTTTATAATAAAAAGAAATAGCAAACTAAAACTATATATTAATTACTAGCAACTTAATAACAGTATAATTAAAAACTAATACCCTCTTCCTCTTATTAAAGAACTTAGAGATTAACTTAAGGGAGCACAATAGTGTATAATACTTAATTTAAAGTATAAATATAACCTTATTTAAATTAAAAAGGGACAAGAATGGAAAACAGCATTCAGAATGTACTATAGATATTATATAATAATATTTATACTCTTTAAATTAATTAATATACGAGTTTTATTTTAAGAAATAATTAACTATAACTTATATAAATACCTAAATATCCTTATAAAAAATATCTTAATAAGATTCTTATCTTCTTAGAAAACTTTAAAAACTATAAGAAATATATTAAGAAAGTACTATAAAAGCTTTAAGTTATAAACCTCCTAATAATATTAACAAACTATAGATAATACTTTTAGAAAGTTAATTATCTTAGATATATAATTAAATTATTAAAAATTAAAATATAAAAAAGCAAAGTTAAAGCAATCAAAAAATAGCTAATACCAACTAATATTAGAAATATTAGAGTATTCCTTGAATATATTAACTTGTATAAATAATTTATTATATAGTATAGTAACATTATAAAACCTGTTATAAACCTTATAGAAAAGAATCTTATATTTAGATAAATAAAATTAAAATAATAAACTTTCTAAATATTTAAGGATAAAGTTATAAAAGACTTTATATTAGAAGAATTAAACCCTAAAAAAGAATTCAAAGTCTAATATAAATGCCTTAAATAATACTATAGGTAAAGAACTTACTCAAAAGGATAACTAAGATAGAATATATATTATTATAACTTTAGTAAGACATTTACTAAACTAGAAACCTAATATACTATACTTGATAAGCAATTTATAGTAATAATATATTTATTTTAATAATAATATCATTACTTTATTAGAGCTAAAAGATAAATTAAGCTCTATATAGATTATAAAAACCTTAAAACCTTTATAATAACTAATAT
>NQMI01000010.1:493790-528214 GCA_002270565.1 Stenocarpella maydis
AGGTATATACCTCTGATGAATTTGTGCTATAAAATAGCATTCAGTTCAGCGTGTGTTTCGGCAGGGTCGCAGTATGGTGCTCTGAGGCGAATTGGGACGATTGACAATGGTCTGGACAACTTTGTATTGAATTAAGTTGGGCTTCTGTAAGCCCTCCTTATATACCCTCCGACCTCGTCTCACCCCTGGGCACGCTGCGGTAGGCTCTGGTGCAAATTTGCAAATGCCGGAGAATTCGCCCTTCCAACACACCATCTTTGGTTCCAAGCCACCAGCCAACCATAGCCCTGGCAATGCCCAAATTAAGTACATACAAACTTCAGAAATCAAGCTATCTAATGCATCAAGTTATATACTTTTTGGGTAAGAAATAAGGGTAATGCAGAGGTCTGAATTAAGGTGCAAATGCAGGCCAAAATAATCGACTCACGGCCACCAAACTCATCTTGCGTCGCGCACGCACTGGGCGTACTTAGCGAAAATCGCCTGACTCGCAAGTCTAGGGTAACTCCTTGCTAGAAAGTCTAGGGTAACTCCTTACAAGAAGTCTAGGGTAACTCCTTACAAGAAGTCTAGGGTAACTCCTTGCAGGAAGTGCCAACGCCCTGCTGAGCGGTTCCGTTTAACAAAATGAAACCTTGAAAATTTCGTCTATTTTGGGCCTATTTTGAGGGTTTTAGCAGGGTGTGCACGGACGTTTTTTATATAGGAAAGCAGGGTAGCCACTTCCTAGTCCTAGCCACTTCCTGGTACCCTATGTTAATTATTAATTTAAGTATTTAGTTTTATAGTTAAGTAGTTTTATAAGATAGTTTAATTTCTTTATTATTAATAAAAAGTTAAGGTAGCTAGAATATTATAATAATTAATTTATTAATTAATTGATTTTAATAATTTATAAGCTTATATCATTATACTTTATAATTAATGATTATGTTTTTTTTAATAAATAATAATTTAATATATTAGAGCAATTAAATATGACCTTTATATTACTTTACTAATAAACGCTTTATGTATTACCTACTAAATCTTATAAAGGTGTAGTATTATAAACTAATATGATAGGAACTAGTTTGGGGCAGTGGTGGTGGTCGGCTCTGGCGGCGGGGTCATAGGTGGTGTTGGTGGTGGTTGTTCTTCGGGTGGAGGACTTTCTTGATATCCTCTTGTGCGACTTCTTTCCTTTCCTTTCCTTTACTTTATTTTTCTTCTTCTCTTTTTGGTGGTTTGATAGGAATATGTTGTTGGATCACCCAAAATCCAGCGAGTTTGAGTACTCGTGAAATCCGGGGTACTTGGCACACCACCACATACTGCATTGTGTCAGTTAATATGCGGAGTCGTCAGCTCTCCTCCCACCCGCATTTCTTGGTGTTAATATGGGATGTCGTCTGTTCACATCTCGAGCCACCCGGACCGCAGTGAGAGTGACTGTGTGGTATTAGACTAGAACTGACTCCAACAAATGAGATCGGCCGTAATCGTCAACGTAGTTTAAACCATGGCTAGTATGTAAGACCTCTCAACTGAGAGGCGCGTATGTCGTGACTCGTGAGAAGGTCCAGGAAATTATGAGAAGAAAGAAATTGGAACCTCACCCCCGAGCTCATTCCTCTTTGAACGGATCCTCAACAGCCTTCCTGCTGGCGACCTCCATATAGACCGCCGTGCCCTGCACACTGACCGTGGCACAACCCGCGATCTCGCCCTCGGTGAAGCTCAGGCCCACGATGGCGTTGCCGCCCCGCGAGACGCAGTCCATGACCATCCTGTCCACCGCGGCGTCCCTCGCGTTGTAGATGATGTTTGTCAGGCTCCTGACCTCGGCGCCCATGCCGCAGGCCGTCTTGAGCCACAGCTTGACGCCCTCCTTGGGCAGCGCCGCCGTCGTGGTGCCGTACACCGAGCCGATGGCCCTGACCACGCGGTGGCCGGGTATCTCGCCCGTCGTCGACGTGAGGACGGACGGCGACTGGCAGTGGGGCTGGTTGTCCGGCTGGGCGCTGCTGTACAGCGGTGGCGCCGCCCCGTCGGCGTATGCGCCTGGGGCGACTGTGAAGGACGAGGCGCGGCGGCACCACGTGGCGCGGTTGGGGTTGGACTTGTCGACTGACATTGGCCCCGCGGCAGGACCTCCCATCAAGGAACGGCGGTTGGACAGCATTTTTCTTGGGGGGTTTTTGTTTTGTTTTTGTGTATGGTTTTTGGGCTGATATATGGTGTTCGATGGGTGTGTGTCGGAAGTGGGGCAAGATGTGTCGTGCCAGACGCTGACCTGAGTGTTTCGTTTCACAGCCCAGGGCTGGATTTTAAATATGTTTTGACAGGTCCCAAGAGTACGGGTGATGTGCGATGATGGGGTGAGGAATATCTGTCGAGTTCAAGAGCCTGGGAGAGAAGCCCGGGTGTCTCCCTCGAGATATACTCAGGCTTCGGCGCGAGGACGACGCCAGCGCACCGCCCAGGCCGATAGGATTGCTTGAACAGCCAAGATGCAGCCAAAACCATGACGCTATAAGCGAAGGCGAAACGCAGCGCAGGGCACGGCAGGGCTGGATCTTGTCCTCTGGGCATTCCCACCCGTTGCACAGTCCCGCGATGCTGGGAGGTCTTACCGATGTGCTTGTCCGAGACGAGCTCCTGAAACACTGCTAAGCTGCCATCCCTGCAGCGAGCTGGTGCGCTCGTCGCGAAGACTTGCTTCGCGCGACAGCGCCAAGCCGTGGGCCAGGAGGCCGGGCCAGCCCCAACCGCCGTGGGAGGGTCGCGTCGGTTCAACGTGCGACTCGAGAGAGCGAAAACGAAGCTCCCCCTGTCTGGCCGCGCACGTTTTGACGACCCAGCGAGGGGGGGGGAGCTTATGCCCAGGTGGCTTCATCGACATTAATGCAGGCCGCTCGTGGTGTGATATCTCGCTTGGAACTTTTTTTTTTTTTTTTTGGCCCCGTCGGACGCAACCTTGACGCCGTCCTTGATTTCGGGTTCGGCGAGTTGCCCGTGTTCGCGCCTTGAAAAAGCGAGAACGAGGCAACCTGCAGCACCATCATGAGGGGCTTCATGGAGGCCGCCCGAAATCTATGATATCGGCCCTGCGGATATACCATGCGCTCCTCCGATATAAGGCGAATCCCGACCCTGGTAGAATTTCCATACAGTGGAGCATCACAATAAATCGGAGGGCATTCTACCATCTGGCATGGAGAAGGTTGAGCACGAGTAAGCCACATTTGATATAGACACCCGAGGATGCGAAAGAAGACAAAGCTTTCATATGAATACCTATAGGGTGCTACGTATCGTATCCTACATAGGAGGCCTAAACTCCAGAACGATCTTGAGTGCACATAGGAAGCCAGGATTTCGTCTATATTCTTTTTTGTGTAACTATGTTTGGAGCCTCATGATATTATCCTCTATTCAGGGGGCTTAGAATTGTGCGGCAGATATGCCATTGAGCCCAGAGCTATGTTTCTCAGACTCCCACGGAATATTGCACATGGACAGAAAGAATGTTATCGGATTGATAGCCATGTCCTTCAAGTTTGTGGTTCTGCTGCATTTTCCACCAGAGTGTTGAGGTTGACGGCGAGGTTGTCATAGTCGTCATCATTGGCGAGGTCATAGATCATCAACGTCAGCATCAAAGGAATTGATTTCAAGTCGCTTCTATCCGAGACGTTCGTTCTCAGTTGCAGGCATCATTTTCAGTACATGTATCTATCAAGTCATGCCCCGATCATCGGGGTGCAAGGAGTTGTACTTGATAAAAGGCCAGCTTATGGATACCGCTGATCCTCGTGGCATCTTCCAAGAGGCCATACTATTTTTCTCGCAGCGGACAAGACTGAGCATTAAAGATTGACGGGAGGGTAGAGACTGTGAGCGTGGAAACAATGTGGCTGTATAACTAGCTGGAACACGGCATCTCGATTGCTACCAGTGTGTTTCGTGTTCTATACCTAGGTATATAGTAAAGGATTCAGCTTTAACAGCCCATTATGCTAGTATATTGTCACTTGTCCGAATGTACTCAGTTCAGGGACAAGTATGAGCAACAGTATGTCCACCGATGGCTTGATAAGTAAACACCAAAGTATTTGATGCCGGCCGTGAAATTTCACAAACCGAGGTCAGTAATAGACACGGACAACACCACCTACTGTCCATCGGTGATCCACCCGCTCGCATTGAACGTGGCATAGAACAGCTTGGTCTCAGCACAGATGACCATCCTGCCATCACCTGCAAACTTGAAGTTCGCGCTGACGGTGCCCAGATAGATCTTGCCCAGGAGCTTGCCGGACGGGTTCCAGACCTGGATGCCGTCGCCGCAGCCCGCATAGACATTTCCGTTGGTATCTGTGTGCACGCCGTCCGGGGCGCCCGAGTCGACAAAGGCGAAGGTCTTGCGGTTGTCCCACGTGCCGTCCTCGAGAACTTCGAAGCGGTAGCTGTTTGGTGGGTAAATTGTCAGCATTATGCCCGGCTTGGAGGGCCCGGCTTCTTCTATTATTTCTTTTTTTTTGGGGGGGGGGGGTTGAGAAATATCCTACATTGAGGCTGGGTCGGAGAAGTTGAAGCCATCGAAGCCCTTGTTGATTCCCGTGTCCGTGACGTAGGCAAACTTGCCATCTGGGGAGAACGTTATGCCTATTTCACTTCAAGATCAGCACTCTTCGCGATTTCACAAGCCAATGGAGTTATTACCATTAGGTAGCGAAAATCCATCAGCAACAATCGTGACCGCGCCGGTCTGGTCGTTCCAGCGGTAGACTTGGTTCCGAATCCCGGGGGGTGGACGAAAGTCCTGCAGATATCCATAGAGGGTGTCGGTGAAATAGACATCTTTGTTAACCGGATGAACGCCGACGTCGTTGAGGGAGCTGAACTGCCGGCCAAAATAGTTGTTGAGCACGACTGTTGTGTTGTAAGGCTCGCGGGGGTTCATGACGACGGCGTTTGATGTGTTTTGATCACCGGCACCTTCTGCCATATAGATTATCTGACCTCGGTAGTTGGTGGCCCCGTTGGGGTTGATGACCTGCGGGTTGGATGGGACAACTTCCACCGTCACTTGTCCAGTCGCGTTGGCCTGGTCCTTAACCGCGTCCGCTTGCGACAGAGCGATCTTCTGGATGATGGCAGACTTGTTAAGCCCTGTGCCTGCGGCCCGAGCACCGGCGTTCTGGACGAAGAAGACCTCATCCGTAGGCGGAAACCTGCTTGCCTTTTAGCTTACATCCGAGTTAGGGATTGCCACAGTGTGACACTCAGAAGGGGCACGTACCACACCACAGCCTCGTGGAACAACGGGTCCGTTTCCGTCTCGGCTATCAGTGTCAATGTTGGCTCGGAACCGATGATGGAGCGAAACTCATCGTCGTAGATGTGGAAAGGCTTGGCTAGAAGGTCTTCCGGCGTGATACCCGGCGGCATGAAGACTTGAGTTCCGTTCACAACGGTAACAGGCTGGACGCTAGGTAGGACGTTGAAGCTCGTCTGGTCGATGACTTGGGCCTGTACAGGTAGGTCCCGGGCTCCGACGACCAACGAGCCGGGATTCAGGAGCCATTGAATGTGGATGGCGGCCAGAATGGCCAGGGAGGGCAGCGATACCCAGGCCATTGTTCGCATATAGCTTCCGGTCCAACTCTGCTTGGGGCTTTTCGGACGAGACGCTCCTGAGACCTTGGGCACCATTGAAGGAGCAGCATGCGGGGAGGTCGTCATCGTACTTTATACAGCGCCGTATACGATGACTACCCCCTCCCACAAGCCGCAAGATCTTCAAACAGTGCAACCAGGGTGGGTACCGCGCAAGTCTCCAAGTCTTCTACGTCATGGGGTCCCTGTCCCTATAGATACACGACGCAGCATCACGCTCCTCGAGCTACGGAAGAAAGGTTGAAGCTTTGCTAGCGCGACCTCATGAGGTGACAAGACGGGACAAAGCCATGATGGGTAGTGGTCACCGCCGGCATTGGATCGATTCGTATAGAACGCGACGCGGGGAAAGCTGGGGTTTGGCAGATCAGCTTCGGTTCTTTTGCGGGGAATGATTCCACTTCGTCAGGAGCCGAAGTGGGTACCAAGCAACCGTTTCTATACCGACCGCCGAGGTACCCAAACGTGAGGTTTGACCATCTATCCCATCGATTATCTACCAGATATAGCGAGTTTTCAAGCCTTGGGACT
The DNA here is from genome assembly GCA_002270565.1 of Stenocarpella maydis. Lineage (NCBI taxonomy): Eukaryota > Fungi > Ascomycota > Sordariomycetes > Diaporthales > Diaporthaceae > Stenocarpella > Stenocarpella maydis. The sequence continues at coordinate 499,989 of NQMI01000010.1, forward strand.
TAGTGATGGGCCTGTGAGCGAGGACACTCCACTTATTAGGAGGCTCATGTCCATGCAACCGTGCTTCGGCGCCCGCATGCAGGTCCCAGCAGGTCTGATCGCTCAGGGACGCTGCCAAGCACAGCGTGCCGAAGTTAAATGACGCAACGTTAATAATATACAAGCCTCGCATACATGATGGCTGTTGCTTGTCCAGGCTTGGCCTCAGAGCCTCTCCTTCCGCTGCATAATAATAGGCGGCTTGCTCGACAGTCTGCCCGTCGGGACCATGGATTAGAACTTTGATGGCTCGTCGCATGCTGGACCTGATAGCACAACGAGCCTACTCATTCGTCTGGCCTACAGTACGCCTTCTGGCTTGGTTGACTGTTTTTCAGGGACTCTTGCGTGGACGCGTCCTGGCAAACGTCGCGACAAACATCTCTAGCCTGCCCATAGCAAGTTTCTATGCATCCTTTATGACTTTACCCGTCATGACAATATGGACGTTCGGTCTCAATTGCTCGACATTGCCGTTCCTTGCGAGCAGGGCGGACGAGGGTGGAGCGAATACTCACCGGTACTGGCTTGGCGGGAAGTGCATTCCGTCCCATGTATTCGGCGCAAACTCCGAGAAAATCAAGCTGTATCAAAGCCAATCGGTTGCTATGAGCTTGTAAGACGCCCTGAGCGCCAAGACTAAACCTAGTTAGATCAGAGAGCTTCACGCGGCCTTGAGACGTTTGCGTGTATACACATGTGTATGCCCCCTGTGGCGGTACAGCTAGATAAGATCGTTCTGGGGGGCCGTAATGGCCCATTCTGACATTTTGCTCCTGAAGATAAAGTACACCGGCGTGGGCTACCGCCTCACCCCTCCAATACAAACGTCGAAAGGATGGTGTGACTGCCTGCATTCCAATGTTGCGCTCGTTCTTCAATGCCCGAATTTTGCTGCATGTCTCATGAAATCTATAGAGTGAATCAGTTTATGGCGAATGCTGTATGGATTCAATGCATCGAGTACTGCAACTTCTCGTTTCGACTGGCCTTGGTTCTGTCTCCCCTAGAGAATGCTCGTGCAAGACCAGCGGCTGCCCTCCAGTGATTATTTATTCCAGTCTCCACAAGGGCCTACCTAGTCAGAACCACGCGTATTTATATTTCAGGAAGGCCCACAGCATAATTTATTTCCCAATTCCTAATACCGCGGCCTCGGGGTACCAAAATAAGCCAGGAAGAGCCTGGGCAGCAGAGACCACTGCTCTTTCTACCTGCTCCCGAGAGGCTGAGATGGACGACAGAATATGAACCCGTTCCCTCCGTGTAAGCCGACTTTTATCAGCAAGACAGCTTGACTACAGTGGCAAGCAGTTTTGAGCCCCATCGGCTTGCTCGGACTCAATTCAGCCAGCGCCGCCTTGTCCGCAGCCGCCGCAGCACTGGCGTGGCCGAATAGAGATTCTCAATCAGGCCAACATTACAACCCCCCACAACCCCCCACAACCCCAGCACCTAAGCTGTTCCAGGTGGTCCATTTGGGAAATCCTGTGAGTTGAATTTGGGTTCCAATTTACAGCTTTGGTCACTGTGAACAGGCAGATCGTCTAGGCGCTATTATTGTGGGTCTCTTTATGGTTGAGTTTGGTGAACCGCACTGGATATACGGCTTGTACTCTTAGAGCTCATGATCTGCAACTTGCATGCATCCCGTGCAGATCAAACAGGGCAGCGGGCTCTTGCATAACTTGGCTTGTAGAAGCGGACCCGGTCCGAGCATCCCTTGTGTTGCTGCTCGATGAATATGATCGATCTCTCTGGAGAGGGACCAGCCAGCTGGTCATTATCCCATCCAATCAAGCTGGTGTCTACCTAGGTACTACCGTGCTCTGTCCATTTCACCTTGATCGATACCTTGCGCACCGCGTAGATCTAGATATTTTATTCTTCTTTAAAGTAACATTCTCCTTTAATTTGGACACCTGCTATGGTCTTTGCGTAGGACGCTTGTGGTTGGGACTTTCCTCCTCCATGACTTGCGCATTCCATCAAGGTCTAATCCTTCTGCTTGCCCTGGGCTGGGGTATCCTCTGTTGCCACACCAGGCTAGTATCTGGCTTCATGCGTAATTCAGTCAAAATTGTGAATACCATGTGAACCACTGGCTGTTGCTTTTTGCCACTGAGCCAAAATTAGCATAGGCTTTGGGAAATCCCATCTTATTGCTCATCAGACAATCGACTTGGAAAGTTATCAGACATCCCAGGTGGTCATAACGCACCTCAATGACAAGCAATCTGGCTATATATGCACAGTTTAACTTGTGACGGAGCAGAAAGTACACTCATAAGCTTTTAAAGGGATTATCGCACATTTTGTCATCCTCTTTGGTTCGCGGTGTGAATTCTGCTTCTGCTTCTGCTTCTTGTCCCCCCCTCCTACAGGAGGCTGGCCAAAAAACCCCAATCAGTGTAATCAGATCTCCCTCATCCTTCCATATTCCGTACCAGAACCTTATGACACATTGATGGCAGTTGTCCCAAACAGCTGGACAACTCCGGTGTGTTTTCCTTGTGCGGATGATGCTAGTGAGAATACAATATATAACAAGACAGTTAACGCTCAGGGAGCAATGATGCTTTTGACGGGGCACAGCCATTCTGGCAAGACCACAGGGAAGAATCATAAACTGCTGAAAGCATGACTACTTAAAATTGAATGTACCGTATATTGACAGAGTAAAGGCCAGATCTCCCCCTTTCCATGCCTGAGTAGTAGTTATGTACAGTTGCCAATTGACAGCCAGGTCGGCGCCAACCAAGCCCTTTGCGACGAAAACAACCCTGTAGGTACCACCCAACGCCACGACACAAGCTCGTTCAACGAGCAAAAACCAGAGAACGCCGACGTCAAACAGGAGACTGTTTGATGACATCTACAGTCTTCGTCACCGTGATACCCGGTTTGGCTAATAAAGTCATCGAAAATGAGTCCTTCGTGGCGGTGGCGTTTGTGTCGGTCAATATCTCCCGCTGCGACCACGTATCCGGCTCACCGTTCGCACGCTCCCGAGCCTGTCTATAAGTGCCGGAATAAGACGGGTACAAGTTGCTGGTCTTCGCCTTCCGGGTTCGCATACCACATGCCTGTACCATGCTTGCATAGGCCGGCCTGCTGACGGGCAGACCGATGCATATCATCGTGACGGCCATTTCCGCACCGTGCCAAAGGTAGAGTACGGCAGCTATTTGACTGGTCAGTCTCCCTTGGGCGCCAGACTAATGAGGATCAGGATCCGCGGATGCTTACCCGAGTTCTCGTGCAGGTTGGTGACGGCTGGGTAGATGGTCAACGCCCTCGCGATACCGCAGCCTCCAGCAATGACACCAAGGCTCATGCTCCCCTGAATAAGGAGCTTCTCCTTCCTCGGCCTCGTGAGGCGCCGCAGCAGATACCATGGCATCGCCGCGTACCAAATGTCGACCGCGACGCTGGACCCCGCCGCCACCTGCATCCAGAGCATCGCAGGAACGACGCTGGAGCACAACAGGGTCGTCCCAGCCAGCGCGGTGAAGCATCTCGCCCACATTGCCATTATGGCCCCAAAAGTCACGATCCCGAGGAGCACAATGGGTAGGATGATGAGGATGTACCACTTTAGCTGAGACTGATGTTGGGGCGCGAGGCGCAGCAGGAAGATGACGAGTGAGCTCTTGGCAACGACGAGGCCTATGCTGGCGAGGTCGAAAAGAACGTTCTCAATGGCGACGATGAGTGTAACGTCGCTCGTGGTCAGGGAGTCCGGTAGTTGGCTGCCGAGGCCGTGATAGGAGTAAAAGGTGATGAGTCCATTGTACGCGAGAAGAAGTGTCTGACAGGCACAGGGTCAGCTTTTGCTCGATATTCCGGAGAGGGTTGGCCTGCTTACAAAAGCGACGTTGTAGAGGTAGTCTTCGACGGCATAGAATTGGAGAATCTTGACCCGGGAGAACAGGCGGAGGACGACGAAGATTCCGGTCACGAAGAAGAGTGCCCAGAGGACTGCAATGACTCTTATATCCCACAGGGTTATTGGGAAATGGGACAAATCCGTCGATTCGATGACTTCCAGCCCACTTGTGCTTTTCCTGGGCAGCAAGATTCCCATGGTGACATTGCAACCCTATCCAGGCTGCCCCCGGTGCGGGCGGGAAGATGCGGTTCGTCCGTGCGACCACCGAGAGTCAGGTTCATGCAGATCACCGGCGAGATTTGGGGAACAAGCAGGTTCGGCGGCGCAGGCAGTCCGGCCGGTGACTGGCTCAGTGAGGGACGGGCAGCGAGCTGGGCGATTCGACAATCGGTGTTCGGGTCTTGGAGCCTTCTCGGCGAGGGAGGGGGGCAGAGGGAGAGAGGGATATCACGCTCCAACTTCAACAAGCAGATGCGCACTACTACTCCGTAGACGAACAACACACAGCTCGGGGGGGGGGGCAGAGTGGAGGAGACAGCTGAACAGCGTCGAAGCGGACCACATGACAAGATTATACGGAACCCGAGGGGCGGGTGGGCGGAACCAACCGGCCGCAATCCTGACAGGCTGCTTGCACACGCACGAACACGTAAAAATAGGGCAGGTGAGGGAGGATCCTCTCCCACCCACCTCGCACAGCCGCGGCTTCGTTGGCAAGGAGGACTCGACTCGGGAGCGGCAGCCGGCGGTGGGGGGGTTGGTTTGCGCACACGACAGCCGTCTCTCCAGGTCGGCCCAGGCCCCCATGTTTATTGACCATTTAGGCGGGAGAATCACGTCAATCCCCGGTTGATCCTTCGTTCGTTATCAGGCCGGGCGCCACAGCGATGCAGCCAATCCTGCCATGGAGGCGCTCCGGAGGTGCATGGGTGCGCGGACCAACCACATGGCTGCCCGGGGGCGAACTTATGCAAGGTGGGTGGGCAGATGGGGATGGGACAGCGCAGATTGGGGAGGGCTCCTTTTTTTCTGCTCTCGGGGTTGCTGAACACCAAGTTAGCCAGCTTCCACAATCCGCACGCGAGGGCCAGGCTGCCGGAAACTTGTGACACCCCGTGCTTATTTCCACCAGAAACCACTCGCCTATCAGGTGTGCTTGCCGGGTCGACCTCGACCATCGGTGAGGCCGAGTCGCCGGCAAGAAACAAAAGACAGAAACAAAACAAAGGAAAAAAGAAAAAAAAAAAGTGGCACGATTCTAAATCAGCGCCTCGTGCAGCGCAGAGCGGAGCTTCAGCCGGGCACGAGTCGCTCCGGCCTGCTTCATTCGTACAAGACCTGCGAGACAAGGTCAGGAGCAGACTGCTCAAAACGTCCAAGCTCAGATTTGTGCCTCGGGTTCGCGTTGCGGTATCTGCAAGGGCGGTTCGACATCGTGAGACTATCGACTGCTGTAGCGCTAGGCAGATTAAGTGGGAAATTGGAACTGTCGTGTAATCTCGACGGTCTAGTACGGACGGATAATAAGTGACGAGGACCAGGCCGTAGCAGAGCAACTGCAACAGATGACAAACCTGGGACTCGACCTATTATTAGTGACAGATTGCACTTGGTACGAAGCTGCACAGGTGTGTGGCAGCATGGCAGGTGCCGTCATCTTGCACCACACCACTCTGTGGGCTGGCAAAACCTTGGATAACTGTTGGGCCCATAACTATAGGTGGTTAAAGGTGAGCAGTTATGCCATGGGCAGGTGCTGCATGCTTGTGTGTGAAGTGCGATGATGTTGGATCCTCATGGATTGGTTCTCTGCTGGGCTATTTGAAGTGCAGAGCCCTAACCCTAACCCTAACCCTTAGTTTCCAGGGGTCAAGGGGGGCAGAGAGGGGGTCACCCTCGTACAGTGCAATAGGCCCCCAATGCCAATGAACCTGTTGCATGCCGCAGCAAACTTAGTGCTGAACTTTATTATGAGACCTCGGACCTGCTTGCCTGCCAGCCTGCCAGCCTGCCAGCCGATCCCAGTTTGACCACGCCAATGCGGATGCCGTGTGACACATCATCAACATGAGCTCCTCCCAAGCGCAGCCACCGCTCCCTGGAGGAGCACGCGGCCCTCGAACGCAACTTGGCAGAACGCCGCTGCCGCCGCGGCCTGGCGGGGGCAGGCGGCACCACCACCACCACCAGCAGCAGCAGCAGCAGGGCAAGGAGCCGGTCGCCCAGGGCCGGACCGAGTGGGGACCGAGCAGAGCTGGCACGGCAGCGCGGCGACGTCGAGAAGCGGGAGGCCGAGCTTGAGAGGCGGGAGGCCGAGCTTGAGCGCCGGCAGCGGAGACACAGGCAGGAACAGCTAGAGCAACTCGCCGCGCGGGAGCGGGGGCCGGGGCGGGAGCTGGCGGCGCGGGCTCCGGCTCCGGCTCATCGGGCTGTCGGTGCGCTGCCTGGTGGAGCTGATGGCCACCAGGCGCTGCTGGCCCTCCCTGTGGCACAGAGACGCGCCGCCCTGTTGGCTCCCTTTGGGGTCACTGGTGTCAGGCGCCGGGCCAAGGGGAACAGCAAGGGCGCGGGCTGGCACAAGCGGGGATACCGGGACTGTGGCGACATGTGCATCAACGTGAAGCAGGGCGAGGTGTGCACCAAAGGACAGGATGTTGACGAAGGCTCAACGCCGGCCGACTTTGTGCTGCAAGTTCAACGTGAGTACAAGGGCCTTTCGAATCCTGTCGGCCATGTTATTACTGACTCCACCTCTGCCCGCAGAATTTCAAGAGGGCTCCACCTATGGCCATCAGGCGCGGCGTGGTACTATGACCTGGGACCTGCTCTTCCGTAGGAGGTCTCTCCGACAGCTCCTGGCCGACCTTGAAGAGGCTGGGCTGCAAGAAGGGGATGTCCTCGTTCGCGATCTGCTTGATGGCGGAGAGACTGTGTACTACCGACTGTATGATGACAACGGAACCTATGTAAAGGATGTGTATTAAATCGAAATTGCGTTTAGTATATGTTAGATCACGTCTCTCAGGATGACTGGTTTTCCTAAGTGAGAGATGGAATACCCTCGCTATGAACTTGATGCTAGTACTTATCATGATGCTAGAAATAATTACTTGACAATAACGTCGTCGCTCCGGATTCCGCCACACTTTCTTACACAAACTCGCACTTTGTAACAGCCTATATTAAATCCAAATAAAATATTAAAAAGCCCAACCTTTTAAATATAAATAATAATTTATATAAATCTTATTGTTTCAAAATAAAAAATTCTACTTAATTATAAAATTCTTCAAATAGTTTTTAAATATAATATTTCTTAAATATTAAATATGTCTAAGAATTTCTATATAAATCTTACACCAACTATCTAGGTATATAATAAAGTACTCTATTTCAGGTTGTCTGAAAGGTCTGCTTTCCATCCCAGAAGAGGCTTTTTCAGGGAGAATCATCCGAGGATAGTAACCTAGAGCAGGTTATCATGAGGTACAATATCTCAGAGGAGGGCGTCCTAGGCGAGGGTATCCTATGGAGGGTACCTATTATATGCAGGGTGTCATATGGACAGATGTCCTGTGGAGAGATGCCCTTTATGCCTGTGGCACACTCCCGTGACACACTTACCTGTGAGACGCTCACCCGTGGGATACTTTCCCGTGATTTGATATCGTCTTCGGTTCGGTCTTCGATAGCTAGCGCTCTGCATGAGGAGAATCCGGCGCCCTTAAGCCATAGCCCACTCCTACGCCTATGAGCTCAAGGCTGCCAAACGATGGTTCTGGGAGTTGATGCAAGACCAGCACCCTGGCGTTGACGTCGACGCTACTTACTTCAAACCTGGAGCAGAAGTCAGTGCTGACCCCGTTCTCCTCAAGGAGTATGCACGATTCGTCAGCCATTCCTGCACCAGAATCTTGGACGACACGCTGTCCGCCAAGACTGCGAAGCACTACATGGAAATGCCAATTGATCATTGCAATGAGACGCGATTGCCATTTCTCGAGCTCTGCCCCCTCGAAGAAGGCAAAGGTTTGATGGTTGGCACTGCGTTTTGCCTTTCGGTGTTTGGCACATGCTGGGAACGATCATGGGGGACACGCCTCGTCGGGTTGCAAGAATTTTGGGACTTGTTTGAAAGAATGTTTTGGGGGCATGGAAGAAGTGGTGACCACGGACGTTGGAGCATTTTTATCTCAGCCAGCTGGTGATTCCATCACGGGATCCTGTTCAATAAATTCAGTTGCTAGTAACTCTCGTCGAGACGAGTGATGTGTCAACAGATCATTCCCTCTAAGCCAAACTAGGCCCCTGATGGCTTTGAAATTATGCCATTTTTCAACTCTGCTTATTCAATTCCACAGCTAGAATCCAATCGCCGAATCTTTGAGAGGGTCCAGTTACCGAGTGTAGTCGCCCAGCCCACTGGTACCTAACCCGGCCGTCCAATCGAATTGTTAAATTGAATTATTAAATCCAAAAGTTAAATTCAATCGTGACTCTGATCATAAGCTCCAGTTATTAATCCCAATGGCAATCTGGTTGCTGATTATTACGCCGGTGGTGATCCCGTCACAATGTGGTCCATCATATAAACCAAGAACCATGCCCGTATCGCAATAAATCCTCCTGAAAATGGCTACCTCGAAGCTGATATACAAAGGCAAATGTGCTGCATATGGCGTGTGCTACAGTTAACTCTCGAAATTGTGCCTACAGCAACCGCCATTGCACATGATTGAATCAGCCAGACGTTGGATCGATGTCACCAACACCCCGTCTATGATTGCGCGAGTAAAAGGACTAGTAAGTCAACATACCGTTTCACGCACCACCCCCTTCACGCACACCCGACTTTTTAACCTCTCCTAGAAGCACCCTCAACTTCAACACTTATTTACTTAACGAGTAATGGAGCTATTTACAATCTGATAAGTGGTCCTTATTACCTGGGTCCTGCAATATAATATAGTCCATTTCCTCAACCTTATTATCATCCCCTAACTCGTTATCATTAAGTATTGCTTGAGGCTCTTCCTTAATGAGTCCTATAGCAGCCCTCTCCCTCACGATAGCCATAATACCTATGAACTTTAAATTTGGGTCTAGTAATACCCTACTCTTCTTTTTAGGTTTTTAATGCTTTGAAGCAGCTATAAGGACTTTATTTTCCTTCTTAGTAATTACTATATAGGCAGCTAACTTATTAAGGCTCTTATAGACCTTCTAGAAGAGCAAGCAGATAGTAGGCAACTTAAAGATATTGCTCATACTATATAACTCTAATGTAATTACTTGGATATAATGAGAGGAATATAGTGTTTTTAAATTGATTATAGCTAAGTCTGAGTTAATTAGAGTGCTTATTAGCCTAGAATTGTGATTATTGCTTATAGTATTATTATTTTGAGCTATTAGTTGCGATTTCTTCACTTTTACTTAATCTTAAAGGAAGGTTCCTATAGCTATTTATGCTTTTTTAATAGTAGTTAGTTTAAAGATGCTATTTTAAGCTTTAGAATAGGTGTGAAGGAAGAATTCTTTAGAGGATTCTTTAGTACTATATATAGTAGCTAGTAGGACAAGATTCTAATGATATTTCCTCTTTAAAAGTAAGAATATACTAACATTAAGGGGTTATGGTATATATAAAATATAAAGGGGAAGAAATATAAGCTAGATCTTTAATTTAAAGTAGTACTATATAAAATCATTAGTTATATATAAGTTATAGCTATTAAGAAGGAGGACCCTTTACTACTCAAGATTAGAGAGCTAAGTAGTAGGCTTAAATATTATTATTAGCTATAATAGACTGATTTAATTATTCGTCCAGTCTATCTAAGTGTATAAATAACTAGCCCTAGAAATTATTAAGTTCTTATGTGGGAAACTATTATTATTATATAGATTTTCCTCTAAAGATAATAAGGGAAGGGATTGCCTTGCCCACTTTATTAATAAACTCTATTAAGGTGCACTATACATATAAGAGAGCTGTTTTTTTGATAATAGAAATAACTACTAAGGAGCTAATAATTAGGCTGTTAATACTATTACCTTCTTAAAAGCTAAATTTATTAGCATTATACTAGTATTTAAAAGAGATATTATTAATCTTGGGTAACTCTAGGTAGTTGAAAAAGATATTAAGATTCTTATAAGTAGTGCTATTAGTATAGGAATATTTAATATATATAGCCTTAAGTGTTTTTATAAATGGATTCCTTATTAAAAAATGTTGTAGCTAGTTCTTTTCTATTAGTTGTTGCTTTATAGTATTAGGGATATTATTATTGGTAATATAAGTAGTAAGGTAGTGAGGAGTAATATATATAAGGAGATGGCTTAAATGGCCCTATAGAAGGGCCTAGTAGGCTAAAATTAACTTTTATATTGGGAATAGCTTCAGGTAAGGTAAATTGTACTCTTTATGAGTTAGAAGGCCTTAAAAATGATAATATAGGCTATATCAAGAGAGGCAGTAGTCTTTAGACACTTTTTATTAGGATGACTTATTTAACTGATTGGTTACAATAGTAAGATATTGTAATGAAGAAATATAAGGTATACTGGAGGATAGAGAAGAAGATGAGGAATTAAATAGTATCATTAATGAGAAAATTGAATTTATATAGAAGTTACAATATGGATATTTACTTAAGGGCGAGTTAAGAAGGGGTATCTAAAACCGGGTATGCGTAAAGGGGGTGGTGCGTGAAACGGTATGTTGACTTATACAAAGCTTCTTGCCTATCCTAGGTATAAGGGTTACCAAAGGCCTTAATTGTTTTTTTAAACTATATTCTATTCAAATATAGGTATTTAATAGCTAAACTTTAAACCCTTTTCCATAGTTCTAAATCTCAACTAATAAATCTTCTGATGAATTTGTGCTATAAAATAGCATTCAGTTCAGCGTGTGTTTCGGCAGGGTCGCAGTGTGGTGCCCTGAGGCGAATTCGGACAATTGACAGTGGTCTGGACAACTTTGTATTGAATTAAGTTGGGCTTCTGTAAGCCCTCCTTATATACCCTCCGACCCTGTCTCACCCCTGGGCACGCTGCGGTAGGCTCTGGTGCAAATTTGCAAATGCCGGAGAATTCGCCCTTCCAACACACCATCTTTGGTTCCAAGCCACCAGCCAACCATAGCCCTGGTAATGCCCAAATTAAGTACATACAAACTTCAGAAATCAAGCTATCTAATGCACTAAGTTATATACTTTTTGGGTAAGAAATAAGGGTAATGCAGAGGTCTGAATTAAGGTGCAAATGCAGGCCAAAATAATCGACTCACGGCCACCAAACTCATCTTGCGTCGCGCACGCACTAGGCGTACTCAGCGAAAATCGCCTGACTCGCAAGAAGTCTAGGGTAACTCCTTACTAGAAGTCTAGGGTAACTCCTTACAAGAAGTCTAGGGTAACTCCTTGCAGGAAGTGCCAACGCCCTGCTGAGCGGTTCCGTTTAACAAGTATATATATATGTAGGGTTCTGTTCAATAAGTCTGTAATTGCTTACTTGTCTAACTATCTGGAGGAAGCAAGAGCAATTTATATAAATGAAAGAAGTAGCCTCTTTTCCTACTAAACCCCTAGCTTAATTAGGCAGCCTAGCCTAATAGGGTTATATACAATTCAACAGGGCAATATTTTAATACAAACTCTCTTTTCTTTAAAGATCACACGCCCCTAGAAATTATAGTTTTAAGTAGGTTAAATTACTTATATAATAGCTCTTTTTTAAAGCTATATTTTATAACTAAAGTTAAGTTAATTAACCCGTAAANTCTTATACTTATAGTAATCTAGTATTAGCCTAAAGAGTTATCTTTTTTATATAACTAGTAAATTAAGCTTATTACCTTTATTATCCTATTATATTATCCTATATTTATTTCAGTCATCTTTATATATTTCTTTCATTTTTTTAAGCTTCTGTTCTTTATTTATTTAGCTCCTATTTAGGGCTTCATTTAATATCTAATTATATATTTAGAATATTATCTTAGGGTTATTTATTATATATTTAGGTATTCTATCCTTTTCTCTATCCTATCTTAGACTTATTCTAGCCTTATTCTACCTATATTTATTATCTATCCCTAAGGTTCTAGCTTTATTTTAGTGTTACCCTAGCTATATCTTTATATTAGTTTTAAGGTCCTATTATATATTTATAGCCTATTCTCACTATTCTAGGCTATTCTTTTTATATATTTAGGTCTTCTAGCTATACCTTATTATATATTTTAGAGATCTTAAGCTTACCTTTTTATATATCTCCTAACCCCTAAGTTTAAATTTATAGGTATCCTATACCTGTTCTTTAAGTCGTATTATATATCTAGTATACCTTATAATTCCTTTATATCTAATATATAAGAAATAGATAATATATTTTTAATTCTAATTATATAATCTAAAGTATGATTTAACTTATTCAGGCTTAAGTTCTAATTTTACTCTTAATATAGTTTACAGATATATTATTTATATGTTTTCGTTTTTTATATACTAGAGGTTATATACTAATAAAACTATAAAATATAAACTATTTTATATAACTATTTATAAAGCTTTTATATTTTTCGTAAGGTCTTTATAAAAAAACGCATTATAGAGTATAATTAGGATTTTTCTTTATACAAGAATTTTTAATTATCTTATATTTAGGATCTTTTTTTTTTTTTTTTTTTTTTTAGTATTAGATATTTTTTTTTTTTTTTTTTATACTTGTCTACCTCGCCCATAAAAGACCTTAAATCTAAGAGCATATTAAATGTTTATATTATAGTTTAATATTATTTTGTTTTATTTATTAAATATATTAAGGAGTATATTTCTGAAGAATTGTGCTATAGAATACCATTCAGTTCAGCGTGTGTGGTTCGGCAGGGTCGCAGTGTGATGCTCTGAGTCGCATTCGGCAATTGACAGTGGTCTGGACAACTTTGTATTGAATTAAGTTGGCTTTTGTAAGCCCTCCTTATATACCCTTTGATGTTGTCTCACCCCTGGGCATGCTGCGTTAGGCTCTGGTGCAAATTTGCAATTGCCGGAAAATTCGCTTTGCTACACACATCTTTGGTTCCAAGCAACAGCCATAGCCCTCGCAATGCCCAAATTAAGTACATACAATAGAAGGAGCTATCCAATCACTAAGTTTATCCTTTTTTGGGTAAGCAATAAGGGAATGCACAGGTCTGAATTCAGGTGCAATGCGGCAAATACTCGACTCACAGCACCAAACTCATCTGCGTCACGCGCACTAGGCGTACTTAGCGAAAATCGCTGACTCGCAGTCTAGGTAACTCTTTGCAGAAGTCTAGGGTAACTCTGCCAAGTGCCCAACCCCTCTGACGTTCCTTAACAATTAAATAGTCAAGATTTTTAATATACCTTAAAAATATAATATAGGAAAAAAATAGTAAACTATAAGAAATATATTAAAAATTAAACTTTTAATTAAGATATATTTAATATAAAAAATAAATTAAAAAAAATAAAATTTTTAATATAACTTACTGCATACCAACTGTAACTAATCTTCTATTATATTATATTAATTATTTTTTTTTAAAAAAATAAAAAAATTTAAGAATTAAATAAAGAAATTAAGTTTATTTAATATTAAAAATAAACAAATTATATATAATTATTAAAAGACTAGTTATAAAGATTTAAAGATATAAAGTTGATTCTAACTGCTTTTAAATAAAAGCTAAGCCCCTAAGTTCCTAGGATTATTTTTATAACTTCAATGAGATTAGCTTTATAATATATTATAATTAATATAGAAAGGCTAGATTTATATAGGCTAAGGACTAGACTAGAAAATAGCTTCTAAATATACTAATATAAAGGTTTAATATAGGCTAACATTGGTTCTTATTTAGGGCATTTACTACCTTTTTAATTAGTTAATAGAGTTAAGCTTCCTATTAAGCTAATTAGTTAAACTTACTTTAAATAGGTAAATAAATAATAAGATTATTTTAGAATAAATTAATTACGTTAATAAGTATATAGAGTGCCCCCCGGCAGCTGAACACCCCCCTTATTGAACACTATATCACAACGAATTTACAAACGGAAATTATAATATTGCACACTCAATTCTAAAGCTACTTAGACCGTTTCAAACCGAAATTAATACTCAAGTTCCTCTTCATAATAGGCTGCAGTCAGAAGGCTTGCAGCAGCTAATTCCTCTTCTATAGCCGGCCTAGAAGGTCACCAGCGCCAAAAGGGGGTCTGATCATTCCCTATAGCCCGTGCTATATTAATAAACGTCTCATTAGGCCATCGCTCTAATTATTAACGTTTTCAAGGCTAAAGTTCTTAATTTGCTAGCTGAAGACATTTATTCTTATCTTTAAGTATAGCAATTCAAGCAAATATAAGATCTATTACTTCATAAAGCTTATCACTATAGATCCAGATATTGCATTATAAGGGATTATTGCTATTCCCAAGTAGGGCCCTATGCAATAAAGCAGCCTCTAAGGCCTTCATTAATATAGCAAGCATATTGTAACTTTAATTGCTTGGTGTTTTGGTATTTTCAGCCTCCAGAACACTTAAAATAGCGCCCTAAACCTCCTCTTAACTCAGCAGTCCCTCTAGAACCTTCCCCAGGTTAAAAGGTACTATTCCAGTATAAGCAAAGCCCACTCGAATATTATTTAAGGTTATTACCTTCTCGGAAGCTCGTTAATAGCAGCTAATTGTCAACCATTTATTAATAGCAGTACCGCCTGGGAGGAAGCTGATTTACATCAACTCTTAGCTATAAAAGCACTTTAATAGCAAGAACAGGCCCTTATCGCAAGGCTAAGTAACATAGGAGGTATAGGCTGGCAAATAAAGTAAATATACCCTATTTGCCCAGGCCCGGACCATTAGGGATTCAGAGAGATAGGTTATTAAGTCATCAAGTAGTAATAGCCATCAATCATACCTTCTTAAGGGCTTCATTTCAGAAAGAAAGATATTTATAAACCAACAATAGAAGAAATTAGCCATAAACCACCCATTCTCACTAGAATCCAACTTAAAGGGGGATAGGGGCTCTAGAATATATTACTTTTATATATATTTACAGGCCAGAATATATAGCAGAGTAAGGCGCCAGCCATCAGCAGTAATAGCCTTAATAACGCTTGCTCAATTATCTCGTTTTACTTTTATAATATTTACTATTAGTATATCTATTTGCCTAATAATAATTTGCTTTTAAATTTAGCGGCCCCAAAAGCTAATCTCATTAACATTAATAATACAGTCTAGTATAATAAACTTCTCCCTTATAATAGCCCTCAGCTAGCTCTAAAACCCTTCTAGCTCCTCTTTTATAGTAGATTTAATTCAGCTAGCATTAAGAGGAACACCAGGCTTCATTTACACTTCAGGGTGACAAGCAAGGAAGCAATCAATCCAGTTCTTACCCAGCCTCTCATCATAACCAAGGATATCTAGCAGGGCCTTTATAAAGCGGTAGATCATAGCCTTTAAGGGAGGGCGTTTCTAGCGTTCCTTCGCTAGAATCCAGTTAACAATTAACTGCTCTATAACTAGCGATAGCTTCAATTAGGCCTCATTTGCATAGGTTCATAAAGAATGGACGTTTTTTCGAGTGGATAGTATAAACAGCAGGACTCTATATTGCTTTGCTGCTTTACGTAAAGTTATATCCCCATCATAGAAACTCTTCAGGGTAAGTTAAATACTAGATTCACAAGACGATTCTAAATCCATTACAATTAATCCGGTGCAGAGGAAACTTATTTCATAAAGTTATAGCTAGTCAAAGTTAGCAACGATAGGGAGGGGTTGGTATTAATAACGTGTTCGATAAGGGGAGGTGTTCAGCTGCCCGGGGGTAACTCTCTATATATATATATGGATCTAGGGTAAATATTAGAAATATATTTTAAATAAATATAGAAGTTATAAGATAATAAAGTTTAAATACTATTATAAAGATAATAGGATTATTCTTATTAATATATTATTATACTTTTCTAATATATTATAATTATTAAATATTATAGTATTTTTATTATTAAAGTATATAAATAATAATAAGATCAATCTCTTTATTTACGCCTTAATTACTTATATTATTAAGTGTGAGTATTGTATTATATTTAAGGTAGCTTATAATAAGATTTTTATAAAAGAAAATATAAAAGCTAGGTTTAAAGGGCTAGGTTTTTTTATAGGATTTAAATTTCATTATTTTTAAGCTAGATATCTGCTTATAAACTTTAGAGTAATTATCCTTAATATTATTCTTAATGTAAGAATTATAAATACTTTTAAATACTTATTAAGCTATCTAATAATTAGTTTTATTAAGATTAAGATCTCTAATTATTAAGTTAGTTTCCTTATATTAATTCTTAAGATAGGTAAAAAGTTTACAAAGGATATATAAATAATAGTATATTAAATTACGTTTTTAAATAATTAGGTTTGTACTCTTAAGAGGGCTAATATTGGGTTTATAATGTATTAGAGGGCTAAACGAATTTAGGTTTAGCTTAAAGGAGTACTTAGTGTTAAGGAATCTCTAGTAATAATTAATAAAAAATGAAATGGGAAATAGTTAGCTAATAAAATAATTAGTAATAGTAAGGATTTGGTCCATAGTGGATTAAGTAAATGATAATATAGTAATTATAGTAGGACTAGATATAATATAAAAATTTATAAGAAGGATATAGAAGAGTTTAATAATAGTAAATATAACTTAGTTAGTATTAATTTGTATAAATATATATATATATATTAGTGGTTTATAGTGGATTAAGATTTTAAGAGTGAAGTTAGTATTATTTAGTATAAAGTATAATTTTCCTACTAAAAGTCACTCTCTTTAGATTAGTATTAGATCTACCCTAATACCTTTAAACTTTTCAAACTAATTAGATTTAAGTAATTAAGTATAGTTAGTATTAATTAGTGCGAACTTTTATTACTTACTTAGCTCTAAGCGGGTGCTGGGGTAGCCTAAAGTTGATGAATTTGCTAAAAACTGGCTACTTCCTGGTCCTGGCTACTACCTGGTACCCTATGGTATTCTTATTTATTCTTATATTTTGAAGTTATATTTTTAAATTATAATAATCCTTTTTATATTATTTTCGATTTAAGTTCATAAGTATATAAATCATAATAAAGGTAATTTAAATAATACCTTTATTCTATATAATTATCTGAAGAATTTGTGCTATAGAATAGCATTCAGTTCAGCGTGTGTGTTTCGGCAGGGTCGCAGTATGGTGCTCTGAGGCGAATTGGGACGATTGACAATGGTCTGGACAACTTTGTATTGAATTAAGTTGGGCTTCTGTAAGCCCTCCTTATATACCCTCCGACGTCGTCTCACCCCTGGGCACGCTGCGGTCGGCTCTGGTGCAAATTTGCAAATGCCGGAAAATTCGCCCTTCCAACACACCATCTTTGGTTCCAAGCAGCCAGCCAACCATAGCCCTAGCAATGCCCAAATTAAGTACATACAAACTTCAGAAATCAGGCTATCCAATGCACTAAGTCATATACTTTTTGGGTAAGAAATAAGGGTAATGCAGAGGTCTGAATTAAGGTGCAAATGCAGGCCAAAATAATCGACTCACGGCCACCAAACTCATCTTGCGTCACGCACGCACTGGGCGTACTTAGCGAAAATCGCCTGACTCGCAAGTCTAGGGTAACTCCTTGCTAGGAAGTCTAGGGTAACTCCTTACAACGAAGTCTAGGGTAACTCCTTGCACGGAGTACCAACGCCCTGCTGAGCGGTTCCGTTTAACAAATTAGGTAAGACTTATTTATCTTATTATGATATCTTTAAGTTTAGGTATTCTGCTAGAAGCCTAATTTAGTATAAGCTTCTTTAATTTTAAGGTTTATTTAGCCTTATTCTGTTACTTTTTAATAATNGATTATAATATAATAAGTAAATACTTACTGTTAATTAAAATTAAAATTCTTATTATTATCTTAAAAAGATATAAAGGCTATATAAATGAGACTTAAAAGCTAAAAGAAGTAATGTTAGGAATTAATAATATTATAATATATTTAGAAAAAGAAATAAACTATAGAAGTTCTTAAAGAATATCCATTAAATAGTAGAGACCTTAAGAGAGTAGTGTATAGTTTAGCTAGTAATAAGCTATAGTTAAGTATAATACAGTTTTAAAAGAATAATTAAGGCCTTTAGTAACCGGTATACCTAAGAAGAGAATATAAATAGGTTATAAAATAATTAAATAATTAAATAATAAAGTTTTAATAATTTGATATATTATAAAATTTAATTATTATATATTTTTCTCCTGATCTAGAATTCTGCATCTATTATATTACCTAATGGGTAACCTTATCTTAACCTTTATTAGTTTATGGGTAAATTGTTACTGGGATGGGTTAATGTAGGGCAATTGTCACATCCTAAACGATATATACTAGGTACTTCTGGACCTTCTGGAGCACGTGCTCCTTTTTCACAGTGCAGCGGTATAATCTGACAGTAATGATTAATCGCATTGCAAACTTCGCGCTTCGGCACCGACGAGCGTTGTTGCCACTCGTCCCAAGTATTGTCCCTTGGCATTTGCTCCAAAGTAACGTCGGACTTCGGTACCTTCATTGGTAATGTCGGTCTACTCGTGGCCCCTAAATGAAACACCAGACTGTTGGAATTGCTGGGGCTTGCACTACCCAGCATATGACATCAGTTGCTTTACTGACTCGGGATCCTGTAGTGCTACAGGGCTGCTATCGCAGGTTAAGACTTGCAAGGCTGCTCGCATCGCGATTCGTGGACACCTGGGAGGGTTTCTTGGCTCTGGAGTCAGCATGGCAACTGCGTTAAAGTGCAACGATAAGCGAATTATGCAAGGTGCCGCTGGTGCCGACTGGGGCTATTTTTACAAGAATTTCACGAATCGTCACTTCCAGGGTTCCCTAGTTCAGACGATAGATAGAGTCCTAGTAATTATAGATTAAGCCTTGTAATCATGTGTCCCGGCGGAACTATTTAATCCACTATATATGGTTAAGAGGCAGTTCGCATTCAGGACGATCTGGCTCGGCCTAAGGAACTTACCCAACAAATCCGAATTCGCTATGGCAACCTATCAAGCACACTTTAGGCCTGTTGTCGATTGGGACGCAAAACCTTTGCCACCGCTGCCACTCGACCAGGCGAGCCCTGGCAGACATTGCAACCGAGGGCTCAATAATAACCCCGAGAAGTCAGTAACGGCAGTGCATAGGACGGGCAATGTATTTCTTCCGGAATTCGACATCGGAAAACCCCATGAGGCCGATTCTCGGGTCGTCCTAGATAATCCCACGCCGACACGACCAAACCACCAGTGGTCGCCTTCAATAGTCAGTGCCTCAGTCAATTACATGTTGGGAAAGCAGGATATCGACTTGGCCCCCGAAAGACTTTGGCATTCACATCGAAAATCTGATCATCAGCAGACCCGCCGCTCTGCTCGCATCAAGGCGCCACCAGCCATCAGGACATTAGAAGATCTGAGTCTTCGGCCCCAGTTTAGACAGATCGTCGGTGTCGATAGTCCGCGCAAAGCAAGGACAGGCCAGTGGGAACCGATCTCGTCGCAGGCTACTCCCAACCACACGACAGCGGACCGCCCAACATGGATAGCAAGTGCATACAGCGAGGCTAATGGACCCAGACGTGAAGTGGACATGTTATTCCGTATGGAGGAGATTGTTGAGGGACGGGGGAAGCCCGAGGATGATGATGAGATTCATCGACGTCTGAAAAGCTTGATTCAGTCACCCGGATTCGCAGCGATACGGCCCTTCCCCGACTGCTCGGCTGCGGCTCCGCGCGAGGATGAGCCACGGGAGCAGGGACCAACATATTACCCCGAGCAGACACTGCACGACCAGAGAAGCAGTCGAGAGATGTATCACGAGTTGGTAGTTGAGTTGGCCCAGAGCGCATCTGCTGCTCCCGTACTAGCACCGTCAAACCCAGTTCAGGTCGACGGCCACGCACCCGTCTCCTTCCTTTTGCATCATCGACGACACCACTCCTCACTGTCTGCGGAGGCTGATCGACTGCACTGTGGAGATGCATATGCACCCTGCCCTCACGTGAGCAAGCCGGCCGTCAAATCAATCAGCGTCTTTGACCATGAGTCTTCAGACTCGGAATCAGACTCTGACTCGAGACCGCTCTGGTCCCCGAAACTCGCGTTCCTGGGCCGCCGACCAGCTTCAAAGCCCACCAAGCGGCAGTGATGGCAATGGGATTCTTAGGCTGACTTTGGCTCTACGAGATAACAGCCTATACTACAAGGCTAAGTTCTCAAAAAGCCCTGTTCGGACTACCAAAACGTTGGAAGGAAGCTAGACTGGGGTATCGCTACGGTATGATGCTGCCCATCTGTGATAGCGTTCTTTCAGGAAATCCAGCACGCCTTGATTCATGTATATAGGATATCACATGCATGCAAACAGCATGGCATCATATGAGAAATCATTCGAGACTTTGTCTACTTTGTCTCTTTCTTGCCCCTAATCAATGAGAGGAATCGCCAGAGTGGAAGTCCTAGTCTCACTGAGTCATAATCTCGCCATTGTTCCAAATCTGTAAATTGCCCTGTCTTCTGCACAGGTGTTAATGATATTGCTGTACACGCGAGTTTTTAGGATTTAAGCAAATATTCTCTGCTCTGTGATTCCCGAGGTCATTTATTCTAGTTAATTTCTCACTATGGCTTAGGACGGCAATGGTCTGCCGAGGTGCTTCTGTGAGCTGTATGCTATGAATGGTTGGCTCCTAGGTAATTAACTGACCTCAAGGTTCTGTTTGCCACTTCCAAGTCTGTACGCGGCTCAAAGCTGGCCTCACCTACCTAGACAGCTTCGTCAGAAGGCTGTGGCTAGTTTCTTAGATATGGACCATCGTATTCTGAACCTACTATTATTGATATTGTATTCATCCTCTGATGCCAGGCCTTTGAGCATTTACAACTATACAGAGGGACCGTTTGTAGCTCTTCATTTTTGGTTTTGAACAAAATACCTGAGAGTTTTGTGATTGGATAAGGAATGAAATCAGCTATGTTGGTACTTAGATCTACAGCCAAGCATACTGATAATTGTTCCTTAGAGTCTCATTTCTTCATCAGTCGTTTACTTCAGTGTCCAGAAGTAGGCAGTCCAAGTCGCTGCCATAGCCCGCTCTCGACCCGCGAGGCCCAGTTCTCGAGCGGCAAGCCACGGCTCCCAAATCCCACTGCAATACTGATTACTGGACCAAAACACACTCTGGTACCTAACTCACTGAACAAAACCAAGGTGACAAGTCCTATCATGTCACGTGCCAGACACCCCACGAGTCGTAAATTGAACTCTCCCCATCCATCCACATCTGCAGCTCCTTGCCGTAGGTATGACTCTCGGGAGGCATGCCGGGAAACTCCAGGGAGTTGTAGAAGCCTTCAACGTCAAATGGCATGGCAAGGTTTGCCTCAAGGACCTCGTCGCTCATGATATGGCAAGCCCCAGCCCCCAAAGTCTCGCTGTCACCCAGGCTCATGCCACCAGAGGCCCACTCCATCTCATTCTCGTTCGTGACGGCTTGCTCCTTAAACCGCAGGGGGCGGATCCGCTCAACGAGCTCCGTAAGGTCGTTGAGCACACCGAGGCAGTCTGAAGCATAGCCTGTCGGCCCGGACGAGATGCCCATACCGCCAGTCCTACCGCTGCTGGACAGACACTCCGTCTGCGCCTCCCTCTCGAAGGCCTTCCGTGCGAAGCGCAGCGCATTTGCATCCGATGAATGGAAAGATGTGAAAACCATCTGATACAAGAGCATTATCACCGCGGCGTTGAAAATGTGGTGTAGGTCTATCATGATCGGCTTGCCGGGCGTTGCACCACCCTGGTTGCACCGCATTAAAATATGCCGCCCTAACCGCAGATTACGTCGTGCAGCATTGGCGCACTCTAGAAGCAAGACGATGTGCTCGTGATCATAGATTTCACGCGGCGCCTTGATTAGGTCCCCACCGATGTAGGATTTCACGGCTAGGAAGAAGAGCGGGCGGATAGTGAGGATCATCAGCTGACATGACACTGTCAGGTTTCTGCACTGTGATCGACGGGCCACACAGCCTCTGAGCGGATGACACAAAAGTAGCTCACCTGATGGTACTTCATGTGTAAGGTGCATAGTGCTCTGTCTGCATATATCGCATTGGCATCGTCGTAGTCGGTATCAAAAGGCGACTCCGCTTGAAGATCCAACGGCATTCGGAGCGCTGCTGGAAGGCCTTTGAGCCAGTCTCCCAACATTTTGAGGGGCACGTCGACTTGAGCCTTCAGATCTTGGTCGGCCAGGACCTTCGGTGCGACGGAGTATGTGTTCGAAACGATGTAGCCGGCGATTTTCGCCAGCTGGACGTGGGCCATCAGGCCTGCAGGAGGGGGTAATGGTCTGCAAGACATTTTGTTAATTAGCAGCGATCTCATGGGGAGCTCTCCCTACTCACAGGATATTGCGGGGTTTGCGGAGCTGGAAGGATTCGTCTGGGTACACAGGCGGGCGCCCCATCAGGCAACCTGCGTCTCTCGTCAGGCAGAAGAGAGTCCATACTATGCGAACATCCTTCTCGTCCCCCGATAGGCCTCTCAACCCGCCGCACATGCAGCATATGCTCATGGCGTGAGACAGATAATTGTATGAGTTGTCTCTGCGATTGACCTCGGCCATGTACATTGCCATGAGCGCCAAGGCGGGGACATCTCGAATGCTGTAGCGTGAGATGTCCCACGGGTCCCCAAGGATCGTGCGGGCTGCTGCGAGGAACATTTCTCCCAACTGGCCATCTTTCCTAGAGTTGGCAGTTGTCAGAGAGAATATTGTACCCAGCGCGAAGGCAGCATGGTAGAGAGCCTGCTCCCGGCCCTGTGCACTCTTCCAACCCTGCAGCGAGAGGTCGCCGAAGTAATAGATGCCTCCGCATCCCCACTGCCCCATGGAGTTCTGCATGTATCTGCTGACTTGAAAAAGTAAATGCCCAGCTTGTTCGTCGCTGATCTGGTTGGCTGGGCTGGCGTTGTTGAGCGTGGGTATACGCAGCAGGCGCGAGTCCGATGTCTGATACTGCCCGCGAGAGGCAAGGAACGAGGAACCGGGAGTGGTCTCTGTGGGTGTGTCATTGTACCCGAGGGCGGTCCTCAGGGTGTGCATGAACTTCTTGAGGTGGTCGAGGAATGTGGCACCCGAGGTTCCACCAAGCCAGCGTTTGGTCCCATCGTGATCCTGGAGGAAAGAACCCTCCGTAGGTGCCGCATCGGCATCGCCAGTAGCTCTCCTCTGTGGCTGGCTTCGACGGTGTTGGTTGGCAGTGCTCTGAGGGGATGAGCCCAAGGTCGAGCTCGACGCAGCGGGCGACGTGTTCTGCCGGTCGTCATGGCCAGCAAATGCCGTGCCGGGCGTCGAGTCGACGACGTGTTGCAGCTGGGCCTGCAGCCTCGTGCGCGCGCAAGAGTTGGGCACCTCCAGTATGGCTTGCTCCAGCGTATGTTGCAACCTGTCTTTTGCCGCATGGAGATTCTCCCACTCGGTGAGTGGGACGTGGATTTTTTCGCCCCAGGGAGGATAAAAACATTCTCGGCCGCTCCCAAGGCATTGCTCACAAGGCTCCTGACCCGAGCACTTGATGCGTTTTTGATTGCATGGCGTGCACCTGTACGCGCGGTATCAGCAGGCACGGATCGGGCTCGAGGGTGCATTCCGAGCAGGAACCTGCGCGAGCACCGCAGTCTGTAGCTCCGGGCGGAAGGCATGGGGGCGGTGGTGGGAGGCAAAGGACAGAGAGACTGAGGTTGCTACTCACGCTCGCCGTACCCGTTTTCTCTTGGCCTCTGAGACGTAGATCTTGCGGCGGTTCACGGGCAGCCTGCCGTCGTGCCTGAACACATTCGTCCTGCCAGCAGCCGGAGGAGCAGGAGTACGCATGTCGAACGGTGGATGTGGTTGTCTGAGCCAGCCTGTCTGAGCCAGCCTGTCTGAGCCAGCCTGTCTCAGTCGGGGCGTCGGGGCTGCGCCAAAGAAGAATATCGCCTGACGGGTTGCCACAGGGCAGCACACGAGATCCTGATTGTTACGGGTGATCATTGAAGCGGCCACAGTGCGTCCGCGGTGGAGATTCTTATAACCAGCAAGAAGCAATCACTGGACGCAGTCTGCAGCAGTGGTTCGAAGCGGCCCGCTCGAGCCAGCTCTGGTCCTCGAAGCACTCGGTGCGCACGTATGTCCTCTTCCCGCGTGGTGAGAGCAAGGCTCGGCTGTGTTGCAGTCCGTCGACGGATGGGCCAGAGGCCAGCTGGGCGACCTCTTCGCTCCCCCTTCCGGGCAGCTCGCTGGCGAGCACCTGACCCGGCCCTGCTGTCGTGCTGCTTCGTTGCCCGGGGGGCGACCGCTGCTGTCGTGACCAGGGACGACGGTTGCTCGAATTGTGGGGCAGCTTGCCTGGTTGATTGGACGGGCTGTGGTGCGATCAAAAGCAGTTCAGGCTTGGGCAGTGCGGTCTCTGCGGACATGGATACAGTCACGCCGTGTTTGTGCTGGACGTAGCAAGGAACAGAACGTGTTGCTGTGGCCCCCCTCCCAGGAGCGGACCGGCCCAGGGCTGAGGAAAGCCGCTGGCAAGAGGCAACGGATTGGGAGCAGGGCCGCACATGGGTGGTGGAGTGGCGATGGCTTGATCCCCCCTCGGGCCACTCAACACACACACACACACACCCACCGAGGGCTGCTGGGCCAGCAGCATCAGCAGCGGGGCACAGGATGGTGGTGCAGCGCTCATGTGCCTTGCCTAGTGTAGCAGGGCCTATGGCAGGGAACACATCTGATGGTGGTGGGTGGGGGGCTTGGCTTGATCGTGGGCCTCACCCCGCATCTGCCTGCGCCCAAGATTGCAGTTGATCGATGCTGGCAGCCGCCTGGCGACCGGGCGTGTGCCATCTTGCGCCCGCTTTGGATGCTGTGGCCCATGTGAAGGCGGTCTCGCGGGGGTTACACAGGCTGCCTACACACCGTCTCCTGCTCACAGAGTGTGGAACCGAGGACGCCAAACAAGCCGGGGTGGTGGGTTTTGCGAGGGGAGGGGGCGCGTTCGCTACGGCCTGTCCAGCCTTGTCTAGTGCATCATCAGATCATAGATCCTTTGCTCTGCTTTGCTTTTGCGTCTCTGGGGATTGGCGGCATCACAGCCACCCCAGAGGTAGGTCTCGGGGTTGGGCCGGCCAGGCTGCGTGTCCAGGTGCCTGACTGGCGCAGGAATTGCAATGCGGGAGTGTACCTAGATATATATATATAGGTGTGGAATATCCCGGGTATCGTACCAGCGCTGCGGCATCAGGCTTTCGTCCGGCCGGGTTGGTATGCGCCCCCCTCCCCCCGCCCAAATGGGTAACCACTGCAACTCCAGTCTCGTTCCGGTGCGCTGATGCATCATGGCCGAGCCCCGCGAGCCACCTCCCTTCAGATGTCCTGGAACAATCTCTCCTCTTCAGTCCCCAACATCTCAGAGTACTTCGCTATGTCTTCCGTCGTCAACTGGCCTCGCTCAGTAATGTAGACATCGACGAGATCCGGGGGTATCCACTCAAAGAACACGTTGCGAATGTGTACTTGGACCTTGTCGTTGCCAGCGCCAGAGGTTATGGTACCCGCAGAATTCTTGACTCTCTCGCTATTGAAGTCGGCCGTCCAAGCGCGCACCAAATGAGCGGGGTCGTTATTTTCCACAACATGCGCGGCTGCAGCCCCGGGGATTGCGACCTTTTCCGTCTCGCTTACTATGACTATCTTTGCTTTTGGCGAGACATGCTTAGCGCTGAGGATCGCAGGCAGTGAGCCTGTCTTGTTGCTGACTGCTCCGGTTTCCGCGATTCTATCCGCACCTATCAGGACAATATCCACATCATCCGAAGCAAGGGCCGAGCTTGCATCCGTGTACAGCGTGAGTATCAGTTTCGGGGCGGAGTCCCCGTGAGGTTGCCGGGCATCGCTCATGGCCTCCTTTGTCGACGCAGAAGGAGGGGGCGTGGATTTGGACAGCGTGCTCGCGAGGGACACGCCCTCGAACAGCGGCCGTGACTCGAGGATGCGCAGATCGAGTTGTATGTCAGTATTCGCGATGACTTCGCAGAGCGCACACGTGATTGTGGAACTCTCGGACATTGTTAGCACTTTGAGCGGTCGAGCCCGCCAAGGCTCCGAGGTGTCATGTTCTTTCAGGAAGTTGGCAAAGGCGATGGAGATCTCACTGGCTGAGGCCTGCCTGGAAGCGATGGCACGATCTAGCTCCTCGACCGCAGCCTGTCTCCACTGGGCCACCGGCTTGTCCCGGAGCTGCTGCGTACGTCTCTCGATCCCACGCAGAGCAGACAGCAAGGCACTCAGCACAGCTGCCCCCATTGATTCGCGGCCATTCTTCCAAATATGCCATGAGGCAAATCGCACTCGACTCCACCACTGCTCAGGTGGCTGGTGTGTGTCCATCTTTGCGACGATATCGCGCAAGATCTCGAGTGCATTACCAGCAAGCCTAGTCCCGCGTTAATGAGCTGCTGTGAGTCCCAGAGTAAACACTCTGGAATATTCTCAAACATGACAGATTGGAATCAGGCAGAGAACAATGGTGCTTACTGTCGTGCCCCGCTAACGTAGTCATTCTTGAGACTCTCCAGTCCGTTGGTGAGGACAGCACCAGCCTCACTACCTAGGTCTTTTTCGAACCTGAGTCGATGTCAGATATCCCTGTTCTCTTAAATGCCAGAGGCTAAGGCAAGCTCAGGTTCGGGCTCTGCACGAGGCTATGGCCCATGCAAATGCAATGAGCCGGCTCAACCGCTGACAATGCTCAGATACACGCCGCCATGTATGAAGTAGCGGAAATCTGAGGGAAATACTGACCAGACTCGCCGGAGGCTCTCGGCCAATCTTGGCACGGCGCCGAAACTCTGTGAATCCTCAACCTCGAAAGGGTTATACCATGCCCAGGTGTCGTGTTCCCAATCGAGTTTGATAGCCTCCTCCCCCTTTCCGCCCTCAGCAGCCTCCTTCAACCGGAAGGCAAATGGATAGATGGTCCACTCTCTCCCGATAGATTCATCAGGCAGGACGTAGCTCTTGCCCTGGCGCATGAGCTCAAGGGAGGTAGGCGTCAAAGTGGTCTCTTCACGAATCTCTCTCCAAGCTGCCGCTTCAGGCGAGGGATCCTCGGGGTCTATACTGCCCGAGACCACTGCCCAGCGATGTCTAGGCGGACATGTAAGCCATTTGGAGGTGGCGCAGACCATGGCAAAGAGCTCCGGAGAAGGAAGTCAGGCAGGGCTGAGCCCCTGGGAAGAACTTACTGATATGTACGCACTTGACCACTCCGCTTGAACAATGCGACCTTGGCCTTGCGCTCGCCATTCTCCTCGACGAACTTGTACAGGAAGGAAGAGACAACCGAACGCTTCTGCAGGGCCGGCTTGGCACCTTCACCAACCGATGCCATTGTAGAACCACGGCGAGCAGCAGCCAAAGATTGAGATGTTCTGTAAAGCAAGGCCTGGATGCGTCGGGCAGGGCCAACAGAGGAGCGGCTGCAGGGGAACTGCGCGCGCAGGCTGGGGCTGAGGGGCAGATGCAGCGTCATGGTCTATGTCATGATTGATGCAACCAATCACGGCCTTGAGCTTTCTGTTCCGGTGACAACGACGACCGGATGGCCCGGGATGAAAGGATGAGGTCTGAGACCAGGTCCAGTTGCTAGGAGTACGGTATATATTTGGGCGATGATGCAACCGGGATGCGGGCGGATGATGGTTTGAGAGGGGCAGGCAAACACCATACCTCAGGTACGTGTTCAGATAGGATGACCCCTTTCTATATTGCGCAAGCCATGCCAACCGTTAACGGAAATTAAAACTTGGACCTCCTGCTACTAAATATAATTGTAAGATTGTATGTGATCAGAGATAACATATGTGATTGACTTGATCGTGTCTGTCTTGTGTGTTGCTCCTTGTTCATGGCGGCCGCTCCTTTCCAGTGGTCGGGGCTTTTTGCCAGATCTTAGCATGCGTGCCTGAGGCACCTTCCTCAGAGCAGGCCCTAGAGTCTGGTCCCAATCTAGGGCTTTTAATTAATTAATTAATCAGTTAATAATAATAATAATAATAATAATAATAATAATAATAATAATAATAATAATAATAATTTAAACTAAAAATGC
>NQMI01000010.1:528337-541957 GCA_002270565.1 Stenocarpella maydis
AAAAAGATTAAGAATAAGTACAATCTTATAATACTTATTATAATAATTATAATAGATTTTTGAATTATTTTTATTAACACCAATAATAATATAAGTAAAGTACTTATAGTTATTACTTTATATAATTTATATATTAAATATTTATTTAAGTTTGAGTTCTTAAAAGATAAATAATATTTTATATTATAATACGTAAATAAATAAAGTATAAAACCAAAATATTAGGTTTTCAAAGGCTTTCATATAAATATTAAAAATAAAAGGAAAGAAGGAAGAAGCAATTACGATTTAATAAGAAAGAGTTTATAAGCTACCTTTAGTTTACAAGAAGTTAGCTTATTAAAACCCCTAATTCTAGGTAGATCTTAAAGGAGAGTGGAGGGGAAGGTAAGGAGATAATATTATAGGTTATAACCCTAGGTATTTAAAAGGGTTTAAGTTCCTCACTATTAGCTTAGGATCTAAAAGTAAAATTTTAAATCCTAAGCTATAAAGTCTTTTTCTTTCTTTTTTTCTTTATTAAATCTAGCTTAATTATAACTAGAGTTATAATAATATATATATATATATAAAATTCTAATTAACAAGAGTATTAGATAGTTAGGAAATAATATGATGTATGTAAAGAAAATACCATTATATAGAGCAAAGTTTTCTAATTTATATTATATATTTTATTAATTATTACTTAAATCTCTAAATACTATAGATTTTAATATATGAGATTTAAAAATGAACTAAAAAGCTTAAAATTTAGATTTCTGCTATTAAAGTAAGTAGAATTAGCTAAGATTTAATAGAAAATATAAAACATTCAATATTTTAATTACTAAATTTATTCTATAAAATGATATTTATTTAAGATTTATTATATAACTAGTTCCTTTCTTAATATTACTAATCTCATCTCTTATGAACTCGTATACTTACCCAGGGGGTGTTATTATTTATTATATTACTAATATCTATAACCTCTAATTTTACTTAACTCTATATTTTATAGCTTTTATATTCTATTTAAATAAATATTTAGTCTTGTACCCTTATTTAGTATATGTATATATCATAAATTACTTAATGTTATTTAATTAATGTTATGTATCTTCTATATTTTAAATAAGCTTAATTACTTAGGTCAATAAGACGCTAGACTTTATTAATTGATTATTAAAGTAATACATACTCTAATGTTAAACGGAACCGCTCAGCAGGGCGTTGGTACTCCGTGCAAGGAGTTACCCTAGACTTCGTTGTAAGGAGTTACCCTAGACTTTCTAGCAAGGAGTTACCCTAGACTTGCGAGTCAGGCGATTTTCGCTAAGTACGCCCAGTGCGTGCGTGACGCAAGATGAGTTTGGTGGCCGTGAGTCGATTATTTTGGCCTGCATTTGCACCTTAATTCAGACCTCTGCATTACCCTTATTTCTTACCCAAAAGGTATATAACTTAGTGCATTAGATAGCCTGATTTCTGAAGTTTGTATGTACTTAATTTGGGCATTGCTAGGGCTATGGTTGGCTAGTTGCTTGGAACCAAAGATGGTGTGTTGGAAGGGCGAATTTTCCGGCATTTGCAAATTTGCACCAGAGCCTACCGCAGCGTGCCCAGGGGTGAGACGACGTCGGAGGGTATATAAGGAGGGCTTACAGAAGCCCAACTTAATTCAATACAAAGTTGTCCAGACCATTGTCAATCGTCCGAATTCGCCTCAGAGCACCATACTGCGACCCTGCCGAAACACACACACGCTGAACTGAATGCTATTCTATAGCACAAATTCATCAGACTAAGTTATATACTTTTTAGATAAGAAATAAGGGTAATGCAGAGGTTTAAATTTAGGTATAAATGCAGACTAAAATAATTAACTTACGGCTACTAAACTCATCTTACGTCACGCATGCACTAGGCGTACTTAGCGAAATTCGCCTGATTCGCAAGTCTAGGGTAACTCCTTGCATGAAGTCTAGGGTAACTGCTTGCACGAAGTCTAGGGTAACTGCTTGCACGAAGTCTAGGGTAACTCCTTGCACAAAGTGCCAACGCCCTGCTGAGCGGTTCCGTTTAACACTTTTATTAATTATTTAGCTCTAGGAGGGTGCTAGCGTTAATAGAAGTTAGTGAAAATTACAAAAGTATTCTACTTAATAATATATTCTACTTAGTAGTAAACCACGTTATAATTTTATTCTTAACTTATTTAATATTATAATATTATATATTAAACGTCAAAGATTTAAGTAGCTTTATATATTTTTTATAGAGTTTATATTACTTTTTTAAAATTTTCTTAATAGCTGAAATTATTAAAAGTATTCTTTCTTTTTGGAATATAAAATATATCTTGTTAGAAAATATTAATATACTAAATATTTAAATAAATAAGTTAGTATAAGAATATAATAAAAATAAGAGACATAATTAGTATTAAAAAGAATTATTTTATCAAAACCGTAATATTTATAGGCTTCTTTATATTTAATTCGACCCTTTTAAATTAATAAATTTAGTTAAAAATAAGCAATTGAGTATAGTTAATATTAGTTAGCCTTAGGTAGGTACTAGGGTTAATAAAAGTTAGTAAATATTATAAAGTTAATCTACTTATTAATATAGTTTACTTATTAGTAAACTATATTAAGAGAAAGATAATTATAATTAACCTAGATATAGCTTTTACTAATATTAAGGCTTTTTGGAAGGCTAAAGTTAGTTATAGTAAGGTATTCCTGAATAGTAATATATTTAATTATTCCTTAATACTAATATGAGAGGGATTGATTAGCGTTATGGTGGGCAATTGAGGTTAGGAATAGCCTGAATCGTTGGAGGTGCACTGAATCAAGGGTGCGCCGAATGTGGGCCACCCACCCACGTTAACTCCCATGGCAGAAGTATCTACTGTAGAATGCCTCAAAACAGCTCTCCAGTCCAGACGTCCATTGCTATTTTACTCCTGACCTTTTAGCCAGTAAGCGTCGTCACAAAAAGGGCGATCGCCATCTCAGTCACAGAGGTGGTGCCCACAAAGGCTGACCAAGAGAGATCGCGAAATGGAGGTCTCAGAGAAGAGGCAGTATAATATATGCACGTGAAAGAGATCAAATAAAGCATCGCTTGCTTGATGGCCATAGTCAGTCTATCCCATGAGTGCCCATCTGTCCTGACCAATGATCTACTCCACCTATCCTTCCGTCGATCCATCCACCCAGCCGTCTACACATGGTTCTACACCTCCCGCCTTCAGAGGCAGGTGCTGCTGGTACTGCATCAATGAGTCACCTCCCCCAGTATCTCAACCGTCCTCGTCCCCTGGAAGCCTAGCTGCTTCGAATCGGCCGTGTCATCGTCCGCCACGGGCGTCTCGAGCGTGACCATCAGGTGTGGCGTGTTGACAGGCCCGCTCGACTGGCCCGTCGCCGCGTTCTTTGCTCCGGGGGCACCATCATGCCCTGCATTCATCGTTTCTTGTGTCAGAGTCGCAACGCTCTTAGACATTTTATCATAATCATTGTCCTCCGTCTTTGGCTGGGCCGATACGTCTTCGGCGTGCTCCGCCCTGGCCTCGTATATTGAGTCGCGCTTGTCATCAATGCTGGCCTCCTCAGTTGACAGGGTCACACCGGCATCATCTTCGGCGTGGCTTTCACCTATCTGACTCAGCCGACGGCCTGCGTTGACGCCATCCATCTCGACTCCCACCATCTGCGCCAAGCTTCGGTAGTTAAACATGGGCTCCGTGCTGCTGGTATCGTCGTGCTCGTTCTCTCCAGATCGTCCCGCGACTCCTTCGTCGCTCGCGTCGCTTTTACCAGCAAGAGATGCGCCACTCGCATGTGGGTCGTCTTGGAGATATGAAGGGTTCTGGTAGCTTCCTGGTTGGGAGTCGGGCAACGAAGACCCAGATGATGCATTGCTCATCTGGCGGAGGTGGGACGGCCCAGCATGCTGATGTGGGGAAGGAACGGGACGCGGTGCAGATGTAGGCGGCGGAGCTGGCGTCGATGTAGGTGCCTTGTCGGGATGGACAGCGTCCACATTGGCCCTTCCCACCTCAGTCTCGGGCCACGTCTGGGCCGGACCACGGTCTACGCCCTTTCCCTTGTCAGCTGTTTCTGAAGCTGACACGGCGTTGGGTGCATTACTCGAATTTGCCGTAGATGCCATTGCATTGGCCGTCGTGGCCTCCATCCTGAGATTAGATGCAGCGCTGTTGCCTCTCCGCCGTCCAATGGCCCCTAGGCCTGGCAAGCTAAGCGTACTTCCGTTGGTAGAGCTCTGGCCGCTACCCGAATACGGATGCCCCTTAGCAGCCGCCTTGGCAGCCTTGCGGTCTTCCTTTTCTTTCCGCTTCGCATTTTTCTTCTCCTCCTTTTCGGTCTTTCGCTTTCGTTCTTCTTCCGCCGCCAGCGATAGCCTGATGGCCTCAGCAAGCATCATGTTCTCAAGGTTCTCCATGTGGCTTTGGCGCCG
Source organism: Stenocarpella maydis (assembly GCA_002270565.1). Taxonomy (NCBI): domain Eukaryota; kingdom Fungi; phylum Ascomycota; class Sordariomycetes; order Diaporthales; family Diaporthaceae; genus Stenocarpella; species Stenocarpella maydis. Next base: position 532,811 of record NQMI01000010.1, read on the forward strand.
GTCGTTCGCCGGGCCGGCCAGTAGACCACGGCCGGAGCTGTTCCTTGGGCCAGGCTCCGGGCCCGGAGGTGTCCCTGCCGACGCCCCCGACGCCCCCGCAGCTCCGGAATTGCCGTCCCCTGCGTTGTTGGGTTCGTTATTGGTATTCCTCCTGCTGAATCGGCTCATCCTACCGAAAGGCCTGGATCCGGAATCTCCCATGAGGAACGCAGCGGTGTGCAATGCCGTGGCGGCGGCAGCGCGCCGGGCCTGGTGGTTCCGTTGCGCGGCGAGCTTGGCTGCCCAGTCTGGTCGTACGCGGTCGGTTGTAATGACATTGGGCGCGTTGGCGGACAGCGACTGTGTACGTCTTCTGCCTCCGCCCGCACCCGATGGAGGTGGTGAGGTCATCGGGGTCGGCGACAAGGCTCCCGAGTTCACGGAGCTACTAGAACTCATGGCTGTGCCCAAGGTGCCCAGGCCTCCAGGTGGCATGGCATAGGTAAGACCCCTGCGGAAAGGCGGAGGGTCGTAAGTGACACCGAACTCTGTCTGCTGGCAGTATGGGCATTGCGCGGGCTCCGAGATCAAAAGGCCGCTCTCCTCGTCCGGGTTTGAACTTGGTTCCTGCTCACCATCACCATGACCTTCGGGAAAGTGCGGGTCGGGACGCTTGATCTGGACGAAACATTCGCTGCAGATGGCTTGGTCGCAGCATCGGGTGTGGTTGAGGTATGGGGGGTAGTAGAGGAAGCAGATGGGGCATTCTATGCCCTCCTTGTACAGAAACACCTCGAGGGGCTGTCCATTCACGAATGGATCATTAGGGAGGTTTATTTCTCGGGGAGCTAAATCCGCACTTGAACCATTCCGGGACCCGAGGCTCAGGGCTGCAGCAAGGGCCTTGGTGCGTGGCTTGAACGGAGCTGCGGGTGTCTTGGGGGCCGGGCCGGTCGGGGACGGCAGTGCAGAGCCCACGTTGGAAGCGCTCCGGTCGGAAGCCGCGGACTGTGTCCTTGGTCCCATGGGGACGGTGAGACTGTTCAAGTTCTGGGTGGAGGTGGAGGGAGAAGCGGATGAGGATAGAGGCCGAGGGATCAACTCGTCGGGAGGCGTCTGGCCGGCAGGGGGGACGGGAAGGCCGCGGGCAGCAGCGATGATTTGGTGCTCAGCCCACTGGTCGTCGAAATCATTAAGCCCCCTCCAGAATGGAGCCACTTTCCTCTCTATCTGCAGCGGGTCATGATTGTCAGCAAAACTAACCAAATCGACTGGCGGGCAGTATCGGACTCATTCAGGAAATGTAGGGAGGGGTGCCGCACCATAAGCTGGCGGACCACGGGTTTGCTGTAGTCCTCGGGTCCAACGTATACGCCCATTGTGACTAGATATCCGCCGTCGACATGCTCCTCCCTAATGCTCCTCTCGCGTTCCTTGACACGCTGGATCCTCTCCCGCTCCAGACGACGCGCCTCGCGTTCCTGCTTGGTCTCGCGGCGCTCGTAGGAAGGGTCGGGGCGGGAGGCCGAGGAGGAGGTGTGGCCGATGCCCAGCAGACTGCCGAGGTCATTGCGGCTCGCCCTGTTCCTGGGCCTGTGGCTTGAGGATGGGCGGTCGTTGGAGGTGGCTGAGGGGTCGAAGGCCGGGGCAAGGGAGGTCCGGTGATGGCGATGGCTGGAGGAAGCGCTGGCATCGCCAGAGCGCGACTCTTTGGCGTTGGTGTTACCCATCTTCGCATCCAGAGGCAAGCTCCAGGAGCGCCCGGGTGGTTGTGGGGGGATGCTCGGGCTCTACTACCAGGACCCGTCAAAGAAATGATGCCCTAACGGATGCGTGGTGGGTTGGCTGGCTGCCGCTGGCCGGGCTGGTCGTTGTTAAACTTGTTCCGAAAGGCAGCCGATACGACGACCCGATCTTCCGAGTCGTGGACAGCCCGATGAACAACCGCGTATGTGTGGTGAAGCGACAGCATCCACACGACAGCTGTACAAGGCCGCGCGTGGTGATGGATGATAGTGGGAGAGGATCTTAGTAGCTACTGTCTGTGTGTATGTGTGCGTGTCTTGTATGTGTGTGTGTGTGTATGTATGTATGTATGCGTGTATGGGCGGGTTGGTAGGCGTCTTGGTGGAGTATGTTCTTGGGTCGTGACGTCGGCGTATAATGTTGAAATGTGCTTTTGCTGCCCAGCCAGGTTGTGATTGATGGTGGCAGCTTTTGAGGGGGAGGAGACGGTGGGGAGCAGAGAGAGTGGAGCAGGTTTGGAGTCCAGTCCCACCTCAGCTGCGACTTGTTAGCGACTGCAGCTGATGACTGGTCAGTCGCCAACAGACAGCCCTTGGACGCCCCTCAGATCCGAGGCTGGTCCTTGCAGTCAGTCAGTCAGTCACTCTCTGAGCAAGCTCCTTGTAGCTGAGCTGGCTTGACCTTGGCTCCTCGGATGCGAGAGGGAGGGATGGAGATGGGGATTGCAGTTGAGATGGAGGTTGTGGCGAGGTTGAAATTCCGAATTCCATGTGCCTGGACAAGAGGATTGATTATTCCCGGGGGCAGGGTAGCTAAGCCAGGCATGCCTCAGCTTCCTGTCACGCCACCGGCCAAGAGCAACTTCTTATGCGAACAAGAGACTGGGGCGCCAATGCCACACCACAACAAGAGGCCTCTTGGTTTGAAGCTGTCGCCGCTTGGTGGTTGCTGTCAGCTGCCAGCGTGTGAACCGGACTCGTGTCGCCAAGCTGTGCTTCGCATCAGCCCAGAGATGGAAAGCCGGTGATCATCCATCGCTTTTATTCCAACCTCGATCACCACAACAACCACCACCATCCCCTGCTTCTGGGGATCTGACCATGCTTCAGATGACTCCTTTCTTATTGCCAAATACCACCCAAAATTACTGAGAACTGTACCACCTCCTCGCACAAGACATAGCATCCCTTGCCACCGAGCCCGACCTCACGGTCCTGTCTTCAGTTGTAGTTGGCCAGCCCAGCTTCCTCATCGTCAATGCATCTCTGCGTGGGGCTACGGATGGAACGAACCATCGACACGACCCCGCCAGCATGGACAAAGAACGCCTAGTCTAGTGTGTAGCCAGCACGCTGTGGATGAAGCGGTGGTCTATCTCGTAATAAGCTATGTGCTCGGACGGTTTGGCGGCCCTCAGTAAAGCGCTCGCTTTGCGCCCATCTCTCCCCCTTGCATCTCAGCACTCTGGGCCGCGAATCCCGAGGTAACGCATTCCAGAAGATGATATCTCCAACAGCCATATCTGTTCCGTATCTCGAGTCATCGATAACGAATGTGCAAACATCACGCGCGTGACCCTCTCCCGCAACCACCACTGCCGGCAGCAGACCTGCGTCACTGAAACATCACCAATGGGAGATTTTGCCGTGTCACGGCCCGCAACCTGGGCTTGATAGGTACTCTACCACGAACCAGCATACCTGTATCGTCACCTAGGGTCTGCGTTGTGGACTATAATGATATTATATCGGAATGCGCGTACGAGAGTCACTCTGTGGATCACAACGTGGCAATGCCGGGATCGCAAGTTCAGGGTGGGCGGGGTAAGACGTCCAGCCAGGGTATATTGAATTATTAGGATCCCGCTGTACCATGGTAACATTTCGACTGTTGCACTTCCAATGAAAGACCGGTCTCAGCTGCTCAGGTAAGGACAAGTTGGGTTGGGTATCAGAACAATCATGCCAAAGCATCCATCAAAAGAAAAGAAAAGGAGGCCATTATGGAGGATCGTATAAATATCCCGGCTAATGGGAGGCGCCAACTCCAGAAATCCACTTCCTCCAGGCCTCGGACTCGGGGGCCTGATTAGCCGTGTGCGATGGCTGGCCTCTCATACTTGCTACAGTTTCACCACGTTAGCTGACCAAGTTCTAGCTCTCTGGGAAACGAATAACCATACCTGATGATCCACCAGGCGTGAATCAGGCCTGGAATCCAGCCCAAAATGGTCAGGCAGATGTTGATGAGCAAATCGGCGCCGCACCCGCGCTTGAGGAAGACGGCCAGCTGCAAGACATGTTAGCCACTCGGGCATCGGCTTCATGGCGACATAGAGGACAGGGTCATACAGGAGGGATAAAGATGGCGATGAAGTAGTCGATGACATCGGTCGTCGAAGACGCTGGGCGAGCCATGTTTGTTGCTGTCGATGTGCCTTGTCTTGGGGTTGTTTGGCAGGTAGGACAAGTCTTTGGTTTTCGGTCGATGAGGTCGTGTTAGACAGTGCCCGTGGGGCTAGGTAGAGTGAGTTCGTAGGCAGTACGGGTGCACGACTTATAAAGAGAAGACTTAGTGGAGCACTATTATATCTCTTGGCACAAACCTGCTGTGGCTGGGCCCCCAGCCTGCTCCTCTGAGGCCCGCGGGCGGGCGGGATAGGACGATGACGTCGGCGCTGTGGCTTCGCAGGAGGCACATCCATGCTTTTTGACGTCAAAAGCGAAGCGAAACCTAACATTGCACCTGCAATGCCCGGGGTTTCGCACCTGAAATGCCACCGGAGAATCTCAGCCCTATGGCACTTGCAAATCAGGGCAGATTCCCAGGCCTGGCGGATAACACGGGCTGGGCTTCACGGCTAAGCGGCAAGATGGAAGCGACCTCGGACAAGCATTAGTGTATAAGCCGCTCGTGATTCCTAGACTGTGAAGGATGCATCCTTGCGGCCAATTCCCACCAGCAGAATCAGCAACTCATCGGGTATATTTAGCATCATGGAATCATTTCCCCCAGTGGGTTTGTGATCAATTTGTCCATCCAGGTGCCCCATGCGAAAATCACGTTCGAGAGCAAACAGGTCCGCATTTGTGGACATGGCATTGGGCTCAAGGCAGCCCAAGGCGCAGGCAGCCCAAGGCGCATGCCAAGTACGAGCTTCCCGTGTCCTGATATTTGGAGAAAAGAATACCGACAACCCCGCTGACCAGAAAGAGGCGCAGTATAGTCCACAATAGCCAGTCAACGTCCGCCTACCCAGCCTTCCAGGACCGCCCACCCAAAATCGACCCTATTCCTTTAAGCGTGCAGCTTATTAGGAATTCTTATACCTCTTAAAGAGGGATAGCTACCCCGCTACCCTAACCCTTCAAGTTCTTGCTCCTAACCCTTCAAGCTCCTAACCCTTCAAGCTCCTAACCCTTCAAGCTCCTAACCCTTCAAGCTCCTAACCCTTAAAGCTTTTTATCTTTTTAGAGAGATTTCAGAACACCCAGAGGGTTTTCAATATACCCAGTGAGCTTTTGGTATATCTATAGAAACACTTTGAGTATTATGGGCGTGGCCAACAGAAATTGCTGCACAATGAAGAAAAGTACCTACCTGTTTGATTGATGTGACCCTGATGCTTGCAGGGAGAACAATGCTAAGGTATAATAGACCGAACTGCCTACTTACTTAAGGTACTGGGCTCTCATCGGATTGCCCATCCCGGCCAGAACCCTCGGTGCATGACAGCTCTTTCGCAGTTGGACGGTATCGTCAAACTTGAACTAATGAATGACATCCATACCATTTAACTAACAAATACTGAGCGCCATCCTCGTTGACCTAAATTCGTTTTGGTACTGCCGCTTCCTATAACTTATAGACCTGGCATCCATGGATTAGGTATGTTTGACGTTGACTAATAGGACTAGATGATACCAATTTCAAGTAGTTATATATGCTCTTGGCCATCGGATTCCTATGTGGACACGACTTGAAGACGCCCAGTATGGTCTACCATGCCAGATGGTTGCTCTTTCTCCCCGGGTGACTCACGCCAAGCATCCCCTAATTACATGGAATGCGGATATTCGCACATAAGAAAACAGATGGCAAACATAACGCTAGTGACTAAGCACCCGGCCGGTTGCCGCCGGCAACGCTGCAGCCAATAGGGCAGCCGCGTTCCGCTGACGTAATGGCGCTAGTGCCGGGGGCCCTCGAATTTGACGACCTCGAGTGCTGATTTTGAGTGCCTCCTTAAGGGGCTATAGGGCCACATATGTATAACTAACGCGCCTTACACCACCCAACCCCTATCACCCACTACCCACCCCCAACGCCTTCTTTAAATAAACAAACTAAAAGAGACCAGATATTAAGTATTATTAATTACCCCTATCTGTTATTAAACGTTTTTTTGGTGTTATAGCGATAGCATATATGCTAGACTAAGCGCCTTAACCGTAGGTGAATGCACTATTAAAATGGAATGCAAACAGTATACCGATTGTAAACGGAACCGCTCAGCAGGGCGTACTTCCTGCAAGGAGTTACCTAGACTTCTTGTAGGGTTACCCTAGACTTTCCTACAAGGAGTTACCCTAGACTGCGAGTCAGCGATTTCGCTAAGACGCCCAGTGCGTGCGTGACGCAAGATGAGTTTGGTAGCCGGTGAGTCGATTATTTTGCCTGCATTTGCACCTCTAATTCAGACCTCTGCATTACCCTTATTTCTTACCCAAAAAGTATATGACTTAGTGCATTGGATAGCCTGATTTCTGAAGTTTGTATGTACTTAATTTGGGCATTGCTAGGGCTGTGGTTGGCTAGTTGTTTGGGACCAAAGATGGTGTGTTGGAAGGGCGAATTTTCCGGCATCTGCAAATTTGCACCAGAGCCTACCGCAGCGTGCCCAGGGGTGAGACACGTCGGAGGGTATATAAGGAGGGCTTACAGAAGCCCAACTTAATTCAATACAAAGTTGTCCAGACCACTGTCAATTGTCCGAATTCGCCTCAGGGCACCACACTGCGACCCTGCCGAAACACACGCTGAACTGAATGCTATTTTATAGCACATATTCATCAGATATACTAACCTAGATAATATTATATTAGCTTAAAGAGAAGAAGACTTAGTATAGATTTTATATTAATAAGGATAATAAGATTACAGGTATCTTATAGTATATAATGTAATAGGTTTAATAGATTTAAGAGTAGCATTTCTCTGGTAATATCTCGCTTAATTATATATACTTGATAAATTAGAAGAAGCTGCCATATTTCTAAGGCACTATTATAACCTATATGAAGAAGATTTTGCCTTTCTTTTAGGGTATTGTGGATAATGAGAAGAAATTAGGCTTCTAGTGGCTGCTAGAGTAGGTTTATAATCTCCTCCAGAAGTATAAAAATAAGGACCCTTTACTCTTTATTATAGACTATAATACCACCTTAATTAACGCTCTAGCAAAAGAATTTCCTTAATTAAAACACCAGCTTTATATCTTTTATATTAATATAAATATTATTCTTAATATTAAGAAGAAATAGTAGAAGCTAGGCTGGGAGGAATTGCCTATAGCTATTAAGGATGAAAACTCTATGGGAAGCCTAAATCCTAAGGATCCTAAGAGTAATAATGAAGATTTCGGACTTTAGAATGTGCTATAGAGAAACACCACTATAGTGCCTTTAAAAGTGCCTGCCCTTAGTGCTATCCCTAATACCTAAATAGCCCTCTTTGACCTCTTTAAGACTATAGAGTTTGCTACCAATTACAAGACTTATAAGATAGCCTAGGAGCGTTTGCAAGAGAAGTTCTTAGGCTAGAGGGTAATCCTCAACTATCTCAAGATATATTATATTAATAAGAAGGAGGAGATTATTGCTAAATGGGCCGGCTATAAGATCTGCAAGAACCTCAACTTCAGCTTACATATAATGTCCTTTATTAAGCGGATATACTGGAAAATTAAGCTCCAGCTGGGCCACAGGATAGGGAATGTCTACTATCTATTTAAGGCTATATTTAAGGCTATTATTAAGACTGCTTGTAATATCTAGCTTAAGGAAGCTAAGCAGAAAACAGCGGCCTTAGAAAAGTTTAATGGAAAGCTATAGGTTAGCAAACTACACCTTTAAGTAGCAAGGGAGGCACTCAAGCTTCTCACGAAGATAAGGAAGCAGGCAAAACATATACTTCAAGGCAAAACACCATAAGGAGAGTACTCGTGATTAATATGCTATTACCCAATCTATATATAATTCAGCTTAATCTATACTAATAGAATTGCTAATAAGGAGGAAGTAGGTATTCCTCTTAATAAAGAGGATGTCCACTTGGCATGGTACCTTGATTGCAACCTCTCAATCAAGAACCCCCTCCTCCTCATGCTTTCACCTAAGAAGGTCCTCAACTTGAGAGGAAGGCCTTAGGATAATAATCCGTTTACAGGGGACAAAAAGGGCATCTTTAATAGCGTTAGGAGGGCTGTAATGACCCATCAGACCTCCTCTAATACCACGAGCCTAGGCAGTAGGGCTGGTAATAAGATGGGGGTAATAACGGCTTTAGTATAACGCGTAAACTCAGCTTTTAAGTAGAATAATACAACCCTTGAGTCCCTAGATGATAAGGACCAAGCCGGCTGCTGCCTAAAGCGAAAATATTAAGGGATAGCTACAATATCCAGGGGCTCGGCTTTATTAGCGCCTCCCCAGATGCATACGGCCCCCAGCACGCCACCAGCAAAGAGGCAGCATATAGCGGCTACGGCTACAATCAATAGGCTTCCAGCAATAGATTTAACCGCTTTAGATATTAATAATAAGAGTAATAATGGCTTTATTAATTTGGGCAATAAGGAGGGTAACGGGAAGGAAATGTAGTCCCAGATAATAGTATCTATTAACTAAGCAATTCGCACTACTTGTTGCGATGAATTATTGCGCTAATTTGGCGCGCAATTGGGTGTGTAATAGAGTGCTTATTTGCATGCAATTAGGCTTGCAAAGATGTGTGTAATTGTGCAAAATACCACGAATTTGCGCTAACGAGGTTGGCGATGGCATAACGCCAGGCATGCTAATGACGCTAGCAATGCCCCTTGTAGATGGGTATAACGGAAATAAGGGTCTTAGCTGCTTAATAAGTGGCTGATCCCTGCTTCCCGTTGTATCTGTGTACCATCCGTTTTTTTATGTGCGGTAGCTGGTTTCTTATGTGCGAATATCCGCATTCATTACATGTGTAGTTTCACAACTGATATTTGAAGCCAACCCTGGATTCCCGCTTTCATGAAAGCTCCAGCTATCCAGAGCAACGTGCTAGCAAAAAGTATCTGCTTTAGTTAACTATGACTTCTTCGGTTCCTGACGTGCTGGTCACCGGCTCTTCGGGCCACCTCGGGCACGCTCTGATGCTAGCCCT
>NQMI01000010.1:541971-706154 GCA_002270565.1 Stenocarpella maydis
TCTGTGTACCATCCGTTTTTTTATGTGCGGTAGCCGGTTTCTTATGTGCGAATATCCGCATTCATTACATGTGTAGTTTCACAACTGATATTTGAAGCCAACCCTGGATCCCGCTTTCATGAAAGCTCCAGCTATCCAGAGCAACGTGCTAGCAAAAAGTATCTGCTTTAGTTAATATGACTTCTTCGGTTCCTGACGTGCTGGTCACCGGCTCTTCGGGCCACCTCGGGCACGCTCTGATGCTAGCCCTCCCGTCCAACAGGTACACCCCACTCGGCATAGACATCAAACCTTCGACCAGGAATAACACACTACAAGGCTCCATAACCGACCGCCCCTTCATCCGAGAGCTCCTGGCCTCGCGACCAACGATACAGCACATCATCCACGCCGCTACGCTCCATAAACCACACGTCGGCAGCCACACAAAGGAAGACTTCATATCGACAAACATAACAGGGACCCTCATCCTCCTCGAGGAGGCAGCCGCTCGCCACCCGCAACAAGTCAAGTCCTTTACATTCATCAGCACCACCTCAACCTTTGGCGCGGCCCTGAGCCCCGTGCCAGGCGAGCCCGCGGCATGGATCGACGAGGATATAACCCCGGTGCCGAAGAACATCTACGGCACGACCAAGGCCGCCGCAGAGGACATGTGCCGCCTCGTGCACGTGCAGACGGGCCTGCCGACCATTGTGCTGCGCGCGAGCCGCTTCTTCCCCGAGGAGGATGACAATGACGCCCGGAGGGCCGCGATGGACGGCGACAACCTCAAGGTCTGTGAGCTGGCGTACCGCCGCGTCGACATTGCCGACGTCGTCTCCGCTTGCGTGTGCGCGCTGCGCAAGGCGGCTGGGGGAGGTGTGCCTTGGGGGAAGTATATCGTGAGCGCGCCGACGCCGTTTGAGAGGGACGCGGAGACGCTGGGGCTGCTGAACGGTGGCGACAGGGGGGAGACCGTGGCGGCGGCGCTGGAGAGGTCTGCTCCCGGGTGTGGTGACGTCTTTGCGCGGAAACGTTGGAGGCATCTGAGTAGGATCGACCGGGTTTATGATTCCTCGAGGGCTGTGAGGGAGCTGGGTTGGGAGCCAGAGTTTACCTTCCAGGCGTGCATTGCGAAGATGTCACGGGGGGAGAATTGGCGCAGTGAGCTTACACGAGCAGTTGGTAAGAGGGGATATCATGATGTCCCCACTGGAGTCTATACGGTTGAGTAATTACGGACCACTATTAACACCTCCCAGAGAAAGAAGTTGGGGGCATGGCCAACCTTTGTCGCAATTCTTCTTGGGGACTCTAGAGCTATGGTACCCAATATAGAGGACTCAAGTGGTGGATCAGAATGAGCCAGCCTGGACGTCGGATTTCAGCCAAGAAATGCCCAGATGGGTTGGTAAAGTTGATTGAGCTCCTGGCATCATTCCTGAGCAAGCCCATGTTGATGTTTTCAGAATATTTAGGACCATGTAATCACGGAGCTTTTGCCTCGCGAAGTCTTTTGACTCCCACACTGAAATCCCTGTTTAATTGGCCTAATGCCTTTTCCACTTAAGCCTATATATACTGTGGCATAAGTGCGCTGGAAGTGGGCCACCCACGTTAAAATCTAATCCGTAAAGGTTCTGCCTGGATCATTCTTAGCCCATTTAATGGTTGCCTAAAAGAGGGTGTGTGGACACTACCTGAGGTACTTGAGTTGAAGAACATCCATTAATTTGAACTCATCACTCTCTCTAGTTTACATTGCTAAACCGTCGGAAATCTTGCATGGGTTGGCCTTGTACCAACTGCAGTTCATAATTTGCTCGTGGTTACGCCACCCACCTGGTCGTTGATGCAATGTTGTAGCTAAGCATTCAGCCAAACCCCGTCAATCAAATGGGCCTTCTACCAAGACGTCTGCTTTAGCCACGCTTGCGACCCCACCAAACCGTGGATATTCCCCCAGGTACGTATTTCTTCCACTGTGGAGTCTGTGCATTGGCCAGAAACGATGGCACATGCTTCGTCAGCTGCGCCTTAGCCTGCATGGCGCAATAAAAGAAGGAAAGGCACAATTTTAAGCTCATCAGTGATACAAGGATCATTATTTGGTGTTCCATACGGGGAAATCAACAAGTCCGACCCGATGTGATATCAATGGCATACCTAGGTAGAGTGTGCGCCCTTGGTCCAGGGCTCAGGTGCGCTACCTAGGTAGTCTCGCTTTGCAACGTTGCACACAATATTCTGGCGCCACTTCTTCCAGTGATAAACAGAGAATGATACGCCTCGACTGATTCCAATTTTTACGTTGCCAAAATGTCTCGCATATCTGCATCTGAGCTCGCCCGGGACGAGGCGTTGAAGACCTCAGTGGCGAGGTCAGATCCGGAGAGCCAACTGAACGCCCCGTTCATGCTCTATGAACCTCTACCTATCATAAAAAATAAATCTCTGGGAGCTGCTGTATGTTAATCTCCTTTGACTAGAGCGAAGATCCTATCTGACCTACCCGCAGTCGATACTTCCGATCGGCGCCTTCGCCACGACTCTGACGACTCTCTCGCTCTCTCTGATGGAATGGCGAGGTGTCACGACCACGAACGTCTACGTCGCTAACTTCTTCTTCATCGCGGCATTTGGCCTCGTGATCACGGCCCAGTGGGAATTGGCCATCGGCAACGGACTCACGTACTCGGTCTACAGCGCTTTCGGTGCGGCTCACCTAGAGATCGTTCAATGTCAGAAGGAAAAAAATGTCTAACCTTGAACAGGACTGTTCTATGCGGGATACGGAGCACTCCTCACTCCATCTTTCGGTGTCTCTGCTGCGTACGGCGACGATATCCAGCAGTACAATAATGCTGTGGGATTCTTTATGATACGTAAGGCTCTAAGAACTGTCAATGGGAAGTAGCTCGCTGATAGATGTGCGTGTAGTATGGACCGTTTTCGTCTTTGCTCTCTTCATAGCAGTCTTGCCCACAAACTGGACGTTCATTGTGATCTTCATCTTTTTGGTGCTTGGCTTTTTGTTTGTGGCAAGCAGCTACTTTGCTGCGGCGGATGGCCATGCCGCGGCCTCGGCCGATCTCAAGAAGACCGGTGGAGTCTTCTGCTTTCTAGCTGGACTGGGCGGCTGGTATGTTTTGGCGAGCCCAATTGCCCCAGAAATATCAGTTTGAGATGACGATCGCACGCTGACATAGATGCAGGTACCTTACCTTCCATCATCTAACGGCAGAGTCTCTGTTGGACGTCCCACTCGGTGACACGTCCCGATACTTCGGCAAGAAAAACAAATGATCACGTGGGCACGCGTTCTTGGGACATACTAGGCTCGCTGATTACCTGAATATGCCAAAGAAGCAAGCACATGGGGAGGCTGCTTATGCGACTAACTGACACGGAACGTAGCCCGAGGTCATCAAATCAATCCCATGGGATAGTTGACGCAATAGAAATAACCATTTCGCATACACCAATTCCTGAATGATGATGGGTGGGTGGTGCAACTGCTTCAGTGCGGCGTTGAGGCAGTAACATTGAATGTAATGATCGACGTCCAAATAGAACTGCCTCCACACCTGAATTAGTCCTTAGAATAAATCCAAGATCGAACGTCATACCACCGAGACTGTCACCAAGTACCTCATCATTGGAAACACTGCACCAGCGAAAAGTTCAGTTTCTTGCTGTCTAAATTAAGTATACTACCGGACCCGCGACAGTGTTGTCGTCGTCAAACCTCTACCGAACCTTCAATGTTCCCTCCGCGAAATCATCGACCCTAGTGAACCCCAAAGTCTCGCAATGATTGACACCCCAGGGTTTCATTTGTCCGTTCTGTTCGATCGTCCTTGGCAAACCTGACGCCATAATCAGAGTTCAGTGCAAATCTTTAAGTTACTATGTAGTGTGAAGCTTAGGCTGTAACCACGTGGGGGATGCATCACTAGATCCACGACTTCGGTATCAAGCGTCCCGTAAAAGCTGCAAATCGCGGGAGACTACTTTTATGGGTTCGATTGCGCAATCCATGACTGATCACGACATTTTGCGGAACTAGTGCGTCACGAAGCTACAGCACTGTAAAAGCCGGCGCGCACCGTTCATCCCTATTGGATCTGTCTCACCCCTCGACCCCTCTGGAAAAGTAGGGTGCTTGAGATCTGTGCGTTATTGGCATTTGAAGTGCATCTTGACTCATAGACGCTGGGCACTGTCGGGGCCAACCACGCCCCACTGCGAGGACTTGCATTGGCCTAAGCCATTTATTTTGAAAATACATATACACATAGTCAGGATGGCCGAGAACGGTACCTACCAAACCACGGACCCAGCTGTGTATGAGGAGTACATCAGCAAGTGGGCAGAGCCGCCGCAAGACGCCGAGAGTTGGATCAAGCGTGCGCAGGATGTCGCTTCTGTGTTGGAGAAAGATGCCAGCGCCCGTGAACGGGAGAACAAGTCTCCAAGAGCAGAGGTTGCGCTGCTCAAGCACTCAGGCTTGACCAAGATGCTGGGCCCAAAGAAATATGGCGGAGGTGGGCAGCCCTGGAGCATCGGATATAGAGCCATCCGGGAGGTCGCAAAAGCTGACGGGTCAGTTCTATATATTGCTGCAACTCACAGTTTCTCAGACCAATGAAGGTGCACGAAATACTAACCTCTGTTGTTAAGCTCCATCGGAATGCTCCTTGGGTACCATCTCCTGTGGAGTACTACAGCCAATGTCGTTGGAAACTTGGAACAAGCGGATCGCTTCCAGAAGCTGATCCTTTCAAACAACTACTTCCTAGGAGGGGCGGTAAATCCCAGGGACAGTGATCTTAAAATCACAGACAGTGGAGACAAAATCACTTTCAACGGCCGAAAGTTCTTCAACACGGGCGGTGTTGTCTCAGACTTGACTGTCCTCGAGGGCGTGCTTGAAGGGACAGAGGACCACATTTTCGCGATTGTCCCCACTGCACAACCCGGCATCAAGTTTGCCCACAACTGGGACAACGTCGGTCTTCGACTGACTGAAAGCGGTGGTATCTCGATTGAGGATGTGGCTGCTCCATGGGAGGATGCCCTCGGCTGGGACGTGAAGACCAAGCGACCAGACCCAGGGGTCCTGGGAATTCCTTTTGCCACCTTGCTTCTCCCCACGTGAGTGAACTAATAGGCTTTCACAAAGTACAGCAGCTGACTCCTGTATTGTAGTATTCAACTGGTCTTCAGCAACTTCTACCTGGGGATCGCGCTTGGTGCACTAGAAAATGCTTCCAAGTACACGATCTCGAACACTCGAGCCTGGCCATTTGGTGGTGATGTAAGTACAAGTCTCTCCCAAACTTTTGTGTCTGCCAAGGTGATATAGCAGGAGCTGATATTTCGAGCAGAATAAGGAGAAAGCCACGGACGAGTTCTATATCCTCTCCACATACGTAAGTGGCTTCCTTGCTTCTAAGACCGTGACGACCGAGCATGCTTGGGACAGTTTCAAGCCAAATGTGCACTTCGAAGATTGACCCACCTAGGAGGCTCTTTGGAGGCGCTCTTGAAGTACGCTGCTAACACGCGCATCACCCTAGGGCAACCTTCTGGCCCATCTTCGCGCCGCGGAGGCTCTTGCAGATAAAGCTGGCCTAGTGGCGGACTCTGTGTACAGCAAGTACCCCTCGAGCAAGGCTGATGTTACAGCTAATGAGCGTGGCGAGTTCGCCGAGTGGGTTGCCAGCATCAAGGTCGTTGCGACAGACACAGGGCTCAGGGTCACTTCAGGCGTCTTTGAGGTGACTGGAGCCAAGGCCACAGCTACCAAGGTCGGCCTGGACCGTTACTGGCGCGACATCCGGACTCACACTCTCCACGATCCAGTATCGTACAAGAACAGAGAGCTGGGACGCTACCAGCTTCTTGGCGAGGTGCCTGAGCCCACTTGGTACACATGATTGCCTTTGGTGAGCCAGTCACGTAGATTATTAGACAGGATGCCAGAAGCTAGGTGCTCGAATGAGCTTCTTGAGCAATTCTAATTTAAACGCTTAGTTCTCCGCAGTTCCTTGCTGGTGCTTGGCTGGTTCGCTAGTTAACTTTCGTCTAAGTGAATGGGCGTCTTGGGTTGAGTTCTCGCTATCATCAATGATGATTCCCTTGTCCAACAACGACTCGCGCAAGTCTGCCCTGAGTCACGAGCGCCATCAGAATCTGTGAGCAGTCCGAGATGCAACTTTTTCTCTTTCTTTTTCTCTTTCTTTTTCTTTCTTTGTTTTCTTTCTTCTTTTTCTTTTTCATGTCGTGGTCACTGAGTTGCGTAATATTGGCGCCCAAACTGCCAGCCTCCCGAGGTAGAATGTCACGGGCGAGTTGCGCGAGAGGCCAGGGCCCTTGAGGCACGCTACACCACATCTGCGCGTGACAGAAGGAATGTTTCACAATAAAGCTGCGGTGCACCCACACAAGCA
Organism: Stenocarpella maydis; assembly: GCA_002270565.1. NCBI lineage: Eukaryota > Fungi > Ascomycota > Sordariomycetes > Diaporthales > Diaporthaceae > Stenocarpella > Stenocarpella maydis. Next base: position 548,409 of record NQMI01000010.1, read on the forward strand.
TTGCATACTGAAGAGTCACATACGAGTGATAATCTGTGATAATTACTGTTTTGAGGGGGCATCTGAACAAATCCAGTGGCCCGAGGCACATTGTCCCGGCCTCTGCGTTGATCTGTGCGAATAGTGACGTAGGCTCGACGTTCCGCCACAAAGCAGTCCCTGGTACCTTTGTTTATGGGCAGTCTGTTGGGAGATTTGCAATCACAACGCCACAGACTTTAGCCTAAGTAAGAGTCCATAAGAGGGCCACATGTTGATCGTTGCAGGGTCCTCTGTTACTGAGCGAAGCTGCTGTGGCAGAGTTGCACCTTTTAGCATGAGATATCTCGCGACATTAGCACTGCCTCTACGGTCACAAACACAGCCACTGAGAAACGCTGGCTTCGGAGCGTGTCGGCATTATCAATTCCACAGGATGTCTACCAACGGAGATAAGGTGGACAAGGTCAGCGAGCCTCAGCCCGCGAGCAAAGCCCACCAGCACCAAGCCGGCTCGACGACCCACCGCGACCTGGATGAGTGGAAACACCGCGAGCCGTACCGCATCCACCAGCCCGACGAGGAATTCCTCGTAAAATGGCAAGGTGGATGCCACTGTGGGCGGGTGAGATTCCAGGTGAGCCGTGAGCGGCCCCTGATCTCGAAATACTGCCACTGCAAGACCTGTCAGAGGCTTCATGGCTCCCCGTTCCAGTGGACTACTGTCTTCCACAAGAAGGACATCAACTTCACGAAGGGCCATCACGACTTGGGCTGGTATGACCCGTCTGAAAAGTCACAGACGCACCACCTTCCGTGCAAGGTGCAGTGCGCCTTCTGCCGGACGCCCCTCATGGATGAAGGGAGGAACATGATGCTACTCCACCCTGCTCTCATTGATGGGATCGAGACCCCCGAGGCGAGGAAGGCCTTCGAACCCAAGGCCCACCAGTTCTACACCAGGAGGGTGGTGGAATTCAGAGGAGATGGGATTGCAAAATGGGATGGGCTCGAGGGCGAGAGTGACTTGATCGATGACGACGGGAACGTGATCAAGAAGTGGAGGCAGGAAGAGGAGAAAGAGTCAGCCAAGGCCTAAGGGAGCAGTGAGGAGGTTGATCGTATTCGGGAGAAACTTGGTGCAGGGCGTCCCGCCGTGGCCAACAGCATGAGGCTGTACCTGAACCTGCTGGATAGCACATGCAACACGGCTGCCATGGTGATGCAACTGGACCGAAGCGGAATCAACATGACGTGATCCTGAGGCACCTTGATGCACATGCGTGTATGTATCACTGCGATGGGACCGGGAATGAGTGTGGATCAGACAAAATTAAGCTAGCTGCATGGCCGAGCATGCACATATATTGCATTGACTATAGTCCCCCTGCCACATACTGTGTATATTGCATCTACTAGAGTCCCCCTGCCGTCTCGGAAGGCGGATAATTGCTCCGCACCATGGCCCGAAGGGGCTCGTACGCAGCCCTCGCCACCCCGAGCTCGTCCATCAAGGCGGCGAACTGCGCGTCCAGCGGCCAGGCGCTCGGCATGCCCAGGAGCAGCACGACCATGTCGTAGAACTCCCTGTCCTCGATCTTGTCGGTGGCGAGCTCGGCGAGCGCGATGCAGGCCTGCACCCACGCGGCCATGGCGCCCTCGTCGGCGCAGCCCTCGAGGAAGCGGAACTCGATCGTCCGCGGGCTCGCCTGCGCGCGCTCGTCCTCGCCGCCCAGCGCGTGGAAGTTGAACCCCAGCCGCCGGTACTTCGTCTCGGTGCCGCAGAGCATCCTGCCCAGCTCCTCGTGCGTCGAGGCCCGCCAGATGGCCCGGAGTGCCTGGCGGTGCGCCCCGAGGGCGTCCCCGTCGCGGCCGCCCCCGCCGCAGCCGGCCAGGCGCGCGTCGTTGGTCCTGGCCACGAAGGCTTCGAACTCGTCCTCCGGGCCGGTGCCGAAGTTGTCGATGGTCTGCCCGCCCGGAAGTCTGCCCTGCAGGGCCAGGGCGATGCGGCTGTGCCCCCGCAGGGGGGAGCTCCACGTGTAGGTGTGGTCAAAGTTGAGGGACCTGGGGTCCTTGAGGCCGCGGAGGATGGGCTCGGACAGCCACAGCACCGTGGCCAGCTTCTTCATGCCCCCGAGCGAGTAGAAGAGCCCGTCGTGCCGGCCGACGTGGACGTGGACCTCGGTGGAGTGGTTTGCGACGGCGTTGAAGGTGTTCTGCAGGATCCTGCAGACTGATCTTATGTTGGCTACCGCCTCGTCCCTTCTTTTCCAATGCAGGACTGGCGAGCTCAGCTCTATGGGGATCCACACAAAGTTATCATAGTCTGGTGCCGTCACGTCGATGACGGGCCGCTCGTCGTCCCCATCCTCATAGCTTACAAACAACGGGACGGCAGAGTTAGCCTTGTACACCATCCAATGGGTTCTCCAGTAGTTACTTCGTTCCAGTTTGGCCTCCTGTATATGATGGTGTGTAGTTGCCTGTACCCCGGGGATGGAGCAGAGAGCAGTAGCTATCGATTCGTACGTGCTCCTCTGCATCTGTTTTTCCGCATCCGTCATGGACTCGCGGCTCTCTCTCGGCCGGTGAGGGACAAATGGTCGTATCTTCCCGTCCAGAACGTCGGTCGTGCTAAGCTTCTTGGGTATGATGGATTTTATCTCCACGGCGAAAGTAATGTCTTGAGCTTCATCTCTAGTCGAAGACAACTTTAAGTACGGGATCGTTGTGGCTGCCGTCATTGCTGAGGTTTGTACGAGTACTCGAGTGTCGTGTCCAGATAAGTGTTGGGAACATTGATCGGGCCGGGAGTCAGGCGTCGAAATGCTCTTTGCCTTCTTTTATGCCCAGTTTGCTTGTCGTGTGACAAAAGAACCCAATCCACAACTGCCAAAACCGTGACTAGGAAGCATGCTGAGTGACTCCGCGGAAATCTCAAGCCGCTGCGACAGCGTGCCAAGGCTCTCGATGCCCCCACAAGGTTATACTTACTTCGTGTTTACGCATTCGGCGCTATGCCACTTACTCTGGCCTACTGGTCGCGTAAACGCAATGCTGCCCTTTGTGAGTCATGATATTTGGAATTCTTTGTGATTTGCTCGTGACGCAAGCCGCCGTCCTATATGCTGCAGCCGTCTTGTGCTCCCCCAGGATGACAGGTAGCATCACGGAGGTCAGCCGGGAGGCCAGCCGGGAGGCCAGCCGGGAGGCCAGCCGGCAGACCGTAGCCCAAGTCTTGCCGGATGTCCCTTAGATCCCTGCCTCAACCAATTCTTGTTACCACATGCATTGAAGGATTAGACTAGGCAGGCATGCCAAGCAATTGTGACAAGTGACACGTCTTAAAGAGTTCGAGGACGCGCGGGAGGATGCATTCTGGCCTACCATATAATGATGTAAGCATTTTCGAATCCTGGCATGCTTTTCTCATCGACCTTATCAGGATGCAATCCTTCCAGGGGTCATCGGAAGACCTTGCCCCAAAGACTGAAGGTAATAATCTCAGTACTCGAAGCGAGCACAACAGGCTATTCAAGCCAGAGATACCTCAAGAGTACTCCCTCCGGATCCCAGGCAGAGAGATAAGCACCTACGTAAGATCGCATCGCCTGCGCCTGGAGACTGCACCAATGATCTCATACACGAACTCTCATGCAAGGAAGGCTTGAGGCAGAGATGGTTCCAGCCGGCGAGACAGACACTGACTGAGACTGGGCGGCTCGGTCACTGTTCCGTAGAGAACGCCAATCACGTCACGGAAGCCACATTGGCACAGCCCTGGACTGCGGCCATGATTGCAGGCCAGAGGGTACTACCTAGGCAGCCAATGGCCTAGTATGACCCCAGGTCCCGTTGAGGCTCGTGGAACTTGCCGACAGTGCCCCCAGGATCCAACGCTCCTTACTCATTGCGGTTCCGTGCGATACCAATTTGTAGGCTTGGACACAATTAGAACTGGATATTGACGAGATGAACTCGTCTCGGTAGATTCGAATGGTGGGTGGAAGGATTCGCCAACAAACGACTAATCGATCATAGCCCCCAACATGTCCCGAGAATCCTACAAGTCGTTGGTTCTTTCTTAGGCGGATGACAAGGCAGTAGTCCTATGTCAGGTATTTGGTGCTGAATAAGCCGACGTCAACGTCCGCCAGCCAGACTCAGCAGCGGAAACCAACATGGGCGTGGGAGGAGGCGCGCGGTGAGGCAGCAAATGCTAGACGATAGCGAAGCACCGGTTGAATATGGCGTGCATCACAGATCGGATATCAACCCTCTCCTTGGCCGCGTCCTGCCGTGCCTGGACCTCCCCGAGCACCTGCGCCGTGATCTTCGCATTTGCGGCGACGCGCTCCATGCGCAGGATCTGGTTTATCACCCACCCCCGCTCCTCCGCGTCGCGCTCCTGCTCCGAGCCGAGCATCAGCAGAGGCCAAAGCATGTTGACGGGCAGCGCATCATCCTCGCGGTCGAGCCCCTGCGCCAGCAGGCCCGCGAGGCGGCGGATGTGTGCGAGGGCGTCGGCCGCCTCGGCAGTCAGGGGGAAGGCCTTGTACGCCACCCTGTGCAGGTGGACTTTGCTCGCGTAGTAGTTGGAGAGGTACGTGCGAAACGCCCGCGTCACCACGGCCGCGAGGTGCGCAGAGACGTGCGGGGGCGTGAGCCGGCCTGCGACCGCGATATCCATCAGGGGCGGGCGCTGCTCGTATAGTGCGCGCAGGTCAGCCGCGATCGCCTGCCCCATGTTCATCACCTCCGTCTCGTCTTCGACCGTGCCGCGGGGCCGGTGCCAGGGGTCGATCTTGGAGATGCGGCCCATGAAGGACTGGACCTTCTGGAAGAAGAGGATGCCCGGCTGGTATAGGACCTGGAATAGGGTGTCCTCGATGTCATCTTCGGCGAGTTCATCCGCCTCGGGGCCTGTGGAGGTTTTGAGGATATTGGGGGATGGCACGTCGACGAGGAGTGGCTCCTCGTCTTTCTCGAGGAACAGGCCGTCTCCGCCGGCGCTCACGGCTCGGCCGTCCAGGAGCCGTATCCAGAGGAGGAGCTGCTTCTCGACCGGGGTGAAAGACGCCTTGTCTCCGTGTCGGAAGATGTTGTATGCCCTCTTCAGGTGTGTGTGGGCAGTCTTTATCCGCGCTTCAAGGATGTCGACGTAGCTCAGGAAGAACAAGGTGGCCAGGAGGTTCGTGCGGTCCACGCTTTGCTTCAGGAATGATTCTGCCGGGTGGTCATCGAACGCTGCGACCTCGGCGGAGGCGTTGTCGTAATGGTTTTGTTGACTCGCCAGCCAGTCCCCATCGCGACGACACAGCATCAGATTGGAGAAGGCGAGTATTGCCCATCTGATCATGCGTGACGAGTCTGACATGCCAACTAGGACCTGCCGCATGGCGAACCAGTTCTTCTGCGTCTCTACCTCAGCCAAGATGGGCGGCGTGACAGCGTGGGCGAAATAGTCCATCAGGCGATGGTTCTCGGCTGCCACTGTTTCTGAAGGCACAAGCAGGTCGTCTTGGTCGGCAAAGCCGGTGCAACTAGTATCTGGAACTGTTGACGTCTCTGAGTTGTTGTAAGTGTTGGGTATCAATCGACCCTGCATCGAAAGATTATTGATACTGGGCTGCGGCGACGAATTGGTGGCGGCAGCGGGCACGACAGCATTATGGCCGTTCTGAGCCAACTCCTCGAACGCCACCCCGCGGCCAGTAGCGGCCATTGGGCTCATCTGCTGCCAGATATCACCCGTGCCAGTGCCGGTGTCCCACAGGAAAGACGCGTAGTCGAAGAGCTGGTTGACAGCATGGAGCGGCGGGGTCTGGAAAAGAGGCCCGCTGGGGGCCGGCTCCATTTCTGGCATCGGAGTGCGTGATACTTCGGCATTGCCTGGGGCTACGGTACTTCCAGCATTCTGCCTCGATCGTCGCTTATGGCTGCCGGTGGGAAATGTCAGCGGCCACTTGCATTCCAAGTTCAGGCGTTCGCAGTGGCTGCAGCGAGGCCTCAGCTCGTCGCACTTGACTTTTCGCCGTCTGCCGAAGAATGGTCAGTGATTCGATCCCTCTCCAGACGTGGGCCCCTTCGCCAGCCGGAGTCCGGGTCCCTACTTGCACGTAAGACAGCCAAATCTTGAGCGCGCCGAGGATTTGTTCGACGAGCGCGCCGGGCCGCCTGTGGAACTAGGGGTCCCGAGCCCATTCTCTGGGCTCGGCGACATGATTTCGGAGGGGCGCCTGAGGCCTGTCACGGCGAGAGAGGGCTGGCTATAGGCGAGTCGTGGTGGCGAGATGGTCGACCCACGAGGCTGCAGCTGGCATCGGTCTGACAGGAAGCCAAGATGCCCTCGGCTCGCAGAAGAGGCGAGAACCCGACGTCCCGGGCGCGTGTCCCACAAGGTGGCGGGTATCCAAACCCGGAGGAGGCCTGTTTTTGTTGTCAGGCTTTCCTCCTACGTGTTACGGAGACTATGCGCTGGTGAGTCCATCACCGTCGGGCTTGTTGAGGTTGCGTTGGTTGGCAAATTGGTTCGGCGCATCCCACAGAAGTGACGTCTTCTCCACCCCCCACCCCCCACAATCTCCGCGGGTGGGCCTGGCTAGACTTGGGGGTCTCCAGCTGGGGAGGCAGGCTGGGCGGGGGCGCGCGCACTGACATCGGCGACAAGCTGTCATCCTGTGTGGACTGCGTACACTAGTGTAGACGGAGACTTTGCACACGTGAATGGCCCCGGGGATACAGTAAATTTGTACCTGAGACATCCCGGGCAAGGCTGCAGAATGTGGTTTTGAGACGTTGCATGCATTGGTATGCTAGTTTCAAGGCACTCAGCGCACAAGTATAAAATAGACACCCCTGATGAAGCCCAGGGATCTCCGTCCTGCCTGGGTCTCAGGCCCAGATGATTTCAGACCAGATGCTTCCAGTACGCCAAAAGAAACCCTCTCCTTAGGTCTAGTGATAACGCCGGAGCCAAAATCCAGCTCCTCTGTGTCTTTATAAGCACAATGCAGCCCAAACAAAGTATCCTTGCCGTCCCAGTGCTGTTAGTCGAACATCCATATAAAAAGGTGGCTGCCAATATCCAGGTATCCTCGCCAAATCCAGTGGTGCAGAACGAATTCAATAAAAACACATAGTAAAACGAAACGCTCGAGACCCAGCCAATCCTACCAAGACGCCGGCGCACATGATCCACGGCCTGTGGGGATGTCTGTTGAAAATCTGTGACGGTTATTCCATCCTCCCCTTCTTGTGGTGGCTGCCGTCCAGGCTGCTACGAGGTTGTAGATGGCACCGCCACCATGCAGTATGATGTATCAGAGCGAGCTTCCGTGTTCGATGCAGATATGCAATTCCGCGGACGAGTTTCGGCGTCCTGCTGTCGTCCAGAGAAAATCCCTTCAAATGCCGTCCGGATCGTCATCAAAATTTAATACACCTAGCATGTCGTCTTCGTCCGTGTCCTGTACAATCGTAGGCGACGATGCAAAGCGCTTGTCGTCACTTGGCCCCAGGAATTCGTCGATGGGCACGCGTGGATCCGTTTTCGTCGGCGAGAGCACCGCGGCAGCAGACCTGTCCTTCTTCATGATCCCAAGGCCTTGCATCGTGTACCGAAATGGCGCTGCTCTGAATGCGGAGACGTTGTCGGACACGGTGGTCACGATCCCGCCGATGGGGGTGTTGTTCATGATGACGTTCCCGGCAGAGGATGCAACGGCACCCCCGATGTCCAACGCCCGGCGCGCGGCTGCCCTTCGCCGCTTCTGCATCTCCGAGCTGCGCCACCACTGAGCAGTCGCCTGGCCGACCATATAGACCACCTTGCCGTTTTGCTTCATGGTCTTTAGAACCTCGGACTGGAATTTCTGGGCTGTGATTCGATCCGCCTCGTTGCCGTTGAACATGACTTCGACGCCATCGGCCTCGATTTCAACGAAGTCGTTCTCCCTGAGCTCATCTCTGGTGGGCTTATCTTCAGCGGTGATGCCCTGGTCCTGGTTCCGGCCCTCACCATCACTGCCGGTGGGGTCGGCGTCGTCATCAAACTGAGCCTGAGCAGGAGGCTGGTGAAAGCGCCGCAGCGTCTGGGGCTCAAGCTGTTGGAGATCCTCATGATACACACTTGCGGGAACCGGCGGTGGGCGGTGGGCCTGCTGGGCGAGACTTTGTTCTGAGCCTTGATGGGACAGCTGGGGCTGTCGTGAGCGGCGTGACAGCCGTCGGCGGTCTGCAGGGCGGTGATGAGTGGCTGGGGTGGTGCTGGGCGAGGGCGAGTAGGACAGAGGCGGCGGGGGGGACGCGGCCTCCGGGTGTTGCCAGGCGTTGACGGAGGAGTAGTTGTTGTTATTGCCAGGAGTACTATTGTTGTGGGGCCGTCCACCGCCGGCGGCGGCAGCAGCAGCAGCGGAATGGTGGAGTGCGGCTGGGGCCATGACGGGCTCAGCCGATCCGACCGGTGTGAGAGGCTCCATCAAGTCGTCCTCGTTGAGGCCTCTGAGGAAGGCGTCCTTGTCTTCCTCGTTGTCAAAATGGAACATGCCCTCGTCGTCATCGGCGTAGTCTCTACCCTCCATCATGGTGGGCGAGGGAGTGCGCTGCCTCATAAGATGTGCGTTGCGGCTCGCCGCCGTGAATGGTGCGTATGTCGAGCAGGTAGCAAAAGGCGAGCGGGTATGAGTTTCGGGGATAGGAGGCGAGGTGAGAGAGTGAGGGGTGAGGGGTGACGGTTTGGGGTCAGTCAGTTAGTCAGAGCATGAAGCTGGGTTGGGTTGGGGTAGCGAGTGTGTAGGTAGCGCAGTGGGTGGCATCAGGTGAAGAGAAGGGGGGACAAGACCAGGCACAGGTTGGGGGGGCTGGCATAGGCGAAATGTCATGGAGCACGGTGCCGTCGATGGCCCTCCTGTCAGGTCTGGGGACGGCCAGTCGCAGGTTGTTGGTGTCGACAAGCCACGACAGGAGAACAAAAGAGAGATGTTTCTGTGCGAGTGCGAGCAAAGAAATGAAATGGTTGGGGTGAGAGCGAGGCGAGTATCGGGGCGGCGAAAGGGATGGAAATGGTCGAGCGTGGGTGTCTGTCTGCCTGAGACGAATGCCCTCAAAAGGCAGAGGCGGGATGCAGAGAGGAAATGGGTGACTCCTCACTGATGCAGCAGCAGGGACCTGGGCTTGGAGCAGGGACGTGTTAGGCGGCTAGCGAGCTACCAGACCACGAGGTTGAGACGGCAGGCCGCTGGATGAGGGATGGCTGGTGGGCACGAGCACGCGACTACTAGGCGCTAGACGGGGCCTGCTCGGATAATAAACGCATTGTGCAGGTAGGTGGCCTATACCCGGATGTCCTCATGACTGAATCAGTACGCAGCAGGCCGGGTGCAGATATTACCCCAAGATAATTGATAGGGAGCAATCGGGGATGTAGGCGTCGGCCATGGTCATCCGGATAAGGCGAGCATGTTGCCACCATCTGTCATGGTCACGAGCCAACTCTGGTTCCTTGCAGAGGATATCGAAACTAATAAAGGTGCCTAAGTGCAGCCCCATATGAGATGGACCCATGTACTGCCCGAATCCTTCAACTTTATTTGAAGCATAGAGTCCTAGCTTCCTAGTCTCCGTTGGGCAGCTCTACATAGTACATCGTTGTGTTTCAGGCAGACCCCCAGGGGTCAACGTATAGTAGGCCGGACGAAGCCGTCATTGAGCTTGTCTCCGGCCTTCTTCCCATCCGCAGGATCGGCTGGAAGAAATAAGACTGCGACCGATGGGGAAGACAATAGACAAACCCAGAGACTCGGCCCGCTGAACAGCCTGACACTCCTGCACGCTTTCCGGCTACCAGGAGCAAAGCAGCAGAAGAAGGATCTTCTCTCTGGTCGGCTGACCCAGGAACCTCGCAATAGTATTCACACAAGTTATGTACACTTCAAGTCTTGCGTGTACCCTCTATTTCTTGGGCTCCTCCTTCTTCTCCTCCGGCTTGGGTGTCGGCAGCTTGAAGCTCTCGGGCTTCCTGTCGACGCCAGGCCCAACTGGCTCCCACGCGCTCGAGCCGCCCTCAAAGTCGCGGAAAGCTTGCGTCAGCTCCAGAGGCTCCGTCACAATCCTCTTCTTCTCCTCGTCGTACCGAATCTCCGTGTATCCCGTCAGCGGGAAGTCCTTCCTCAGTGGGTGGCCCTCGAACCCGTAGTCGGTCATGATGCGCCGCAGGTCAGGGTGGCCGACAAAGAATACTCCCATCAGATCGTATGCCTCGCGCTCATACCAGTTGGCACCCTCATACAGGCTCGTTATCGACGGCACAGGGGAGGCCTCGTCGGCATAGGTCTTGACGCGGATGCGGCTGTTGTGGCGAACCGAGAGTAGGTTGTAGACGACTTCAAAGCGCTGGTCTCGCGTGGGGAAGTCGACGGCGGTGATATCGCTGAGCTGCGTGAACTCGGCGGCAGTGTGGTCTGGGCAGGGGGGCGAGCGAGGGCCATGTTAGCAAATGGTCGCGATGCGGCCGACGACAGACGGACTGGCTGCAAGCACCGGAGTATGACGACATACACTTGAGGAACGACATGACTGGGATGACGCCAGACGGTGAGATGTAGATGGTCAACTCATCCTTCCAGACCGAGAACTGTTGGATGTACTTGGGCACGACGCCCATCAGCCAGGCGCCGTATCTATGCAGGTTGTCGGCCTTGGACTGGTATTTATCGGCAGGGTTGACGATGGGAACCTCGAGGGTGCCGAGCTTCTCCCGTTCCGCTGCACGGTAGTTCTTGGCATCCTTGGGGAGCTTGACGGCGTAGGAGCCGACGGCGGCGCGGGCGGAGGCCGAGAAGCACCGCGCAGCAGAAGCCTTGTTCTGGGCGGATGGCCTCGCCGGTCGCAGGGCCTGGGCCAACACCCGGTTCCTGCAGAGCTTGCTGGCCATTCTGTACGGTATGCGAGGGGTTGTTGGAAGGTCAATTGGCGGCTGCAGGACCTTTCCGACGTGTGGTCGGATGCGCCTCTCGGTGTCGGGCGGCTGGGCTGCGGTCTGCTGGAGCTGGAGCTGGGGGAGGTGGTGATGTCGTGCACTAGGCGAGACGGACTGGAGCAATGGGAGCGATGATTAAACCAAAGCCGCCAATTCGCTGGAGCCGGCCGGAAGCTGGGGGACGGGGTCAGGTGATCTCGCACGTGCGGCTGGCTGCTTTTGGGCTGTACCACCCAGCAACGTGTTGAATGCCTCGGATGCAGTGTCACGGATATAGACAAATGTATGTCATGAGCAATCTCTGACGGGCGGTATTGGTGACGTTCAAAGCTGGGTAGGTAAAGTAGGCACTCGGTACACAGTCGTTCGCCCGGTCGCCACTCGCCAGTTGTCAGTGCCAGCAGCAGTCAACAACCATCAGACACGGAGGGGGTTCGGGTCTGGCTGGCAAGGCTGGGTACCGAAACGCTTGAACACGTCGGTTGCTGACTGCACACTACATAGTACTTAGATAGTGCTACACATGCACCGTTCTGCGCCGTGCCGTCCTGACCCCCTGTTGCCTTCTGCCTATTGGTTCCTGGCAACCGGGGTGGAGCTAGTCCTGGCTGGGCACTAGCGGCTTTCCTTCCGTCTGTGCTCCTTCCACCTTGGCCCGTGGCGTGGAAAGGCTTTTGATGCCAACCACGACTGAGAACCTCCTGTTACTGCTGCTTTTCCTCCTCATCAGCCATCCCGCCAGCATCAACCCGTCTCCCCCTCCTCTCTCAACCCCCTCCCAGAGGCGCAACCTTACAGCTGCCACATGCCACATTTGCACAGGATCCCTCTCTCCCGTGTTGATCATTGCATTTAATCATCTCATTCCGACTGCCTCTCGAAACCTGGCTTAGGTCCACCCCCTGTCGACCTTAACCGACTTGTGTAGTATCCTGCCTTTGTCACCGTGACAGCCCTGGCATCCTCGCCTTAGCTGCAAACGATCTCTTCGCCGCGCAACTCGGTCTGCCTGTGGACTCAGCGACGATAAACACAACAAAACAACCGCTGTGACTCTGATACCAGCCATGGCACCTCAGGATCAGTACCTCGATGATGAGGAGGAGACCTGGTGAGCACCCCACGCGCCTTGCGTCCCAACCACCCGTCCCTCCCTCCGACCTTTGCTGCACGATGCAGCCCGCAATAGACGACGCCCATCTTCATGCATTTATTGACTTCTACTTAGCCCTCTCTGCATCGAAGAGTTTGACCTCTCCGACAAGAACTTTCGGCCCTGTCCCTGTGGATACCAGGTAAGCTTGTGCTGTCAGGACCTCCCGACGTGGGGGCTCGTTTTCTAACCCTACCTCTCGACATCTAGGTGTGCCAGTTCTGTTTCCACAACATCAAAAACAACATAAATGGTCTTTGCCCCGCCTGCCGTCGACCTTACGACGAAAAGACAATACAGTACAAGGCCGTTACAGCTGAAGAGTCGGTCACCCCCGCAGCCTTACTTACCACCGTGTCTTTGCTGACAGCACTCAGGCAAGCCGAGTTTCGCGCCAGACAACAGACAAGCAAAAAGAAACGTGCCGAGTTGCAAGGCCAGAAGGAGATACAGAGGCGAGACACGGAGAAGGATGCGCGCAAGAACCTGGTCGGCATACGCGTCGTCCAAAAGAACCTCGTCTACGTCACCGGCCTGACCCCCACCGTACGGGAGGACGAGCTTCTCAAGACCCTCCGACAACCCCAGTTCTTTGGGCAGTATGGCAACATTCAGAAGATTTCGATTAGCAACCGAAAGACCCAAGACGGCCACAACCAGTCCCTGGGTATCTACGTTACTTTCGAGAAGAAGGAGGATGCCCAGCGCTGTATCCAGGCGGTCAACGGCTCCCAGAACGGCGAGCGAATCCTCAAGGCCCAGCTCGGCACCACAAAGTACTGTTCGGCATGGCTCCGATATGAGCAGTGCAACAATCGCCAGTGTATGTTTTTGCATGAACTCGGCGATGAGGAAGACAGCTACACCAGGCAGGATCTTTCTTCATTGAATAGCATGCAGACGCAGCGACCGTACGGTGGAGGAAACCCTTCACGGTCAGCGTCTCGACAACATGGCCCTCCTCCACAGTCGCACCCAGCGCCTCAGCCCATGGCTCGCACCTCTAGCAAAGACGGATCTGAGAGCGGGGATGCTCCGGCTCTGCCAGCCTCGGCGAACTGGGCCCGCAGCCAACAGCAGCGCAGCCGGCGCGGCAGCCATGCAACCAGTGGTGCAGCGTCGAGCCCGGCCGTGTCCATGTCCTTACCCGCAACAACCGAAGCGACCGAGGAGGCTGTGGAATCTGCGGCACAAGAAGCGCCCCAGGAAGAACCCACCCCACAGCCCGAACCTCGTGCCGCAGACGAATCAAACGAGTCTCTGGTGACGGAACTTCCAGAGCCGAAGAACCCCTGGGATACTGCGTATCGTGAAATCATGAATGCCTTGGGTGGCGCGGAGCTCAATCTTCGACCCGTCACGCCCGATAACTCTATACCGCCTCTGTTTGACCCTCGAGGAGGCGAGCGGCGACGGGCGATGCGGGAAGAGGAGGAGCGCCAACTCAACGGGGAGCACGAGCAGCAGCAAAGCGAGCCAGTTGAACCAGCCGAGCCCGAGGGAGAGCCTGAGAGTGGAAGCTTGGCTTTGGGGGGCGAGCCGGAGGAGCGCGATCAGAGCCGTGAAACACATGCTTTTGAGCAGCGGAGGTCGATCGCCCAGGTACCCATCCAGCGCACCAATACCGAGGGTCTGTTCGGCCCCAATGTTGGCTCAAGTTTCGCTCAGGGCGCGGCCAACGTCACCACAATCGGCAACCGCACCCTGACTCCACAGCAGCAAACCTACATGCGCCCGCAAGCAAACTTTGCCGAGAGCATGCCGCCTGGTATCAACGCCTCTCAGTCCGCGTTGTTCCAGGGACAGGGACAGGGCCATAGCCGGCAGACATCCCGCTACAGCTTCGCCAACGAAAGCCAAGCCTCGGCCAACACTGTGAAGCTTGCTACCAACCCTCGCCTCATGGCGCAGCAGCAGGCCTCCATGATGCCCTCAACTTTCCACTCGCAGCCGAGCGGCCAGTACTACTCCTCATCTTCTATGCCTGGTCCTCCACCGGGGCTCAAGTCCACGGGAACACCCCCGAGCATGTTTGGCCAAGGCAACGCGTTTGGCAGCTCCGGGTTTGGCGCGAAGGACTCTAACGAGGTCCTTCAAAATCTGATCAGGACTCGAGCGGGTGGAGTCGGCCAGGCCCATGATGCTAACAAGCGTGAGTACATATTTCCTTCTTTTCCCAACCAGTACCCACCTTCCTCCTCCTCCACCCCAGCTCCTGCTACCGCCGGCTTCATGGGAGCGCTCTATAATGGAGCATACCAAGATCTCGGTGCCAAGCAGAAGAAGAAGGGGAAGAAGCACAGGCACGCTAACACTTCCTCCTCTGGGGGGAGTGGCTTAGTAGATCTTGCGGACCCGAGCATCCTGCAGGCGAGAATCCAGCATCATCAACAGAGCAATGCCGGGGTCGGATCGGGGCTGTTTGGAGGTCAGGCCCAAGGTGGGTACAACCCCAACATGTTGTACAACTCTCAGCCGCAATATCGGGGTTGGTAAGGCGGGACACGTTCCTGTCTTCCCCTCCTCCTGTTGGCCATACCCGAAACCTTTTCCTTTTCTCTCTCTCTCTTTTTTTCGATGTCTGGAACGATATTCTGTACGCTTTATAATGCAGGCGTTTTCGGCCTGCAAGGGAACGGCCACAGGGCAGCACGACGGACCATGGACAGTGCGGTTTTGACTGCTTTCTGAGTTTTGAGCGAGCATCGCGAAACGCCGGCCGCTCACGGGTTGCAGGCCGGCGGGATTTGCAAAGGCGTCACGTTGCATTTGGGCAAAAAGAAAAAGAAAACAAGAGGAGTCGGAAGGCGGTCTCTTAAGGAGACATATCCTCGAAAGGCGCTGTCTCACAGGATTGGCACCCTACATACCGCTTCCACATACCTCGAGCTCAGGGTTACGTCAGGCAAGCCATCTCGTCCTCCTCAAGGTCACCTATGTACGTTAACATCACGTGCCCAGTTTCCGGTCAACAACTCCGGGGCTGATGCGGCATGAATTCCTGAGGATAATAGAGAAAATCTTCTTTGCCAACAATAACGTGCCTCGCTTGCTTCTCAAGAATCTGCCGGGATCGCCTAGATGGAAGCCGTGACCAACCTTGAGCCTTCTTGTATATAATTACTCTTGGGGGTGTCGTCGTGCTGCCTTGTGGCGTTCCTTTCGCTGCCTCGCTCCACCACATAATTCGGTATAGACATAGATGAGTGCTAACTGCATTTCTCTTAGACGAGGACGACCCGTTCCTGAACGACGCCACCAACATTGTCGACGCCCTCGTGTCCGATGATCCGATCGAGGAAGACACTTCCGCGCCAGGGGATGCGTTCCAGGCGTTCGGTGGCCCCACAGCCCCAGCCATCCCGCCTCCTGGCTTGGGTTTCGTGGGGCATAGTCACCCTGCGCGGACCGCGACGCCCTTGCAAGCGCCCCCGGGACTCGGTGGCCCGGTGATTCCCCCGACTGGTGGCCTGCTCTCAACCGATGCACCCAGCCCTGTTATTCCACTCAAGCCCGCATCTGCGTCTCCCGCCTTAGCCGCCGGCTCCACGGGTGTGAGCAAGAAAGGGGCTGAGCCGGCCACTGGATCTCAGGCCAAGAAACACATCAAAGCACTGGCTCTCGACAGTGGCTTGTCTATGGAGATTGCGTCCCAGGCAAACGCATCCGCCAAGGGCAAGAAGCCATTGCTTCAGGAGGAAGACTTCCCAGCCCTAGAATCGGCCAAACCTACGTCACGCGCCTCAACACCTGCGCCGCCGAAGGCTCCCTCTATCAAGACCCCGATGGTGGCGAAGAAGGTCCATGCGGAGACCTCCAAGTCGGCGACGACGCCTGCTGCAAGCGATAACCCTGGCCAGCCTGCATCCATACCGAAGGCTGAGAAGAAGGCTGAGAAGAAGGTTGTACCTGGTGTTCTGAACATTGCGGCGGCGACCAAAGCAGCTGCGGCAAAGTCCAATCCCCCGTCCACTGTGACCTCGGCCGTAGAGAAGGCGGATGATTCAGCGTTTCCGGCCTTGCCAACTCCAAGTTCGGTTTCTGTGTCCTCGCCCGCTACTCGGGTACCCAAGACTTTGCGAGTTGTTTCGACGCCCAAGGCGGAGACGCCTCCATCCGTGTCGGCAAGTGCTGCGGCGCCTGCGTCACTCCGTCATGCGTTCAGCACTCTACAGCGGCCGGAGACACCGGGCAGTGCGGATGTGTCAGATACTGCGTCCATCCTGTCAGCGTCGGCATCTGCTTCTCGGACGAACTCTCCACCGCCCGGTCTTTCGCGAGTCGGCTCAGCCGCTGTCCGAAACACAACCAAGAGCCAGCAACGCAAAGCGAGAAAAGACGCGACGAAGAAGGAAGCGGCTGCGATAGCAGTTCAAGCGAAGCCGGAGCCCGAAGTCGTCATTGCACCCATCGTGGGTCGCAAGAAGAAGCAGAAGAAGGAGCCAAAGCAGACGGTGCCCAAGGATACGGCCCCGCCAATGGAGAGTCGGCCCCAGTCACCCGGCCCAGCAGAGAAGTCTGCCGAAAAGGAAGCCAAGCTCGCAGGCGAGGAGAAAGTTTCCACGTATCGCCAGGCAGTCAACGAATCGATGAGTTTGGAAGAGCCGCTGGTTCCTCGGTCAAGGCGGAAGGAAGGCAATGCGTCTTCCAGCGGCGAGGCATCGAAGCCAGTGACTGACAGACCGGTCCCTCCACCAGCCGCCATTCTCCGTGAGCTTGCGTCCGCTGGCTGGATCACAGACGTCGACGCGCTTAGCCTACTGAAAGGCGTTACAAGCACCTCTCACCGTTCTGAACAGTACACTCCCGTCGTGCCCAAGGACGGCTTAACCGAGATCAAGTCCATGCTTATTGAGGAGGACCAACAGGCGCTCCTCTCCGGCAAGCCCGTGCACAAAATCATCGATGGCTCTCGCGTATTGCTCACACCCAACGGCAACTGCGTGCGCAACCTGACTGCCGCCGAGGAGAAGCGCTACCTTGAATTGCTGGCCGAACTCGCTGCGAAGGTTGGCGATCCTGCAACGTACGTGCACTCACGCCATGAGGCGGGTAACGGTTTCAGCGTGATTAAGGGTCGCGCTGTAGCCAACGGCACGCCAAGCTACTTCCCTCAAGGGCCAGCCACCACCACAGCAGATGGTTTGCGTCTTCCTGCGGTCTCGGACCCGGTGCAGAAGATGACCCGCGAGGAGGCCCTTGCCAACATCAACCAGTCCATCCTGCCACGTCTGAACCTTGGCACGGCAAACCTGAACACGCTTGCGGCCGTCACCGATCCCAAGCATACCATGGGCACTTCATCCTGTCCAGGCCAGAACAACAATGCCCCTCAGACCCCGCCTCTATCGAAGCAGGACCTCGCCAATGCAACCAACGCACTCAACTCGCTTGCTCCGCTCATTCTGAATTTCGCGTCGTCTGGTTCACCGTCATCCACTGCCGCGCTGGCCGCCGAGCTCACAGGTCAGTCCGCGGGCTCAAGCCTGGCGAAGCTCGACCCCACAGATGAGTTCTCGGGCATGGCGAACACCATGACATCGACGCCGTCGATGCCGTCGCTCGCGTCGTCCGTCACAGGCAAGAGCAGCAACGTTGGTGCCTCGTCGAGCGCCCTGGCAAACTTTCCAATGATGAGCGTCGAGGACATGGAGCAGGCGTTCGCGCTCGCCAAGAAGGAGGCTGAGAAGATGGAGAAGAGCCTGAACCAGGTGATCAAGAAGAACCGAAAGCTCCTGTCCCTGTCGAGCTCAGGCGGCGGCGGTGTGCATTGACTAGTTGGCGGCCCCGCGACCTGCGCCACAACGACGCCTACGGATGCTACCAAGACTTCTGGCAGCGCCACCGCTGACTCGAGGGACACGCACCTGCGGAGGCGCGAGCTGTTGCAGCGCGGCATCGCGAGGGTAGGGCTCGCCGCGTCCCGCGCCGTCGGGTTCGATGAGCTTCGGTTCGGCGGCGCACTCGGCATCGGCTGCGGCTGTGCGCTGCGGGCGACTGTTGCTGCGGTGTGCGTGTTCAGCGTTGTCTTGGCCAGGATTGCTCTGTCGATGGTCACGGCGGTCGTGGGCATCTACAGCTTCGGGGTGTGGACAGTGAGAGCCTTGGTCGCGCTTCTCGACTGGATCGGGGCCACGTACTAAGGTCCAGTTCTGCCGTGGCCGTCACGGGGACAATATGGTTGAGTGATGAAAACGAGTAGAGTGAGCGAGAGAGAGGTGTGACCTGCCCGTGTGTTTCGGGTGGAGGGGTCAGGGCACCTGGGTGTGGTGGATGCGTCCTCGACACGATATTTGACGAAATCAGACTTTGAGAAGACGTTTGCGCTGCAAGGAATTTCTCCTTGCAAGCTCCTGGTCTGCGAGTGGACGACACGCGCGTCGTCGAATGTGCAGGGGGGTACGAGAGCCCGATGAAGGGTCACATATGGACCGAAAGCACTCGGTTTTCCATGCAGCGCAAATAATGATGTATGATTAGAGTCAAGATGTACCCATAGGGGAAGGAATTCCGGCACATTGCGATGACTTTACAAACCGCCATCATGATGGCGGGCATGGATCACGTTGCATGGAATCGGCATTGCATTGCATGCAGCGTCGCTCAGATAGAGCTAGACAGCAGCTATGGCGCGGTAGAGACGGACACCAAAGCTGGCCAAGCTGGGTTGTGGGCAATTAGTGCATGATCCGAACGAAAGAATAGCGCGATTCATCTCATCACATCCCCTTGCACTTCTCTTTCAAGACACAGTTCCAAGTGGCTGAATAGCGAAAATGGTATTAATAGGGCAAGAACCGCGGCAGGGCACACAAAACCAGGGCACCACCACCTTGGCTGCGTCATGTTCTCCGGGAGACGCTGCTGAGCGGTAGCAACTAGGATATAAGACGATCTAAGTTCAGGCGTCTGGTCTCGGGCTCCTAAAGGTAGGTAGCTGATATAAGTGGTGGCCCCTCTCGGGTGAGATGACGCGAGGGATAACAAACTTCTGAGATATTATGTAGCAAGGGAGCAGTTAAACTTCTTATGAAAGGCTCCTGAAGTGGACTATGATCAGTTGTATTTAACATCAAAGTAGGGTTACTTCCATGCTCAGATGAGGCTTTGGCCCCCGATAGGCTGTCTATGGACAACGCATCCCAGGGAGAAGAACATTCCAGCCAGAGGGTGGGAAGATATCCGTATCTTTCTACTTGTACTTCAGGACCGGTATACATGTTGCATTTGTTACGCTGTAGATAGCGATCAAGTATTCTGAGAGGTCCAACGTTTGATACAGACAAGCGATTGGGAGTTGAAGCCGACGACCGGTGACAGCTAAGTAAGGTCTCTGTAGCACACGGTACGTATAAGGACATAATCAGCTCTCAATTCTGTATAGAACTGAGGCTAATAGTCGATATGACGCAGATTATTCCTGACACTGCGGTCGATACCACTTACCCTCCTACCTCAACCGGAAATATTCTCTCCTCGGAGAGCTTTTCAGGATCTGGGCTCAGTACAGGTGCATTTGCCCGTATAGGCGTCAGGGTCGGCATGGGAATTGTGATTCTGGCATTCGCTGTTTGGTGGACATAGCGCATGAGGTCTCGGATGCAAGCACGATACCAGGTTGCAGGCCGCTTCCAAAAATCTATACGAGCACGAGATGCATTGGTAGTAGATGACCCAAAGACCGTACCGTCAACTCTCACTGAGCTGCCGGGAAATCCCTCTACTACAGGAACTCCTGACCACCCGAGATGAGCAGTTGGGAAAATGGAAACCACGCAATCGACATGTAACATAGATGATGGATGATGCACAAGATTTGAATTATGGCTGCCTTGACCAGATAGAAGTTCAAGACCAATATTTGAAGCCCTAGAGCTATCAATATATTGGAGGAAACAACCGCACAAGGTACTTAAGCATGCAAGTGTGACGGAGCACCCATCCTGACGCGTGGGTTAAGATAGTGAATTGATTGATTTCCCTCCTCAGTTCAGTTGAGAATTGCCAGTCGACTCCGCGAGGATGTACGAAAAGAGCTATGATAAACACATTGGTTGGGAGAAGCCACCTGACCGACCTTGTCCCGTATTGATTAGACCGGTTTTCCATGATGTGGTCACAATGGCTGCTGTTGCCACACAACCAACTCTACTGAACAGACATATCTCCAAGGGTAAACCGCGTTTGATGTCTTATTGATCATCAAACCCCACCGCGCCACATATATGGTGGGCTACATATCTCCCAGTTCTGCAAGATATTGATTCAAGACAGCTATCAATATACATAACGCTTCGACAAGAGGTCGGCAACGTAAGTTTCCTAGAGCAGTAGACATAACGTACGAACATTGGTATTTCAGGTCTGACAGATTATGTACTATGTCCTCACCAAATTTAGAAACCACCTTATTTCGTGTCTGCGTGCCTAGGTGGCCTGGGCGTGGCTGCCGCTTCAAATTGGGAAGGCTCCAGCTTAGCCTATAACCCCCCTCCCTCTTCTTTTCTCATTCGGTTAAACAACTGCATTTTGGGCTTGTCGTGCTGCGATGGCTTGCATGGAGGTGCACATAGAGCCAATCAAAGACAGAGGTTTTTACGCCTCGCACTACATACCTACCTAGGCACCCATGCATACCTGCATATTGCCAGCAGGAGGCGGCTGCTGTGCTGAGAAGGATTTCAGCTGATCCTATGTATCCCCCCCCCCCCCCCCAAACACTCGAGCTATCACATACACTATCCAGCAAGTAGGCTGACAATGGCTCCTCCTATAGTTTCAACACACAAGTTTGATGTCTCAATCTACCCCCGAGATGCCTCCACCGAGATATCATTGTCTCCCAGGATTCTTCCTTCTTTTGAGGACGCCAAGTAAATATCCGCTCCTGGCCAATCTGTAGAGGACCTCTGCGTATTACGAACTACCTCTTCCTAAAGTACCAGGGGTGATAAGGTTTGCATAGCAGTACGTTCAAGACTCCCAGTCATTACGAACTTGCATAGGGAAGCGTAGCCTTCCTGCGAGTATCATCAACCTTTCTTCAGCTTCTATGGAGCCCACCAGGCTCAAAATTCTCCATGGTCAAGGAGGTTGAAGTGGAGAGAATGCGGCTGGGAGAGAGATCCAGCCTTGTGAATGCCTGTTTAGAAAAGGTTATGCAGCTGCTGAAGCTTTGGACCATAGAGATCAAAGGCCCATTCGGAATTCAGATGCCTAATCTTGACCCGCTAATTTAGCCAGATGCTGTGCAGCCTTCTAAGACGCATTATGTGCTGTCATACCCCAAAAATGAGACAGCGTGGCTATTATCTGGACTCGCTGACTAGAAGAAAATGGCAATGGCGGCGTTCTTGGCAAGCTGACGAGAATTCTATTTCTTTCTCCAGCTTGAGCTCAGATGACCAGTTTTTCGCAGAGATCAAAGAGCCTCAACCTGCAGATCCTAGAACAATCACCATCATTTTTCTCCTTATCCATGTAATATGGTGATGAGCACGGTATTAACTATGCACGAATCTCCTTCACGTATGATCAAATATTATTTTTTGACAATCCGAAGTTTCTCCTAATACGAAGTGGCAGCCGGAGTCCTACACCGCATTCCACGATGCCATATGATGATGTCGTCGCCAGGTTTACGCTAGCTGGAAGCTTGATATCCTGCATCGCGACCTTCTGTGTCATATATGGTCTACCGGGAAGAGCTGCGGTCCTTCAGACAGGCACTGATTTTTAACCTGGCGCTCGCGGGTACGTATCTGAGAGACCTCTTCACATGTGCACAATATCTGCTATTCCAGAGGCCTATATAGATAACGGCGCACATGGATGAGGCAAGGGCATTGGAATATGCTCTCGTCTGGGAGGATAGGTAGCTAAGAGCCATTGATACCTGGGTCACTAACGTTGCCCTTCGTGTAGAGTTTATGAACACCCTCAACAACTCCATATCGGGCTCCATATATGTCCGTACAAAAAGACTAAACCCCGGCACAGCCTGCATCGCAAATGGTTTCGTTAACCAGTTGACCGTACAAGCCGTGGACTTCACTATCATGGCGATTGTCATAGTAACGCTTTTGACGATTACACAGAAGACATACCTCCCCAGCGTCTCTTTTAGGGCCAAAACGCTGATCTGCCTGTCCACGTGGGCAGTTCCTATCATCACCAGCATCACGGCCGTATCAATGAGAGCCATGTCTCCCGTCAGCGGTAATTGGTGCTGGATCACCGCAAAGAGAACAGACCTACGATACGCTCTGACTCACGGCTGGAGGATCGCAATAATATTCCTGACAGTGGTGCTCTATGCATATATCTGGTGGTATGTGCGATGCCACTTCAAGGCCCTCTTTGGGCCCATACAGGGACGGGCCGTCAGCTACAATCCTTTTACGGGGCATGTAACATCCCCGGAACACAATCTGAAGAGCGAAGGGACAGAGCAGGTTGCACTTGGTGGCTTAGGACAGCCTCCAAACGTCATGATCGACTCAGACGTTGCATCGATCCGTTCAACGGCACTCTCGAGTGGAAAAGTTGCGCAGAAAAACGAGGCCCCTACTACTCGCGAGCACTCTGTGTCGACAGGCCCAAGGATTCAGATCTCACCCCAGTATCCACGAGTACCATATCACAGCATCGTCGACGAGACATTGCGCGTCTGGTCACCTCTGAAGAGACCAGTCCAAACGAGCCCGGCCCAGCAGCAACATGTCGTCTACCCTGAATCACCGGCAGTTACACGAGAGCGCAGCTATGGTGGCTCCGAAGACGGCCGCGAAGGGATTTCTCGCCCTGTAGACACCCATGTGAGCCTCGCCAAGCAGCATCACCTCCAGAACCTCCAGAACCTCCCGCCTTGCAGCGACTCCAGGGCCTTATCGCCATCACTCCAGCCATCCACTACAGCCTGGCCTCTGCCGTCGATTTCAGTCGTCAGCTGCGCCACCATGAACAGCTCATCGGCGACGATACCCTTCGTATACACACATCAAGAGCCACACGCCTCCTCGAATATTGATTCCGCGCCAGGCGTGCCGCTTCGAGGCAGTAATAGCCGCAAGTTCGAGCAGGAGGTGCGCCGGATGCTGCTGCTCAACGCGTACCCGACACTCTACGTGATGCTCTGGATCCCGGGGATCGTGAACCGCTTCATGGAGGCCACAGGCACGGCGCCGTCCAGTACGAGGGTAGTCGGGGCCCTGCAAAGCACCAGCCAGTTTGTAGGCTTCGCCAATGCCCTGACGTTCGGGCTGTCTGCCACGATGAGGCGCCGCATCTCATCCGCTGCGCCGAGAAGGAGGTGGATGGGGAGGACGGGAAAAGTGTAAGGGCAGAAGTTTCTAATACACAACGAAGAGTGAATAGGCGGGCATATTTGAGCCGTACATTTCGCATTAAGACTTGTCAGCTCGCACGGTCAGAATATTTCACACGCAAGCTGCGAGTGCTCCTTCTTAGGGCGTGCGGTTCTTCTGTCATTTGTGCTGCATACTGCTCAAGTTGCAGCGCGCGCCGTCGTTGATCCCATCTAGGGTACTGAGATTCCACAAAATGCCCTTGTGGTTTGTTTGGTGGAAAGGTTTCAGCCTATCATGCCGCCCTGACTGAACTGTAGAATGTTCCTGTCCGACCATCAAGAGACAGCTCCTGCCTGGGTAGTACACCCTCAACGTTGCGTTGTTGCGGGTGCCAGGCCCCAATCACTTCTTCTCCTCGTCCTTCTTGGTGTCATCTTCGCTAGTGACTTTCACCTCGGGTACATCGGTCTGCGGGCTTTCCGTAGCAGTTAGCCTTTCGCGTGTTCCTCAGGTCGGGTGCTGGGAGACTTACGCCGTATCCTTGGTCTCAACCGCGGGTTTCTCGTCCTTAGGTTTATCGACGAGTGCTTTGTCAGACATAGTGTCGTTAAGGACGTTCTTAGATTGTTCTGGGGAATTCTTGTGGTTTCAAGTCTCTGCAAAGATGGAAATTGCATCTATGGGCAAGAAGCAAGAGACTGTCCTGGCTACGGAGACTTTTTTATATAGGCCTGTTCCATGTCTGACAGAATACCGAAAGTTGACCGCTTTTGCATGCTTGTGTGCCCAGGTGGTCAGTCATGGTTTCTTTGTGTGGCGTTTGCTCTTTTTGCAGTTTGATTAGCAACACAAGCTCGGAAGTCACTCACTGGACGAGACAGATCATCGCTTATCGCTTGTAGAGTGTGACGCACCGGGATGGTGATTTCGAGTCCCTTAGTCCCTAGAGACATAGA
Organism: Stenocarpella maydis; assembly: GCA_002270565.1. Taxonomy (NCBI): domain Eukaryota; kingdom Fungi; phylum Ascomycota; class Sordariomycetes; order Diaporthales; family Diaporthaceae; genus Stenocarpella; species Stenocarpella maydis. The sequence goes on from NQMI01000010.1 coordinate 572,784, forward strand.
ATTTGCAGTTCATGCTGTATCATGGGAACCTTTAATTCACTAGAGTGGGATCATAGTATGTGCATGGAGTACAGACGCTAGTGCGGAGAGAGACAAAAGGGGGGGGGGCAACAGGTTGAACATACGACCTCTAAGATCTACCGTGGCGGGATCTTGCGAGGGAGCCACAGCTCGAAGCAGTTGCACCATAACTATCTACTGGCCCGATTGCTCAAATGTTGGAAGCTGGGCGATCTGGCTTGCTAATCCAGAAGGGGCTATAGTTGTATTTGGTGGTTGTGTGGGGAAATGTGCAAAACTGGTGGCTGTGGTGAATCTGTCTGCTTGTATAATTAAGGCACCAACCCATGATTCTCTTGAATGGCAGATGACCAACGAGTGGCTCTCCTGTGGACCAAACCTTTGAAGTAACTCATGAATGGCAATGCGATAAAGAGTGACAAATAAAGTGGAACTGAAACTCGAGCTGCGTTTGCCCCCCCCCCCCACCAAAAAAAAGACACCCACTGAGAGATCTCGCATTGCGTGTGGAGCTTGTAAAGTTGATGATTTCACAGCCAGCCAGAACTGGCAAGATGAGGAGCTAGCCCTATATTTAGGGCTCACTTCATGCCGCTGACCTATTCCTTCCTGGTCTTATTCTCCATGACATGGCTCTTGACGTGGAACATGTGCATCTTTACCATGCCTTCAATCCCCCTCAACAAGTGGATGTTATTCTTGAAGGTATCTGTCTCGCGGAACTGCATGTGAGTCTCGATGCTCGGCCAGCCGATCATGGCGGTCAGAAGACATCCCTTCTGGCCCTCCTCGCTGTCTCTGACTGGGAAGTCATTCTCGACACCCCAGCCAAGGTCGAAAGCAAGCATGCCAGAGTCCGCTGCCAAGCAGGCATCAGCAAACTGCTGGACCCTTTTTGTGGCAGCGTCTTTGGTTTCGTGTGACGCGTCTGGGGGGAACCAGACCTGGAGGACCTCGGTCACCGGGGCCCTCATGGCGGTGTGAGGATACTGGGTCAGGCTGATGTGCTTTGTGAAGTGGTGCCCGTCCAGGATCTTGGAGAAATCCGTGACGAGGTCCTTGCCAAACCTGGGTGCTCACGGTCAGCGGCGCACGCTTGGGGACTTCTGCAAGCAGCTAGTTGCTCACTTACTGCTTTGCAAACTTCTCATGCTCTTCGACCGAGGCAAAGTCGAAGAAACCCCAGAGATTGGCGGGGTTCTCGACTTCGGTACCCCAGAATACTCTATACGGCCCTGTGGGCTGGCTAGTGATGGCCTCCCATATCGAGAGCAAAATCTTTCCCTCCGGGCTGCTGTCATCCATGACGTTTGTGCCGGCCTTGACAATGCTGCATCCTACCTCTGTGACCGCCATGATGGAGTGTGATGGCGGACTTGGTTGTCTAGGGAGGAGGGGTCTGCTACTAGAAGGTAATTGCCCTGTGGCCAGGGTGGGTATTGGATGTCTTGTAGGCTTATGTGTAGTGAACTGCTTGTCTTGGGTGGAGACTGAAATGGATTCCTACCAGCAGATGAGACGGACGAACAGGAACTCTTGATGCCTAGGCATGATTTCTAAGCTGAGGGGGTTATTAGTTCGCCTAATGAACTTGAAAAAAGCGTACCTAGCAGCTGCAGAAGGTGGGGATTAAAAGAAGAATAGGTAGGGAGACAAATGAGTATAATAACTATTAACTAATTATATAATATACAAGTAATAATAAAAATAAATTTTAATTTAATTTGATAAATTAATTAATTAAACGTTAACATATATAAAATAATAATTTTTAAAATATTTTTTTTCGTATATGAAGTATTAATGTACTTAGTAAAACTAACTATTTTAGTATAAAAATTAAATATAAATAAAGCTTTACTTTAATTAGCTATATTTGAAGTCCGTAAGCCGAGGAAAGACAAGCTTAAGTGCAAATGGAATGGAATGGAATAGAAGTACCTTGTACATGATTTGTCATCGAGGCCGAGCGTTCCACGTGCCAACGCGAGACCACGCGCCGATGATGGATGCTCGCTCGTCCTCTGCACTCCAAACCCAGCAATACTGCCCGGCCGTGGTTAAGCGCGTTGCTTACGGGCTCAGACGATGGAGCGTCCTTATAACTAGAATTTCTCATGCTCGCATCCCATGTTGATCAACAACTCGTAGCTGGTAGGCTTTTGCTTCGGCCTGCAGAGACCAGCCCCGCGCCGACGCGATGGCTCGACGTCGAGGGAAAGCCGTGACAGGCGTCACCCGCAGAGCCGAAGCTGCACAGAGAACGGCACGCGCGTCGCCTCGAACCACAAGAAATACTCGATCGTCAGCGAATCAAGCCGATGATGTTCCCGGTGTCTACAGGCAGATGCTGCGCGAGTCTGGGGCCTTGCCCAATCGCATGACGTCACACGACACCGAGAGACCTCTGAAGAGACGGCGCACCGGTCGCCCGGCTGCCCCAGAAAGCCGTACGTCTTCGAGCCAGAATCGCGATGGGCAGGTTACATCCGAGCCCTCGTCAGGCCGGATAGAGAAGAATCAAAGAATTGAAGGGCACGAGAGCGACGACGACGATGACGAAGAAGGCATTGAGTTTGAGGACGTGGATATTCCCAAGCCGACCGTGCAAACCACTTGTCGCGAGTCGAGTGACGACGAGTCCGAAGAGGAGGCTCAATTTGAGGATATGGATTTTGGTGCAGTGTTTGCGAACAGTGATCAGGCCCCTGAAAAGCACGAGACACTTGAGCTCAACCTCACTGCGGCTAAGGAGGCCCTCGCTCCGTCCCGGCGCCCTGCGGATCGCAGGAAACCTGTCACCAAGGAGGAGAAGGAACGTCGCCTCGAGATACATAAAGCACACATACTGTGTCTGCTCGCACATGTTGAGAAGAGAAATCACTGGTGTAACGACCCAGTCGTGCAGGAAAACCTACGGCCTCTGCTCACGGCCAAGATTGTGCAATGGCTGAATCCAGAGCCACATTTGACCCAGTTTGGGCAAACCGAGTCCCTAAAGAAAGGCCTGCAGATGATTATGGAGAAGTTTCAGCAGAGGTTCACAGTCTCCGAACTTGGCCTGCGAAGAGCTCTATGGGCTGAAGACGAGAAGCAACTGGAAACTGTATGTACGCCTGATGGGTCTTATGTGATGCTTGCTTCCTACAGGCATGCTAACTCAAGTAATAGTACGGACTCCCCGACGAAATTGATTCTTGCCTGGAAAAGCCAGACTTTCGCAAAGCTGCGAGAGGCATGAGTGGCTCAAGAGACGTAGGTGCTCAACTGTTTTGCGCGCTGCTGAGAGCCGCTGGCGTAGAGACCCGCCTGGTTTGCTCGTTACAACCCCTCTCCTTTGTCACTGGTGGACCTACATGGTCAGGTCCTCGTCAGGCCAAAACACCTTCCAGACCAGCGCCTCCTCGGATTGAGGCTACACGAGCAGAGCCACCTGCACCTACCGCAACCCCGTCTCCGCGTGCCCGCCTTGGTCATCCCAACGCCACCGCCTACATCGTCCCGGAGCTGTCTGCGCCTCCGGCAAGTGTCATGCCACGGACTACCCTGAGGAAATCTATACCCCTTCGGGAGTCTGAGTATCCGGTGTACTGGGTTGAGGTTCTCGACGCGGCCCATCAGAAATGGCAACCCGTGGACCCGCTTGTTACATACACCTTGTTTCGCGCGAACAAACTTGAACCACCCGCGGCAGACCGTGGAAACTGTCTCAGCTATGTGATTGCATTTGGAGAAGATGGATCCGCAAAAGACGTCACACGAAGGTATACGAAGGCATACAATGCCAAAACGGGGCGCCTCCGTGTTGATGGCCCGTTGGTTCCCGAGGGCGAGGGGAAGAAGTGGTGGCGGAGAGCCATGCACCGCTATAAGCAACCAGGAGTCCGAAGTGATCTGGACCAGATCGAGAACAATGAACTCAGTGGCATGGAGGCAAGGGAGCCGATGCCGCGTAACGTGGCAGACTTTAAGAATCACCCTGTCTACGCGCTCGAGCGACATATGCGACGGCACGAAGTCCTCAGCCCGGACGCGCCCGTCGTCGGCACCGTCGGTGCAGGAAGCAAAGGCCCCCTGGAAAAAATCTACAGGCGGCGAGACGTGCGCGCCGCGAAGAGCGTGGACAAGTGGTACCGCCTGGGCAGGGAGATCAAGCCCGGCGAGGAACCCGCTAAGGTCCTGCCAAAACGGAAACGGCCGCAGAGGAAGGGCAGGAGGGCAGTTAACGACGAGCAGGATGACAGCAGCAGCGACGACCCCGTGCTAGGGCCGAGCCCTTCCAAGAGCATACCGATATTCACTTTCGACCAGACGTCTCTCTACATCCCGCCACCCGTGGTCGCCGGCCGCGTCCCCAAGAACAAGTTCGGCAACCTAGACCTTTACGTGCCAAGCATGGTGCCCGCCGGCGGTGCGCACATTGCGCACCCGCGCGCGGGGCACGCTGCCCATATCCTGGGGGTAGACTACGCGCCCGCGCTGATGGGGTTTGACTGGAAAGGCCGCAAGGGTACTGCTGTGTATAACGGCGTGGTTGTGCCTGCCGAGGCGGATGAGGGCGTGAGAGCTGTTATCGATGGGCTCGAAGACCTCGAGGTGATGCTGGAGGAGGAGAAGAGGAGTCGGAGGGCCCTGGCGACCTGGAAGAGGCTATTGAGGGGCCTGCGGATACGGAAGAATGTATTTGGCGATGAGGTCATGTTTGATGAGTCCATACCGCTGGAGGATATTCCTGCGGATGAAGACGACGGGATGGGAGATCGCGATGCCGATGAGTTTGCTGGGGCCTTTGAGCCCGATTACCGTCGTGCGGGTGAGTTTGAGCCAGGTGGGCTTGAGCCTGGAGGTTTCGGGCCTGGAGGTTTCGAGCCTGGAGGTTTCGAGCCTGGAGGTTTCGAGCCCGGCGGCTTCGGAACCGATGGGTCTATTCTCAACGTCAAGGGTAAGGGCAAGGCCGCGAATATTGATTTAGTCGGGACGCCTGGGGACCAGGCAACTGTCCGTCCCAGGCAACGTGCGAGGAAGCGCGTGGTTCAAAGCGACGAGGAGGATGGTGATCAAGAGAAGGAGATCGGGGCCGCAGTAGCAGAGACGCAGCCTGGAGACTCCACCATGCGCGCAAGCACACCGCCAGCAGAACCAGCCGGCTTCGAGATGGAGCCAGTTGTACAGGAGCGCCACCCGCCGGAGGAAGATACTGAGGCTGTCGCGGAAGATATACGAGAAGCCATGGATCTGGGCGGCGATAAGTCGGAAAAGGATCTTGAACCTCTGCTCGACGCCGCCGACACCGAGGCGGCGACAGCCCCAGAGGCTTTCAGTTCGGCTGAAGTGACTGAGGGGGTGGCGGAGCGTCATCTGGGTAGTGGGGAGGACACTGATCTGGAGGATGCTCCTAGCGATGTCACAGAGGAGATGTATATGGATGAGGACGGGTCTCTGGTTGAGTGATTATATGGAATTTTCTTTGGTGGTGCCTGCTGCGAGGGCTTGTCGGGGGAAGGCTAGCTGGCTTCCGGTATACTGATGGTTGAAATATATATCCTTGATACCCCAAGAACGCTATTGGTTCCATCAAATGTGATTGTTGTGCAATGCGACTGAACCTTGTGGAAATGCCCACCATTCAGTCACAAGGACGAACACGATGACGCTCTTGCCGGCAGAGGGCCTGGATGGGTACAGTCTTGTCTATTCCACATCAAATATCAAGGTATTGATTCATGACGCTCGCGTAATGTCCATACACACATGTCTTCTTATCAAATCTTCAGATAAGCTGCTCGAATCATCCGAGCCTGCTCCTCAACCAACGCGCCGCAACCTCCTCGCCATGCGGACCCAGCCCAAAACCGCCTGACGGTCTTTCACCGGCCCCGACGTCTTGCACCTGCACCCTCCTCAGCGCCTCCGTGTCCAGCCCCGCGACCTCCGGGTCCCACTTGGCGCGCTCGCCCAGCTCGTGCAGGTTGATGCTGCGGCGCATGAGGCCCGCCAGCCCCAGCGCCTGGGTACCGAAACTGTTCTCGGGGGGCCGGAGGTGGTGCCGCTGCTCGCCGCGCTGCACCGGGCCCGGGGCGTGCGAGCCCGGCAGTGGCGGCGGCGTGGTGTGCATGAGGAGGGTTTCTGGGATCTTCAGGGAGGAGGCGCGCGGGGGGAAAACGAGGTCGCCCCTGCGCATGGTCTTGGGCCTGGTGGGCGGGAGAGTGCTGCTGTCGGCCGGGGAGCTGGTGTCTGTGTTTGTGTCCTCCACGCCGGCGCCTACCTCTGTGCCTATTTCTATGTCCTCGTGGGGCGTGGGTGTACGGGGAGCCTCGGGGTCGGGGTAGACGTATGCCTCGTCGTAGGGGCCTTCGGTGCTAGGGGTGCTGCCCTGAGAGGAGAGGTCGTACTCGTCTTCGTCCACAAAGTCGTCGTCCTCCATAAAGCCCTGGGACCGGTCTGTAAAACTTGTGGGGACCAGCATGCCTGCTGTGCGGAAGAAGAGCGCGGGGCTGGCGAAAGGGTCGAAGAGATTGGCGGGCTGGTCAAAGTGTGATTGCAGAAGGTCTTTCATGAAGCACACATCTCTTTCACTCTCGTCCGAGCTGTCTGTACCAAGCAATTTGTCGGGAATAAGCTTCTTGCTGGGGTGGTGCGGGAGGAGCGTGGTCCAGTTGAAGATGCCATTAAATGTCAACAGGCCTCGTACGGCCATGGGGTGGTGAGTGTGAGACTCGGTCAAGGCGAGTGATGAAGCCAAGCTGGCACCTAGGTAAGAGCCGTAGACATAGACAGGCCTGCGCTGCAACCTGCTCCCGGTGGGGTTGTGTGGGGGCGGTGAGAGGTGTTCGACGAGGAAGTCATAAGCAAAGAGGGTATCATTGATGGGGGCAGGCCAGTGGAGGGGCGTCAACCGGGACAAGAGCCCAGCGGACTCGGGTTCAGCTGAAGAGCCATGGTCCTCGACAGCGCTAGTCCTGTAGTCCTCGGTTGAGCTGGCCCAGCGGTAGTGGATAGTGGCAGTGGGGAAGCGGTGGAGGAAGCTGGGCAGGTAGCCGTCTACGTGGTCGACGTCCTGGACCGGAAAGGGCGGCAAGTTGATGAGGAGAGGAGATGAGACTGGATGTTCAGCGAGATTGTGGAGGCTGAGACCGTGTTAGCGGTGGAACACGACGACTAGAAAGAGAGAAGACAAGATGCTGGCAGACCTGACAATGACATGGCCAGCCGAGGCGCAAGGGACGCGGAAGTGGTCGGTGTGAGGTGTCGTGAGTCTGGCTGTGCCACTGAGCCATCTGAATCTAGCCAGCTGTGCAGCGGGGAGGGAGGGCCTGGTGAGACATGTCGGCGACGACGGCCATATTGGCATCGTCTTCAGTCGGGAGAAGGCCCTGTTGACGTCGAGACTGGGTTGTGTCGACGGCCTCGGGCGCGTGGCAAGGCGTGCGTGTTATAGGACGCTGAGAACTGGACGAGTCAGGAGAGCTGTCGTCTGCGCATCGGGGCTGGGGGCTGGGGAGATGCAGTCTCTCCTGACAAGAAAGATGAGATGAATTGATGCAGGGAGAGACAAGACAAGCTTTGTGGGGGGACGATCCTGAGTGAGGGTCCACTGAGGATGCAGCGCAAGAGTCGCTGTGGCGGCCGGCCTGCAGGCAGTTTATGGGCCCACGGGGCTGGGCAGGGGCCCCATGTACTTCTGCAGTGCTTCTGCTTCTACACTACAGTTCGTGATGGCTGCCGCCAAGGACGAGAACAGGTCACTAAAGAGCGAGCAGGTTCTCGAACGAACCCGGCTGCCGACGTCATTGCCTGCGCTACAAAGATTAGGGCCGTTTCTCCTTCGCATGCCAGGCTCCTGCCTGGTCACAAGCCACCGCATGCGCGTCTTGTTACTTGTTCCAACCATGATATCTTCCCCAGACCACCGCCGCCGTATCCGTACTTTTCTCGTCTTGGCTCTGGCCACGGTCGCATCCCCTGGCCGGGGTATGGAATCCAGCCAGGCCCTGGACCACAGCCAGAGACAAGGCACGAGTAACTAACTGACCAAGCGAGGTCTCTTCTTCAATACCATCGCCCTCTCCCCGTCTCCCGCCGTCCTGTTGCGAGTATCCCATCTGACACAGGACCCTCGTGTGATATTCGCGACAGTGATGCCGCTGCTTGGCGTCTTGGTGGCAAGCCTTCCGATCCACACCACGATATCCACCTCGTGACGGCTCGACAAGGCGCCCGGCTCGCAAAGCCACACCCGTGGCCAAGATGATGGCCGACGTCCCCGGCATCGACAGCCGCGAGTCCCTGGCAGCAGTAAAGGACGGCAACCCACAGCATGAGCCTCAGATTGACCCCAGCCGTTGGTGGTTTGCCAGCTCCGGCTTCCCTCTCATCGCTGGTACGCTTGGGCCTGTCGCCAATGCCTTCAGTATATGCGCCTTGGTTCGGCCTTGGAGGCAGGAGTTCCCTCCGGGCTCTGACCTCGACAAGGCTCCGTTTATCCCAGATCCCGCCTGGTCCGTTGTCCTTTCGATACTGCCCCGGCGGTCCTGGCAGGTACATGCTGACATGTCTCTGCAAGGCTTACCGCCATAAACGCCATCCAGCTGGCCATGGCTGTCATCGCGAATCTGGTTCTCCTGCTCAACATGGCCAGGAAGATCAGGTTCTCACTAGCACAGCCAATTACTATAGTCACATGGTAAGCGCTGCCGTCACAGGATGCTTGGTGTCTCTGCCCCACGCTTTCTATATCAGAGCCCCTGACACCCGGTACAGGTATATATCCTCCATCTGCCTCGTGGCGCTCAACGCGACAGCTGCTGGTCCACTGGAAAAACAACCTGAGATCCTCTACGTCTGGTCGCAGGCATTCTACTACGGTATCTATGCCGCCTGCCTCTATTTTGTCTGCTCCTCACTCATGGTGGTGACCTTTTGGGGTGCATTGAAGGGCCACTACTCCAAGGACTTCCAACTGACCAACAGTCAACGCACGCTCATGCTTCAGAACATCATGTTCCTCATGTACCTTCTTGTTGGCGCACTGGTCTTCTCAACCATCGAGGGCTGGCCGTACCTAGACGCCGTGTATTGGGCCGACGTCACACTCTTCACCGTCGGCTTTGGCGACATCGCAGCCGAGACCCCGCTCGGCCGCGCACTTCTGCTTCCATATGCTCTGGTTGGCGTCATCAGCCTCGGTCTGGTCATTGGCTCCATACGGTCCCTTGTCCTCGAACGTGCCCAGCGCCACCTGAGTGCAAGTTTGACCGAGAAGAAGCGCAGGAAAACACTAAAGCGTATGATGCGCCGTGGAAAAGACGGCATACTCGTTCCCGTTACGGATGCCGACATTGATGGCGACCATGACTCCCCAAACAGAAGCGCTATCAGCCTCGCCGAGTATTGCCGCAGAAAGAGAGAATTTGAACTCATGAGGAAGATACAGGCGAGGGCAGAGCGTAAGAGGAGATGGATGGCAATGGGAATCTCGACAACCGTGTGGCTCGTCCTTTGGCTAGTCGGTGCTGCTATTTTCCAACAATGTGAGCTTCCATATCAAGGATGGGGCTATTTCGACGGCTTGTATTTTGGCTTCGTCAGCCTCACGACCATTGGATACGGTGATGTTACACCAATCTCGCCTGCTGGGCGGTCCTTCTTTGTCATATGGTCCCTGCTAGCGCTGCCTACCATGACCGTCCTCATCTCCAATGCGGGTGACACTGTTGTGAAGTTCATTCGGGAAGTTACGGATAAGGTGGGGACTGTCACCATTCTACCGGACGAGAAGGGAATCAAGAAGTCATTCAGGGATATGATGAACTATTTTTCGTGGGGCCAACTGTTTGGTGACGGCAGCGATATCGAGGAAAGCCCACCAGGGGCTCTTGGCTTTGCGGAAGAACACGATGAAGGTGACGGGAATGGTGGCGATGGAGATGAAGACGAAGAAGAAGAAGAGGCAGCCAAGGAAAAGCCTACGGGGTCGCACGACCCGGAGGTCCACAGTGTCAGTGGCACTGGCACGAGAAACATCCCAGTCAGCGATGATGGAACGCAGACACTCACAGAGGACAAGGACGGTACGGTTTCGGTTGAGAAAGACGGTCCGCTCGCGCAAGGCGGCTCTCCAAATGGGATCCGCCGGGCGTCCACAATTCCAGCCCCTGCTCCCACAAGCAAGGGCCTTCTCAGCTTCAAGGAGCCGCCGGGCCGTCCATCCCCGCCCAAGACCGGAGGCTTTGGCTTGTGGCACTCCGCGACACTGAACAGCGAAAAGGGTCGGAATGATATCAATTCGCAGACTCTCAAGATGAGACACGCGATATCTATACCGCGCACGCCATCCGAGATCCCCCGGGATGTACCTACGGACCCCCACGACTACCGCGTGCTGCTGATTGACGAAATCATCCGGGTGACGCAGCACCTCAAGTCCCATCCCACGCGCAAGTACGAGTTCCATGAGTGGGCCTGGTACTTGAAGCTCATCGGTGAGGACGAGAGCAGGCCGGAGACGCACAAGAAGGCAGTTCCGACGAGCAAAAAGATGGACAAAGCCCGCGACCAAGGAGCCGGGAATAGCACGAAAGAAGAACCCGACAAGCTTCAGTGGAGTTGGGTTGGCAGTCGAAGCCCACTTATGAGCAGCAAGGAGGAAGCTGAGTGGATCCTGGAGAAGCTGGAGCAGAGGTTGGCGGCGGAATTGAGGGCTGCCAGGGATGCCGCAAGAAAGTCGGCTTCCGATGGGTGACCATGGCCCCCTGGGTTGTGATGCTTGGTTTTGCGGGCTTCTAATAGGGGTTGAGAATGTCATCTACGGTCATGGGGTTGCATTTTCGCGCAATTTGCGAGGTCATCTAGATTTCTGGCTGGTGGTTCTGTTTAGGTTGCATTGCGGGGTGTCTTTGTCTCCTCCCCCCCCCTTCCTTTTCTGCTTTTCTTCCCCCGTTGTTACTGTTGTCTTGGTGGGGAGGGCATACAAGCGTATGTATGGGCAATTGGGTCAGGTCGTGGTGGCCGGTTTGTCTGCTATCACTGGGGCTAGGTTATGTAACGCATGTGACCGAACTCACCTGCGGGACTTGCGACTTGGCATCCTCTTACATCATCCAAGAAAATGGACGTCTCACTCGGTGGACAGCGAGAACCTGTGCGTCAATTACAATGGACTCCACGGCTGCCTCACGGAATCTTCGCAGTGTGCATAGCCCGGGCCAGTGGAGAGCCCCCTCGGCACGGCGCTGGGATTCACAGTGTAACGCGTGCTGTAACACCCGCAGGCACGACTTGAGATCTCTCAAGGCATCAGTGCCCAAAACCCCCCACACCGGCCCCGGCCCCGGCCGCACGGCCGTTGGTTCAAGTGTCGCACACGCGGAACGGGGGGTGCCCGCGGTGCCATTTGCGCGCGGCCGAGGTGGAGGCCGGCCACATCGTGGAGGCCGGATGTGGGCCGGCGAAGATGGTCTGCAGCCTGTCGAGAACATCAGGCGCTTCCATTGTGCGCCTCGACCGCCGATAAGGTGTGAAATCCCCCTCCTCGGCCTGCTGGGCTAATAATCAGAACTCTGATTTATATGGGATGCATTTGCCACCCTCTCGAGACAGGTGCCCCTCGGAGTCGCCGTGGTCGCAGACATGGACCCCGACAAGCTGGCGGCATTCAGCTCTCTTCCGGACAAGCGCCTGGCCTCCCCTACCTGCTTGTTTTTGGGCCGGCCTCAGGTGGTCGGTCGGTTCCCTTCTCTGGTATGATGAAGTTCTCAGCTCATCCCCCCCAGACTGCCTCGACTGCTCCTGTGGACGCCGTCGACGAGGCGGGCGCGCCGTGCTACTTCCCCAATGGCGAGCTGGCTCAGGGATACCACACGTGCGACATCGGTCTTGCCGTGTCGTCTTGCTGTCCGCCCGGGTACGCCTGCTCGGGCAGCGCCTTGTGCACCCTGACAGCCTCTCCGTCCCTCGAGCCGCCGGGCACGGCTCCAGAGACAGTCTCAAGGGGCGCCTGCACAGAGCCGTGGTGGAAGGGGCTGGTCTGCGGCGGCGTCAGCTGCTTGGGTAAGAATACCATCTCGTCCCTCGCTGTGTTCCCCCTCGCACCACCGGCCTCACTGTGCCGGGGTGTGGATTAGTTGCTGCAAGTCCCCGGTCCTGACGTGCTGTGTTACCAGGCTCGGGAGATGCGACGGGGGGGGAGGACTGTGATCCAGTCGGCGGCGGCGGGCAGCGGCTGGGTTGTTGCGCAGGCAGTAACGCGCCGGCAGGCTGCACCTGCTCGAGTCACGTCGCCGGGGGTTCTCTGGGAGGCGCAGGAGAGGAGGCCCAGGCTGTCCTCGGCACGAGGGCAGCCACTTCTTCACGGACATCTGAGCATCTAGCCCGAGGCAAAGAGGCCCGGCGCCATCACGTTTCAAAGACGGTCTCTGAGGGTATCGCACCGACTGAGGCGGTCCCTCCTGAGATGCTGCCAGGTTCTGATAGCACTTGGGTGGCGATCAGCTCGTCCGCGGCGTCGACTCCGGTTGTCACCCCGGTGGCGCCGCCAGAATGGAGCGGAGGCTGGTCACGGATGAGTACAAGCAGTACCGAGACGCCATCTAAGTCGGCGATAACCTCACAACTCGACACAGCCGCAAGTTCAAGCATACCACCCAGTGGGATACCCGTCACAACGACCATGTCGGCCATAGCATCCTCCCTGGTCCACTTCCCCCCGTCCCCCTCCTCACCCAGGACCAGCATCGAGCCCTTGGTGCCGACAGTGGTGCCCATCTTTCCAGAGGGGCATTCATCAGACACCTCCCCCGGGGCCGCAACATCCTCCCTGGCCACCAAGCTCGGCCTGGGCCTGGGCATCCCGGCCGTCGTGCTCGTCGTTGCCCTGATCACAGCGTGCATCTACCGCCGGCAGAGGCGCCTCCGGTACGCCCAGCCACCGCCCTTCGACTTCGGCGCCCCGGAGGCGGCACCCGTCAGCGCAGCGGATCTCATGGCCGCCAATAACTATGGAGACCATCGTGCCGGGCGCGGCAGCAGGGGCGCTATCCAGCACCACCACCGGCAGCGCCGGGAGCGGGCCTTCCACACCTGGTCGGAATGGGGCACGAGCCCCGGGGAGGGGTGGACAGGGACGCGGGCCACGGCCCTGGTTGGTGGCGGGCCCAGCCCCCTGGATGGCGACCAGGTCGGCTTCGTGGGCCGCTCGGCGCTCCTCGCGGACAACAACGATCAGGGGTACTACTATGACGGGTACCACGACGTTCGAGCGCCCGCTCCATCGTCGGTTCCATCGCCAGCCCCGCTCCACGGGAACATGGCCAGCCCGTACGAGCACGGCGGGCTTGCGTCATATCACCCGGTCCCCATGGTTCAGGTCCACCGGCCGCGGCAGCGGGCACCGGCGCGGGATTCAATGCAAGGGCTGCGGGGAGGCGATGCGGACCACGGTCAGGGACAGGGACAGGGACAGGGACAGGGACAACATTTGGAAGAGCCTCCTCCGCAGCGGGGTCCGGCCAGGGTGAGCCGCAGGCTGAGCATCAACGATGAGGTGAGCCCCTTGAGCTCCACGGGGAGCGGAATGCCGTATCCTCGCGTGTCGGGTGTTTCTGGTATGGGGCAGTGGGAAACAAACCCTCGAGTGTCGCGAGGATAGGCAGGGAAGAGGGCCGGTCACTTTGTTGCGTTGTGTGAATTGTTAAGCGCCGGTCGTTCCAGCATCTATCTATCTGGTAAGCAGGCAGGCTAGCTGCGTTTCTCCTTCTAAATATTTTGTTTTGGTCTATACAGCGTCAACAGGCCAGCGGCCCGTTCCGATCGTGTGTATCATACTGCTTGTCAGGTATCCCAGATGGTTTATAAAAGCCCAATCCTGCGCATGCAATTCTTCCACATTCATTCATTTGTGTTTAGTCTATATGGATAAGCCCTCAGAAGAGAAACAAGCGCCGCAGCGTCCAAGCAAGGTCTGTCTACTCGACATGGTCCGCATTGTGCTTCGACTTGTCCTGGACGAACTCTGTGGGCATGCCGATGGGCCTGTTCTTGGCGAACTTGACGGTGGCCCAGATGGAGGGCGAGTCCTTGAACATCATGTCGATCTCCTCAAGGTTGCGGCCCATTGTCTCGGGGTAGAAGAGGTATATGCTGACCGGGATGCAGAAACCGATCACGGCAAAAACGATGTAGTATTGCCATCCGATAGTGTCAACCGCGACTGGGGTCACCATTACGATGACAAAGTTCCTATATCAGTTGTTAGAATCCGTTTGGTTCATCGCATCAAAAGAAAAAAGAAAAAAGACGGTAGGGTTTGTACTCACCAGAGCCAATGGTTCGCAGTGGAGATGGAAGACATGGCCATCCTCAAGCGGATGGGCGCAACCTCGGTACAGTAGAGGAAGTTGGCGCCAAGGAAACCAATGGGCACAAATGTGTTGAAGAGATAGATGAAGACGCCAGCAGCGATCTGGGCGGGGTGGTTGTCGGAGCCCATGGACGTGGTGATTGCCAGTGCTATCATGCAAGCGCACATACCGGCTCCAGATATCATAAACACGGCACGACGTCCGAGGCGGTCGATGGTGAAGAAGGCGATGAAAGAGGACAGGAACTTCCAGGTGAGGGCGCCTCCAGTAAGGGCGCGAGCGTTTTCCGAAGACATGCCCAGGTTGGACTGGAAAATGATGGTCGCGTACACAGAGATGAGGTTGGTACCCCTGAAATTGCGCACGTCAGTGAGAAGTCCTCTTAGACTGCGCGAGATATGCAGCGTCATTTTTTTTTTTTTTCCTTCCTTTTTTTTGGGGGGGGGGAAGGGGGAAGGGGGGTGGAGGATTGAGTGCTTACGACATCTGCTGGTAGAATTGCAGCAACATGCAGAGGCCGAAGCGGTAAAGAAGCTTGTCCTCTCCCATAGAGAGTATGTCGGTCAGCTTGACCTTGTGTCCGGTCCTCTCCTCGAGCGAGTACTCGATTCCCTGGAGTTCTGTCTGAACCTCGATGGAATCCAGAGGCTTGGCCCTAAAGGCAGCGATAACACGGCGGGCCTCTTCGGTCCTGTTCTTCATCACAAGCCACCGCGGGGACTCGGGCAGGAGGTATATGGAGGCAATGACGACCATGGAGAAGATGGAGGCAATGGCAATTGGTGGGCGCCAGGTCACGGGGCCAGTCTTGAACTCGAAGAAGCCGAGGTCGATCCAAGACTCGAGGGTGTAGCCCATACAGATAAAAAGGCCGTCGATGACAACGTGGCGGCCACGGTTGCTGGCACCGGCGGTCTCGCTCTGCCACACGGGGACGATGGAGCTGAGCTGGCCGACGCCGAAGCCAACCAGGATACGGCCGACGATGAGCTGGGCCAGGGAGAAGGCGGACGCCTCGAGGATGACACCGACGAGCGAGGCGACACCAGCGACAAAGATGACGTTGCGGCGGCCGAACTTGTCGCCGGACCAGGAGCAGGACAGGGCGCCGACCATGGCACCAATGACAAAGGTCGAGACGACGAAGCCCTGCAGGGTCGAGCGGGCGCTCTTCTCGCTGCCCTCGACGTGGATGGTGTCGATCTGGGGGAAGGTCTTGGCCCAGTCCTCCATGGTGATCAGCCCGCCCAGGCCGGCCTGGTTGTACCCGAAGCAGATGAAGGATGGCATGACGATGAACAGGGTCTGCATCACCGTGAGCGAGTGGCCCATGGCGCCCATGAACCTGACGGCCTCGCCGGTGGCGGTGCTGGCATGCGAGCTCGCGGCGTCGGCTGGGGGGGCGGCGGGCGCGGGGCGCGGGGCCTGCGGTGTGTCGTTCTCAAGAACCATATTGGCTTTGTGTGAAGTGTTGTTGGTGTAAGTCTGTGTCTTGTCCCGGGTCTCGCGAGCTGGGGAAGGCCGACGCCTTTCGTGATGCTTAAGCTGTACGGAGTAGGCGGGGTGGTTGAGCCAAGGGGATGGATAACAGGCCAGGCCAGGGCAAACAAACAAACAATCAATCAGTCAGTCAGTCAGCCCACGCCAGGAAAGGCCCGGACCGCTGCTGTTGTCTGAGATGGGGGATGGCGGGCTCCGCGGTGCTCCTTGCGGCAGTCAAGGGAAAGAGCAACAGGCGGATATGGCTGGGAAGGCGTCGACGAGCAAGACCAGGCACAACAACCAGGGCGAAGGGGGGGGGGGCGCCCTGTCGAGGAGGGAAGGAACAGATGGGACTGCATCGAATTTATAACTCCAAAGAGACACGAGATGGCATCTGTTGGGCCCTTGCGCGTGTCGCGACAGGCAGGATAGGAATACCGCCGAGCTCGGTCGCGATGCCCGCGTCATTTTTCCTCCGGGGCTTGCTGCCGTGGCGAGCCAGGCTGACTGAGAGTTCCCCAGGTCTCGTCTCCCCACCAATGTGGGTTGCTCCGTCCAAGGCTGGCGACAAGAGAACGCAGGGCTAGCATGCACTATACTATGTGGTGTAGCCAGTGTACATAGTACATAGTATTACTGGTATTCTACCACGGTACGTGGCGTACACATACCAGGGGCTGGCTCCAGGCGGCCTTGCCATGCTGCCATGGCGGGGCCACGCAGGCCAAGCAATGCTTGTCTCCCCCACGCCGTCGAGCCGGGACTCGTCTCCATTTCTGGGCTCACGCACTGGCCCTGGTTGGTCGTGTCGCGCCCCGGTGGAGGCTCTCCAGACTTCCTCGCCTACTAATAGTGCACACAAGATCCTGTGGGGGGGCAAAACGAGGAAATTTAGTATAGAACCCACCGGGCGCAGGACCATCCTTGGAGGGCGACGTGCAAGCGTCGGCGAAACTCCGAGGGGGAGGGGCAGATGTTGGCTGTTGGTGGGGCGCACCAATCCCGTCGGCACACTTTCTGAGTCTACATATGTACAGAGTCCGACGCAATCGTCTCGCATACGGGCACGCGATTGACATCAGACCAAGGCCAGGCTGACAGGCCAATGCCACTCGGCCCTACTTTCGAGCAACCGTGGGAGATCCACGTTCCAGGCTACACGCTGTGCCTATCCTATCCTGCCTGCCTTGGCATCGCAGAATCCTCTCTGTCTCCGGTGAGATTTGTATCCCGTTTTGACGGGTCCAGAATGCAGCGGTGTGCCCCAATGGGTGTGTTGCTTGCAGCTAGACACCCCCCCCCCTTTTCCTCCCGCCGCTTAATCAGGGACGCCGGCGCCAGGCAAGAGAGCCGCAGGGCTTGTTCAAGCCACGGCCAGTGGTGTGCCCTCCCGCCACGGTCAAGCCAAGCAACGGTGATCTGCAGTCTGCCACAGCCCGAGTCAGGCTTCTTGGAGCCCCCACCCGCCCTGAGCTTGGGTATTCACTTAACCGGCTGGCTGCTCCGCGGGAGTGGGCTGGAGGTGACGACACCACCAGGGCATAGCATAGTCTACCGAGTACTGTACACGCTAATAAGAGAACCCACAGTTCTCGTCGTGGGAAACAATGCGCCATCTCTGCCACTGCGTGTGCAATGCCTCGGCCTGACTCCTGGCGCGTGGGAAATGATCGTCAAAGATCAATCTCGGACACCACCGCCAGTTTTTGACTGCAATGTGGGAGCACTGTTGCAGGGAACAAGCGCGACAGAGGCTCACATGACTACGGCAGCACCGCGGCCCCCGGCAAGCCTGGTATCAGCACGCTGCGTACCAGGGTATCCTCCCTGCTCCGGACTCTGTGCGCCGCCCACGGCTTCGACTGCATGACAAGAGCTACAGGTCCGACTGCGGGATTGGCCTCGTCTGCCCGGGCGAGAGACATTTTCTAGACCGACATGTGAGAGATAAACTGCCATGTGCAGTGCGACGAGCCCGGTTTTCCAAGATGCATCTCTTGCTTCCATCACCGCCTTGGGGCCACTGTTGCCCGCATCACCTGAGGTTTGCCCCATGCACCTAGGTACTACATAATACCTAGGCACATGTGTAGTACATAGTCCGGATCGGATGGAACCGGGTCCAGTCCCCAGGCTTTTTGCCCCGTGTCTCCCCGTCTACGGGGTGCAAACCCCCCAATCCGAGATTACACGTGTAATTCTGCACCGGAAACTAGAATTAACCTTATTCCTTGGGTGTAACCTTGGGGTTATAGCCCTGTTTTTGGGGTAAAAAGCTGGGGAATATGTGGCACTCGTAAAAAATCTGTCCAAAGTTGAGCATCGGTGAAGTCTAGATCCTGTGCTCCTCTCAGCACGAAGTGGGGGGTCCCTTGACCAGTGGTCATCTACACTAAAGCACAAAATGCCGCTGCCACAGCCTTTTGAAACTAGACACGTGCTACATAGTACATGGTGTGACTGCGGATAGCAACGGGGTCTGCCAGAGCATCCTTTTCACGATCCCGTGGGCCGTCCTCATTACCTCACCTTACATTCTCGCTTAAACACTAGTGTCAGTCTCGGGACGACCACGGTGTTTGGTGGTCCAGTGGTGGCCCGCGGTCTGTGAGGATGCCTGGCGCCACAAGTTTTGCCCAGGGAATCCAGCGGGCAGTGAGTGCTCGCTGGAATTACAGGTCCATGTCGTTAGAACTAGAATATGGGCATTCGAGACCGCGCATCCTTCTCCAGTCCAATGAGACTGCCGTAGTACAGAAGCACACGGCCTTGAAACCATAGGAAAAGACTTCAAAATCTTGCTCGGCTCGCTCAACTAAGCCCCGGTAGCCGCACCTCACGCGAGGACAACCCCGTGCCAAAGCCCCACCGATTTCCATCTTTGATTCCTCTCAGCCTTATATTCGTGGCAATCATGTAGTCGTGAAATGCGATCAAGTAAGATTCCGCACCTCATCAGCTATACTCGGAACCTATTTCTAAACTTGACTTAACAAGAGCCTGCCTTTTATAGCTACTGGTTATATAAGAGTACTTTTAATTACCCTCGTTTTGAATTTAAAAAGGGGTATAAATTGAGGCTACTGGGAGCTTGGAACTATCATCTCGGAGGTGAAGTAGAGATGAGGCTCGGATGCTTTCCCCATTTCACGAGACCAGTCCTATAATTGGTTAGTTCAGATGATGTTTACCTAGTACCTAACCATTTCTCTAGGAATTCATAATAGGCGAACTGGGTTTAGAAAATGCCCATATCATGTCCTGTTTGATGCATCTGTGTTCGGGGGTATAACAGGGACTGTCTGATCTCTAGTCGCCTCAAACTCCGAACTAGACTGAACCACGCAGGCCATCTACGCTGGCGACTGGTAAATCCAAGCACTAAAACAAAGAATTGGAACGAGGGCAACCGTGATCAAAATAGCCGCTGCCTTCTTGAAAGATGGAGCCAGTAACCTCATCGTCAGGTCGTGGAATTCCTTGGGTGCATTGCCTCGCGGGTAACGTTGGTGCGGGATCTGCTTGCCCAGATGAGCGCATACCTGCTCCCACCCAAACTCCTCTTCCAGTGAGAAATAACCAAGCTTTTCTTTGGGAACGAGCCTCTTTACTTGCTCAGTCCTAGAGGTCCCGGTCAGCTCCTAGCTACCACAACCGCAAACTATAAGGCATGGGTTATTTGGAGACTCACAATTCCAGGTAATCAGCCTTTATCAGTTTCTGCCCCACAGGATCGCTGCTCTTGCGGTCGTGGTATAGAACACGGAAGAGCATGACATGCAAGGAGATGTATCTTCGAATGAAGAGGTCATAGGTGGCCATGATCTTCATTGATGTTGCACCGAGTAGTGGTTCCACCGTTCCTAGGATGTTCGTCACGGACTTTGCCCATTTATAAACATCTCGGTCAACGTGGATGAACTTTGCATTGGGGTAGGCCGCAATTATTTCTTCGGTGAAGAATGCGGGGATCTCGACGAGTGTCTGCGGCCGCTGTCAGTAGGTATACCTAGGTATCAATCTCCGCCGTCCAAAAGTCGGGGAAATCCTAACATCGTAATCAGCAAACCATTTGTCGAACTCAGCTTTCCCGTACGGCTTGCCGACACCATAATACTTTGCGTTTAGCGCCTCTTCAAAGATTGCCATATGCGTGGTCGATTGAACGACCTCGTACATGTGGTACGGTCGGTACCCCAGCATCTTGAGGGCTTGGTACAATGAAAAAGTTCCGGATCTGTGTTATCGGGGTCAGTATGGCAAGTAGGGAATTACAAAACTAGGTGTCAACTGACCGGCTTCTGCTGGTCACAATCACCTTCTTCTCCCGAGTATACGCTGGTTCGGGCAGTTGGCCAATGAGGCGAGACATTGCTGCCGGACTTGAGACAGTGGTCATATTTTTGCGATCTTTTCTGGCCTACCAAGAGCACAATACATTGAAGCCAACCTCGGGTATCGGTCTCTGGTCTCAGACTCTTTAGTGGATCGCACCAAGCAGATATTGGTGGATTGGTTCCCATCGTGATGGATCCCTGCGGTGCGGCTGAGAGCAGCCTCCTTAATCGTCTTCCCGCGCATTGTCAGCCCGTTACTGACAGTAACATCGCTTGGCGCCGGGAATAGCTTGTTCTACACCACTCAAAGTCAGTCCAGCTCGCAGGAATTCGTTTTGTAACAGGAGCACCATAGTCCATTTCCCGATGCCATCGTGGTGGCAGCTAGGTTCGTTACAATGAATCGCATCTGTACGTCACGCGGACCATAGACATTGACACCATTTGCCCTCTTGTCAAGTAAAATTGACGCAAAATTCATAGTGATATCGCATTGAACCATCTGAGGACCTTGGAAAGGGCCGGTGGTCCTCGATTTAAGAGTCGATGGGAAAGTCTTGATGAGGATCGCAGCAACTTGACTGGCTATAGAAAGATGCTTGGTCCAAGGCACTGATGCAGGATATCCGTTGGTTTGAGAGTCTACGGCCTTAGACATATCTTCTCATAGTTAGTAAGGAAGGGATATTATAGGGCTTGTGTAGGAGCTCTAAGCTGAAAAGGAGTTCAAACCCCTAGACAGTAAATAGATCATGCAATATGGCTGAAGCCTGCCGCATACTAAGTGGGGGATAGGCGATTGGATCTTTCTCAAGGAACTCTCCTGAGTCGGCAGTAAAATGCCGCACATCGACTTCCCAGAACTTATACATTCGCCACATTGACTCTCCCCGGCATGCTCCTTGGTCTCATATGCGCTTAGTGTCGTTCAATCTATGCCGGTTGCAACAACTGGAAGCACCGGTCATGGGATCATGTTAGTGTTTTCGGAAAGCTGACCTGCGGGGCGCCCAAAGGTGAACTCCAAATGCCCGGAGGTGAATAAACATCAAGCAATTACGGCCAGTATTGGGTTGAACAAAATTTGAAGGTGATAACAATCCTTTGTTCTTTACTGCAGTCCCAAGTTGCCAGTTATCGAGCGCCAGTTATGAGAAGTGGACGCCCTTCGTGGAAGGTATCCTTCTTCATCATCTTGTAAATTGTTCTTGGTCCTACCGGAATGTTCTAGCATAGATTGTCCGGTTGTTCATCTTGCCATGGCCGATCGTGCTGCTGGTGGGCGCTGTGATTGGTGCACATGCTTGTTGCCGTGGTCTAAGCCATGAGAAGGCCTGGCGAAGACCACGCGGGCACTGCACTTGAGATCGCACTAGGCATTGCCTAAGATCAATTCTTGTTTTCACAAAACCTTAGCGGCGGTCTTCTGCAGCTTTGAGTGGTCTTTAGATGGCCAAAACCTGTGAGAATTCTCAGATGGGCGTTGTTGAATCCCTGCACCGCCACATCATAGGAGCCCAAGTCTCAGATGGTGGCGATCTGGGAAGGGATCTGCAAAGACGTCAATCTGTGAGGTCATCAGCCACACCTACCTCCACAAGCTGCTGCTGCAGGCTTGGGCTGCATTTGGGGCCGACATTACATCACCCTCTTGTTGCAGACAGGTTTAATCCGGAGGTTGGAAGGCGTATTGTATTAAAGATGATTCCTTCCTCTCTTCAGTCTCGCATCGCCTCCCAGGCTACCAGCAACCTCAAACCAACACACAAGACAAATTCGCTCCAGCCTTCAGCCAAACACCTCTTATTAGAAATCACATATCCGTTTAAAATGTCTGGTCTTCTCGGAAACGATAGGAAGCAGAACGAGGGTGGCGTTGCCGATGGTCTGACAGGGGCTGCTAAAACTGGAACCGGGCGTAAGTTTCTCACAATCTGAATTAACGCTTCAACCGCAATTCATCTCAAGTACAGTCACTGATCATGCCGTAGTATTGGGGAACACTTTGAGCGGAGTCACGAACACAGTAGGGTTAGTAATGGTGTTATGTTGCTACAATACCCCGATCTTTGTATCGTGCATTTCCTGGAACGTGTTGCTTTGGGACCAGTACCAGGCAATTAACATGTACCAGCGGTGTTGTCGGTGGTGCCAGCCGTGGTGTTGGCGAGACAGTGAATGCCGTCACTGGCGGTAAGTACCATTCTTCTACACACTTTCCCAATCCCTCTGCCTTGGAATGTTCCGATACATCAATTTAGTACGCGCAGCATATTAATAACTTCCCTTAGATGTCGGCAAGCCCCTTGGTGATGGGGTGTCAAACGTCGGAACAAGCGTTGAGGGAACAGGCCAGAATGTGGCCAAGTCCGCGCGCGATGCTGGCCAGTGGAAGACCAACTAAGTTCCTAAACAAGGATCATCATCCAATATGATTCCGCATGATATTTTTAATTTAGGGGTATTACGAAGGATCCTCGCCTGAAGAAGTGCGCAGAATGAGATACCATAATACAAATTCCTCGCAACCCATGATTCCTGTTGGTCATCCCATCTTGCCTGCATCTGCCTCTGCTACAACTGGGAAGTGAACTTGAAATACTATCGTATCGCATCATCTTCCTCGCTATTGTCCTATGATTTCCTGAAAAAAACGCACACTCTTCTTAGTCTTAACTTTATCAGGATCTAATTTCGAGTCCAGCACTTCCAGCCGCACCGGTTGTATCCCACGAGCCTTCCACAAAATTTCCGACAAACTCGTTACAACGAGAATCTCAAGATTTATTGTCTGTCAGAATTAGCAGCATATACTCGCCGTGAATGGCTGTACGAGCGACATACCTACTCAAGATTGTGATAGATGGCCTTGATACGGTGCTCGTTCTCCGGATCAACGACCGATGCTTCGCGACCTGGTAATGGCAACTTGATGAGAATGTACTTGAGTGTTACAGCGGTCCCAATTCGGCGGGTTAAACATACCACTTATCAATTCGGACACTCGTTCGACATGACAGGGACCTAAGCGGGTGGGTTTGTTTTTGTAAGGAGGCTGGTGAGATGTTGTGACGGCACACACGTCCACTGATGGTGGAGCTATGAATGCGAACGTTATTTCCAGGCCTTTGACAGGCAATGGCTTGTTTGAGACCAGGCAGTCAGCGTCTTACTTATCTGGGTGGGCCCTGAGAACAGCTGTGGATACGTGCATTGTGGTAGTTGTTTTGGGTTGCCCTCAAGACTTCCTACATTGACCCAGTTGCTCCCTACATATAGTAATCTTGCCAGCTTGCTCTTCTATCATGTACGCAGCTTCACAATCATTCTTCCTGGGGTTTCCTCATCAAACCCAGTGTATACTTCCATTTGCCACTCCCAATGTTTTCATCCCGCAGCTTGCCGCGATATTCTTGTGTGAAGTCGTAGACAAAACCACGCCCTATATGTCGCTATTATACCTGAGGATTTACAGAACGCGACATGCACCCACGGGCATCTGACCCGGAGCCGGGACGCCTTCGCGATCCTTCAAGTTGTTTTCGCCCTTGGCTCTGTGCATGCTGGGGCTGAAACCACTGATTCGGTGTGCACCCCAGGACCGTTTATCAATATCGGACCGATGACTGAGACAGTGACCCTGCCCGCCTTTGAGGGAAATGACTCTTCCTTCTGTGAGTTTCCCGCGTCGTCCGCTTATTGTCTAGGCGCGGTGGGCTCTCCTGAGTGGCGTGGGGGATGGGGTGGTTGGGGTAAAATCACAAAGCGTCTCACACTGCGATGCGTGACTGCACAATCCAAACCTACCACTACAGGCGCTGTGGGAATCTCGGTTGTTCATAATATGCTTATAAGTTAGACCATAGCGTCTGGGGTCCTGCCTCGCGCGCTGACGGTAACTGTCGGAAGAAATCTATAGTGTCCAGTCTCGATTGAATTTTAGTCGCGTTCTGTCGTCCTTCACCTGATTTCAGCTGGTCTTGTTGATGCCTACTCAAAGTGGCCCAAGCATCGAACATTGTGCGCCTTTAATCACACTCGGGCTGATTTTCTTTTCTGTAGGCTCGCTGAGCCGACAACTCCATGTGGTCATAATGTGCGACAAGTGGAACTTCATGTTCCGTCCCCAACCTCGGAACTTTAGGGACTCATTGTTACGTCTCTCTCCGTGTAAGACCATCATCCACTTAGCGGGTGCAAACCTGGTCTAGACATACTCGATCTGGAATATTTTCTACCTAGGAAACGTCTACTCAGGTACTTCCTAGATCTGTTTGGCACCCGTAGTTAATGATCTCCGCATTGTTGAGACACTGGCCTCTTCTACCGTAGATGCTTTCCCACTCACGCATGTAACCACTCAATTCTTTCTTACCCAGTTTGCACTCCGATGTCACTTTGGAATCAATTTCTTCTCGAAGAGGTCGGATATTAGCGCTCGGAAAAACGAATAGTGCACTAGGTGAACGACCACAACATAGCTGTTTGTCAGTTGACCCAGCAACTATCACTCATCAAGAGGCCTAATCAATTCCACGCCCAGGTAACATGCTACATTTATATACCTATGTGCTCGGCTTAAAGAGCATGCGCAGCTACGAACAAGTTACATGAATTAGGTACAGATTAAGCTGTATGCATGCGTTTCATACCAACTTTTACTGCTGTAAGTTATTAGAAAGTGGGTGTTATATTCTGGATTGCGGACAGTGCTCGTGACCGGTGTGCGCTCTGTTGTTCCGGTGCCAATCACTCGTTTCCGAGACTTTGGTTTCATAGGTTTCACAGAAATATGAGGCTACTGCCACGTGCATCGGTGTTCACGCAACTGGATTATCCGGAAGGGGAAAATTTGGCTGCATTCGGGACCAGGCTAACTCCCGTTGCACTACCCGATTCCAGGCCACCCTAATGTGCTTTGTTCACAACAGCCACTTTTGTGGTTTTGAGTTGCCCCGAAGTCAAAATGAACCAAGAGATTCAATGTTTATGAAGCTTCAATTAGTACACGGAAGAAGCTTTAGGTAGCCGTCACGATCGAACAATCCCCAGGCAACGCAGCTGCTTTCGACAAAACCTGTACGTTTTGAAAGGTCTCGATGATCGCTATCGAATAGTATAATGTCTCAGATGACTGTCCCCTTCGCAGACAACGCATCCTCTGACACGGATAGCCATATTTCCTTTGACGAAAACCAGCTACCAGAGGGGACTTGTACCGAATATTCGCTGGTGTTTCCTGGCCCCTGGAACCTTGAGGACGAAAGGAGACTTCTAGAACTGGGATGGACAGAAAGATCAAATGTGGACAAATTTTGGTTTCGTCGGTTCGTTCCGTTTTGGACGGACCCGAAATGGGACCCCAAAGTCGAGATTACAGTTAACGGGACAAAAGTCAGGGCTACTAGACGCGATACGAGCGCGATTATGCGGCCTGCAATACTACCAGCCGACGAGGGCATCGCGCGCACAAGCTACACTAGGTACGTCACACAGGGCTCAACCTTCACAACAACACATTAATAGACGCACGACTTGATACCAAGCAGGCGATGGGGAATAAACAAATCTGTGCCCAAAACTTCCGACGGGATATCGCAATCGGGCCTGACACCGGTTGCTCTTGAGACCGCCGTCCCGCCAAATGGCACCCGTCCAGAAGCAACGCAGCAGTGGAGGCAAGGTTTCCAGTCATTCTGGTTTGAGGGATTCACCACTCAAGAGGTGTGTTAGATTTGTTAGCTTGAGTGAGACCATACAGCCTGAACAAATCTTCTCCCATCGATTCTAGCCCAAGGTGCATTAACATCGAAATCAAAATTGGTCAGCTCAGGTGCGTACTCTCCGGGTCTCGAAATTCCTGCATCAGACTTCCCAGATAGGGATATTCACCGGTAGGTATCGACTCTGCCATACAAACGCGGATTTTGGCTCACTAAGTATACACAGCTTACTGAATCGAGAGAGGTGGACGCGGGAGTCCCTGTCTTCCCCGCAGCGCAACAGTGGGAAAGAAACGTTTCAAAATTTCGATCTAAGATATAATTTTGACGGAACAGACCGAAAGTACAACGTGGGGGTGAGTACTTATAGCAACGCCGCTTATTGCTGACGACGCAGTTAATTTAACAGCATTGGGGCTAGGATAACGATCAATTATGGGATGCCTTAAAACCCTCCGTTAAGCTTGCTTCAAGAATTATAAGGTCAAACCACCCTCACTGGAGGATGCTTCTGGCTGCTATCTATCACATGCGCAAAGTACCGCGGGAAAAAGATGGACGTACCAACGAACAGGAGCAACATCCTGATTACGCGAGTACCGATCGCTGTGGCCCGACATGAGCCGTGAAAGAGTGTACCCTTCAGCCAGGAGACTTTACGACCTTCAGTTTGAGGCCGCAAGAGCGACTTTAGGGATGCTGATACGAAGTAACTATGTATACCCTTGGTTGCACCAGCTCGGAGAGATCATCGGCTAATGCGATTATGTTTCAACAACTAGAGCTGAGATGGTCGATATTTGAGAGCGTCCCAGAGCTCAACGGGAAGGCCATGTGGGAATTGGTTCCAGGCACAACCAATTTATCATATCGTATTTGCCTCAGTGTGAACCTAATTTGGCCACTTCTTGTGGATCAATACGCCGAGAGCGAGAAGATAGGCTACCGAGTGAAGATAGCTATGACCATTCTGCATGGACTGGCAGTACGTACTATGTCTCTTGCTCCAGAATTGTCCAACATTACTGATTCGCAGCCGGACTTAGCATGCCTGCAATTGTGAGTTTGACATACACATAGTTATGCCACCAGAAACTTCTTCAATGGCATGATCACAGGGCTGCAGCTTGTAGCGATTCTGTCTTCATTCATTCCGGCCAACATTAATTACATATAGTTTCTTCTATATTTTCAACTATTCTAAGGCTGACACTCTTCTTGCCTGCAGTTGCTCACACTGAGATGCTCCAATTTCCGACCTTGGTTCTACATGATATTCCGGGTCTCAGGGCCACTGATAGGATGATAGATTGTCTTCTAAATTTTGGCGACGAATCTACTGGTCCCCGAGGTTGGACTCCTAGTAGCCAGTATTCGTAAGTTACGTCCTCATTCAAGTCTAATCCGCTCCGGGTTCTAGCATTTGCGTCATGCAACACATCAAGCCACAATTAATTAATGCAAGACAGTTTCCAAGATGAGGTCTTTCTGGAAGAGGGAAAGGCTTTTTATAACCAGGTAACGTTGTTTGTTGGAAATTGTATTTTGAAAACACAAACCTAGCTAACGGCGTTGGCTGCAAGCTGTGGGGCTCAGACTTAAATTTGGCTCCCCGTCTGTCAAGCAATCCATCTTCGTTTACGCCAATCCTACAAGCAAATGGTTGGCCATGGTCCCATCATCAAGTCTATCTTCAAAGACAGAAAGCTGTTGAATCAGGACTGTACGGCTACTATGCCCAAGGGGCGTATACGACCTTTTTACTTGCGTCACCTGCTCCTGTATATACCTTGCGAACACCCTTGCCGGTAACCAATTATGCTCGCCTCATGCAAACTACATGGTTGGAGAACGATTTCATGAGATATGGATACCAGGCGTTGAAGGTCACAACTGTAGCAAGTCGGGATATCAAGTCCAGTCCGCTTCAAGCCAAACTGGCCAGTCGATACAATAACTTCGAGTCTTTACTCAGTAAGTGAAGGCATATTAATCACATGGGCATTGTTTCATTGAAACCGCCTAGAATATTCTTCTTCCAATTAGTTAACAGTATCTAACTTGTGTATAGTTCCGCTTGTCAGGAGTAAGGACGTGTACATATTTCTCTTCGAGACTGCACCAGATATATTAAAAGCCCAGCAGCAGTATTTGTTCCTCAGCTTATTACAAAAACTTACAGTCGATACGGCTGGGTTGAATATAATCAAGTTAAGACTTCATTACGAAACAAGAACATGGGCCAGAAGTATAGGAAGATCCAAGATTTATGTTATAGTATTACACAAGAGATTGGTAGGATTGGCGGTTATATCCAACGCATCATATCAGACGCATCTATTTCAAATTCAGGACAGGTCACTAATAGAATGAATAGTCTATTACGACGGGACCTTGCTGAACTTGACCGACTCCTTGGGTACGAGGTCAGATATTCACAGTGCTTGGCAGCACAGTGCCTCATCAGGACTGTGAACAATCCCAGGTTGCTCCACAGGTCTATCGATATTTTCCAAGAATATCTCCAAACTACTCGCCAGCATGTCAACACATTATTAGAAGCTTTGAGGCACACGGAACAGGCCATAGCTCAAGATCCACTTTCGCGTTTTACCGAGGCGGCAGAAGAACGCCAGATGATAGACGCCCATATTCTTGCCGAGATCACGGCTCTCGACGGGGTGATGCAACTTCTTCGTGGTAATATGGCCGGGGATGCTTCAAACAGCCGCGGGCCTTTCGCATCCGTTCCAATTGTAAGACACGCGATGCGTGAAAGCACGAACCTGAAGCGAGCGGCAATGTCGGCGTTCTCACAGATTTCTGACAAAAAGATCCAAAGAGTCATACGAACCTGGCTCGATATTCTCTCTGTTAACCAAGATCTAAGGAACAACATAAGTGGCGCAATAGATGAAGTTGAGGGGCTGTCAGTGAGTGGGGTGAAGCGTTCCAGGGACGATCAGGCAGGCGTCGTCTCGGCCCTTAGGTACCTTGATCGACAGGACCAGCTGGAGGCAAATAGAGCTCTTGGTATACAGACAACAGCAGGCGACGATCAAGTAGATAGTGAAATACTGGGAGTGGTGGATGGCTCGGGGATTACAGACACGCACGGACATCTATTCACAGAGGAAGAACTGGGTCGAGTACTCAAACGGAGGCGTGTAGACGCATAAAGACCGACTACCTAGGTACCATTTTCAAAGCAAGCAAATTTTTTGCTCCAAAATTTTACGCAAAGGGAGGCATCGGAAGTTGTCGCGAATCAGGCCACTGTACATATGTAACTGAGAGCAAAATGTGGCGCCACACCTGCATAAAACACGTAGCTGCTATATTCGTGATGGAGGGCCCCGGAGTCCTCAAGCAGGCCGAGGCAGACGCAGAGCACTTTTCTAAAAAAAAATTAATAAAAAAAGGAAAATAAAAAAAGGAAAATAAAAAAGGAAATCAATTCAGAACGCAAGGCCTCATCTCTTAAGGGGATGGAGGAGAAGCGGCTCGCAACTTACGCACCATCAATTGATACTTGCCGAACATTTCCCCAATCTCCCCATAACCAAGCCAGCTCCACTTGCAGGCTGATTGAAGACCGTCTTCTCACCTTCTAATCAGGCAGTCGATTACTTATGAATGCGGATATTCGCACATAAGAAAACAGATGGCAAACATAACGCTAGTAACTAAGCACCCGGCCGGTTGCCGCCGGCAACGCTGCAGCCAATAGGGCAGCCGCGTTCCGCTAACGTAATGGCGCTAGTGCTAGGGGCCCTCGAATTTGACGACCTCAAGTGCTAATTTTGAGTGCCTCCTCAAGGGGCTATAGGGCTACATATATTGTTAACTAACGCGCCTCACACCACCCAACCCCTATTACCCACCACCCACCTCTAACGCCCTTAATAAATAGATAAACTACCCAGACCAGTTAATTAAGCATCATTAATTACCCCTATCTGGTTATCAGATGTTTTTTTGGTATTATAGTAATGGTATATGTGCCAGACTATAGCGGCCTTAAGCTGTAGTAGTAATGCAACTGTTAATAATGGAATGCAAATATTACTGCTACGAACTATCGTTAACCAGCCCTTGCTAACCTACTCCCTTTCCTATAACTATTTCATGATGGCTATAATACTTTAGTGATCTTTATGCGGAACTAAATGTATTAGCAAAGTTATCCGGGTTCTCTATGGTTGTGCAAAGCTTAGTGCTAACTTATGTGGTCTTGATATATAGCCGGGGCGGTACTGCCTGGCCCAGTACTGTAAGAAAATATCAGTCCTTTATAATTAAATGTAGCTGCAAATGGAAGGCAACTATATATTGCATGAGGAATATAGCTAGTAAATGAGTCCTTCGGGTTAAGGAGGGAAGGCATACTAATTACGGCCCATAGGATATCCTGGAGGCTTAATGCGGATTT
Source organism: Stenocarpella maydis (assembly GCA_002270565.1). NCBI lineage: Eukaryota > Fungi > Ascomycota > Sordariomycetes > Diaporthales > Diaporthaceae > Stenocarpella > Stenocarpella maydis. Next base: position 603,136 of record NQMI01000010.1, read on the forward strand.
ATAAAGCTATTGTAAGAATACCATGAATTCCTTACTCGAATAGCTTAAGACTCATTATAAGCAAAGCCCAGGCAACTTAAGGCTGCCCTTTATTACTAGTACTTAGATATTGAGGTAGGAAATAATACTATAAAGAACTAGCTTGCTAGCTTTTAATAATAGAAATAAGGTATATATATACTAACTTAGATAATACTATATTGGCTTAAAGAGAAGGAGACTTGGTATAGATTTTATATTAATGAGGATAATGTAATCACGGGTATTCTTATAGTATATAATGTAGTAGGTTTAATGGATTTAAGAGTAGCGTTTCTCTAGCAATATCTTGCTTGATTATATATACTTAATAAATTAGAAGAAGCTGCTATACTTTTAAAGCACTATTATGACCTATATGAAGAAGATTTTGCCTCTCTTTCAGGGTATTATGGATAATGAGAAGGAATTAGGCTTCTGATAGCTACTGGAGCAGGTTTATGATCTCCTTTAGGAGTATAAAAATGAGGACCCTTTACTCTTTATTATAGACTATAATACCGCCTTAATTAACGCTCTAGTAAAAGAATTTCCTTAATTAAAATACTAGCTTTATATCTTCTATATTAATATAAATGTTATCCTTAATATTAAGAAGAAATGGTGGAAGCTAGGCCGGGAGGAATTACCTATAGTTACTAAGGATGAAAACTCTATGGGAAGCCTGGATCTTGAGGATCCTGAGAGTGATGATAAAGATTTCGGACTTTAGAACGTGCTATAGAGAAATACCACTATAGTGCCTTTGAAAGTGCCTGCCCTTAGTGCTATCCCTAATACCTGAATAGCCCTCTTTAACCTCTTTAAGACCATAAAGTTTGCTACTGATTGCAAGACCTATGAGACAGCCTGAGAGCGTTTACAAGAGAAATTCTCAGGCTAGAGGGCAATCCTTAACTATCTTAAGATATATTACATTAATGAGAAGGAGGAGATTATTGCTAAATGGGCCGGCTATAAGATCTATAAGAACCTTAACTTCGGCTTATATATAATATCCTCTATTAAGTGGATGCACCGGAAAATCAAGCTCCAGCTGGGCTATGGGATGGGGAATGTCTACTATCTGTTTGAGGCTGCATTTGAGGCTATCGTTGAGATTGCTTGTGATATCCGGCTTGAGGAAGCTAAGTAGAAAATGGCGGCCCTAGAAAAGTTTAACGGAAAGCTGTGGGTTGGTAAACTATACCTTTAAGTGGTAAGGGAGGCACTTAAGCTTCTTGCGAAGATGAAGAAGCAGGCGAAACATATGCTTTAAGGTAAAACACCATAAGGAGAGTGCTTGTAATTAACATGCCGTTACCCAATCTATATATAATTCGGCTTAATCTGTGCTAATAGAATTACTAATAAGGAGGAAGCAGGTATTCCTCTTAATAAAGAGGATGTCCACTTGGTATGGTACCTTGATTGCAACCTCTTAATTGAGAACCCCCTCCTCCTTATACTTTCGCCCAAGAAGGTCCTTAACTTAAGAGGAAGGCCTTAGGATAATAATCTGTTTGTAGGGGATAAAGAGGGCATCTTTAGTAGTATTGGGAGGGCTATAATAACCCATCAGACCTCCTCTAATACTATAAGCCTAGGCAGCAGGGCTGGTAACAAGATGGGGGCGATAATAGCTTTAGTATAATGTATAAACTCAGCTTTTAAGTGGAATAATATAACCCTTAAATCCCTAGATAATGAGGACTAAGCCGGCTGCTGCCTGAAGCGAAAATATTAAGGGATGGCTATAATATTTAGGGGCCTGGCTTTATTAGTGCCTCCCCGGATGCATATGGCCCCTAGTATGCCGCTAGCAAAGAGGCAGCATATAATAGCTATGGCTATAATTAATAGGCTTCCAGCAATAGATTTGACTGCTTTAGATGTTAATAATGAGAGTAATGATGGCTTTATTAATTTGGGTAATAAGGAGGGTAATAGGAAGGAAACACAATCCTAGATAATAGTATCTATTAATTAAGTAATTCGCACTACTTATTGTGATGAATTATCGCGCTAATTTGGCGCGCAATTGGGCGTGCAATAGAGTGCTTATTTATATGTAATTAGGCTTATAAAGATATATGCAATTGTGTAAAATATTATGAATTTGCGCCAATGAGGTTGGTGATAGTATAACGCTAGGCATGCTAATGATGCCAGCAATGCCCCTTATAGATGGGTATAACGGAAATAAGGGTCTTGGCTGCTTAATAAGTGGCCGATCCCTGCTTCCCGTTATATCTGTATACCATCCGTTTTTTTATGTGCGGTAGCCGGTTTCTTATGTGCGAATATCCGCATTCTTACTTATTGATTTTGGCCGACTCGGCACGTTGTATGGCCATCTGTTCCGGCTCCACAGACTCATTACCTGACCCATGAGTCTGTATCCTTAACAATCGGATAGCTGTCTCTTCCGTACGTCGAGTTTAAAGTCACTCTACCACTGACTGTGCTGCCCTCCTGGCGCATCCAAGTCTCAACAGGCTGGATGGATCCATCGCTTCCCAGGCTAATCTTGATCTGCCGGGAACCCGGAGTCCATTTGCCATATCCGCCATGACCGCTCTTGCGTCCGAAACAGAGGTCGAGGCCGTTTCCCTCCAGCGTCATACCCGAGAGTTTGGTGTCCCACTTGAAGCACCAGTCGTCGCCGTGGTCATGGCCACTGAACACCGTTTGCAGTCCTTCGAGCTGGAGGAGAGCCTGCATGAATGCCACATCCTGGTTTGAGTAGGTGTACACAGTCTTCGTGCCTCCTTGGCCGGAGGCGACACCCTAGAAGAAGCAAATGATCAGCACGATACGATTGAGACTTGTCCAAATGGAGTTGGGAGCTGAGCATACTTGGGGACTCAACGGATTATCGTCGTTAATGCCTGGCTCCTGGTTGCCGTTGACACCAGCATTTTGGAATTGGAGGAACGCCTGGACGGGAATATGAACGAAGGCAAGAGAGGGGATGGTGACTCCATAGGTAGTTGTGATATTGGCGGCAGTATTGGTGAGCCAAGATGCTACTGCAGGATCAACCCAATTAGGTTGACCTAGAGGCAGACCATTCGAGTCTTGTTGAAAGTAGTTTCTGCTGCTGTCAGTTCTATCTTACACGCCTGTGGAGAATTGAGTCGCGGCCGAGCATGTGATCCAAGCCGGCCGGGAATCCTGACTCACCCTCCTCTACTGTCGAAAAACCAGAGTATCATCTTTGGTATTTTGTCACTCTCATCGCTACCGAAGACCTCCAGGTAGTAGTTTGTGACGCCAACGTCGATCGTTGACGCTGACCCGGCCAACATGTTTTGGGTCAGGCTGTTGGGGTAGGTCTTCTCCCTCGCAAACAGATTATCTCGACTCAAGTAATAGTCTGAATCGTGGTTTCCATATGTGCTCGCCCAGGGTAAATTGGCGGCCTGAACGCGCGCAGCAATTTGATCAAACTTATCGGTGGCTGTTTCAACAGAGAGGGCATTCTCGCCAGTGAGGAGGTCGCCGTTCAGCACAACCAGCTGCGGGTCCTCGTAGAAAAAGATCAGATTCATCACCGTGTCAGAAAGGAAGTCTTGCCACCACCCGGAGACTGTGCCTTGCTCTATGTTCCTCGCCTGTCAAATGCGTGCATCTAATACAAAGCGCACGGGGTTTCAGGTCTTGCTCACCCTCGCCATAGTGAAGGTCGTTGAATACAGAGATTTGGAAGGTCCCATCGTCTGTAAAGCGCAAAGGTGTGAAGCTCGCCGCGCGTTTCTTGATGCCCCGGGGGCCGCTCAAGAAGGACAGGGGCCAAGCAATTCCAAGAGGCGCAAGCAGGCCGACAGCCAAAGCTGAAGCTGAAGCGATATGCATCACGGAAGATTGAAACAAAACGGATACCAGGGCTGATCTTGCTCAACGGCGGCACGAGAATAGTTTCGAGATGACGGAGACTGGTCCCCTTGACACGTGTAGACGTGCCCCTCGCGCTATGTGGACGTGGACGAACTCTTCGCGAGATAGAGTGAGTGTGCCATTGATATGGATTTTGGAGCCCTTACTATGTTGTATTCAGTGGTCGACTAAGCCCCACTATGACCAGGCGTCCGAGGAGTGCTATTGCCATAGCCTACAATCCACATTTCCAATTCGGTAGGTTCACTACGACTTGGCAGGAGATTAACTTCCACTTCGGGACATTGAGCCTTGGAGAAAGCAAGCCCATTCGCTTAAGCAAAGATAGCCAGCCAATTCTACGAGTCATGAAAGAATCACTATCACTTCACCCACGTGTCGTATGCACTACTGTGTACCTAACTTGGGTGTTGTCCAGGGGTCATGTACTCCGTAAACTCATAAATCTCATGTAGCTGTACAGCAGCGGCCCATAGCAAACGCCCAACAGGGATCACTTGCTTGTGGGATGACGGCTGACCAGTCAGACTATTTACGCATCCATGGGAATCAAGTCTCCTACACTCAGGCTTGAAGAAAATAGCACTTGTCATCCTTCTTGGAAGACAGATGTCGGGGATTTTTGTACCCTAGGGCTATAGGCGGACCCGTCATTGCTTGTTTTTTGGTTCCATAGTGTAGATAGTATAGCAGGCAGCCCTCTGACAATAGCCGCCGAGTTTATCCTATCCCAGCCAGACTACGACAGCCAAACTGATTATCGAGCAATATCCAATCTTCTTTCCAAGGCCATTGACCAAACGAAGATGCACGATCTCATTCACCTTGGCTTGCTAAGAACATTTGCACAGGCCCTCTGCCTGGAAAACTCAATGCGCTTCACCAGCACACTCCCGTTGGCCACGAGTCTGTTCTCATCTCAAGTCAAGCCAACCGGTGTGGGACCGTTTCCCGCCACCCTGAAAGTCAACCGCGTTGTTATCAGTTGGGAGAGAAGCACCCTCTTTATCCGAAAGTGAGTGATGGTTCACAAGCTGCTTGTAAGCCATCAGATACTTCATGGGGCCTTGGCAGGCTTCTGGGCGACCAGACATCGCTGGCCGGTTTGGGTGACATGGACGTCGTTCCAAGTCGATTTCAGGAATTCCGCCGCATCGATGCGATGCTTATAAGCCCGACCCCAGCGGCCTTTTTTCTGAGTCGGTGATGACTCGTCCGACTTCATGACCCCACAGCGTCGAGAATGACCGGGAGGTCAAGCTCCTCTTCAGCGAGGACAATAAATGATCGGCGGAGGAATTGTAATTCTGCGACTCTAGTTCGGCTCGATCTTCTCCATTTCAGCTTTACGGCGCACCTTGACGGAGCTGGTACCTAGGTACGTTGAGCGCGCGGGAGGAGCCTTTGAACTTGCTCCTTTGACCTTGCTAGCACCTTTGGGCTGAGGCCTTCCCTTCAACTGCGCGTCGGTCGCGGCGATGGCAGCTAGCCTTCTTTCTCTGCTTTTCTTCGATGTGGTCTGCATGGTTTGCGTCATTTTGCATCTTCAAGACTGGGTGGCAAGACTATCGAAGTAGACACTAACTCTCAATACTGTAGATGCAGAGGCACAAGGCTTCTGAACACATTTTAATTTTTGTATATTTTTTGAGCCAAGCTTCACTGAGCCAAAATCACCTCATTGGACAATGGCAGGTCTAGGCGTGTGGCCCAAGTTTTCTTTTGTACAAAGGGAAGTCTTCACAGACCAGCCAGCGATTGATGACCATGTGAATGACATGGATGCCCAAAATCTCTGGCTGAATGAAAACAAGATAATGTGGTGCAATTCTTTTCTTCGTACTCGGCGCAGGATTCTCTAAACCTGCTATGACCATATGCCGAAACACTGATCAATAGCAATGGGGTATATCCTGATAGGATGAATTGAAGGAATTGAGCGAAACTGGCCCCTCAACCATCTTTGAATGACAGCCTGGCATTGAGAGCCTAATTAAAGTTATGCTCAGCCGGAGTTCAAGATATGAACATCAGTCACATGGTTACTTGGTTGACATGTGCAAGTGAATACCTAGGTATGTGTTGCCAGTGGAGTAATACAACAGGAGGTTAATTGTTACTTACTAGTACGCTTAGGTGATGGAGGTGAAGCCTTTATGTAGTGAGCGTAATGGGCACAGGTTTGCTTAAACAATTTGCGTTTTCGACGATTAAAGATTCAGAGGGAATGGCTGAATTGTCTGACTAATTTTCCTCTTAAAAGCAGTACTGTGCCCGTAAGGTGTATGAATCACGGTAACGGGTGAATAAAAATGACAACACATCGGCCACAATTCAGAAATTCCTTAGGCTTCCACGATGAGCCTAGCTATTTCTTCATCACACGCTGAAGTGACCAGAAGCTTATCAGGAGAGCTATATAAAAGCACGTTGTCTGAAATGCCTAGAGGAGAATAATAGCCCCCTAATCTCACAGTTCCAACATCCAAGCTTCGAATTCAGAAAGAAATAGAAACAAACCATGTGCTGTTACTACTACTTCAAATACAAATGCTGCAGGTGTGGCAGAATGTTAGAGATCACTCCTATGAACAAATGCGACCACCGCAAGCGATCTTGCAACGGAGCCGTGCGACCAGACACCCTCGTTAGAAGGGGGCCATGTTCCGTTATGGAGAGAAATGCAGCTGCCACTGCCAACTAGTTTTGCCAGGGGTGAATAATTTCTCGCGAGATGCAGGTCACCCAACGGGAGTGTTTAGCCCTGGTGTTAGGAGGGTTCTAAGCTAAGCGGAGATATTCTAAAACCGTGGGCCACGTGAAGTACAGTTGTATTTCTCGAAGAGGTGCTCTGCAAGCTGACATGCATCAAGTTTTCCTGCAATCACCCTTATTTTTAAACGGATGAGGGCCCCAGAATTACGCTCCGTGGAAAAGTGGTTCAGACGCCAAGCAATGTCATCCCTTCCTAGTGCGCGCTTGAGGCTGAACAAAGCAAGGAAAGCCAAGTAAAGCCAAGCACCGCACATTGTAACAGGGCGGTCTCGTCAAGCATCGATATCTAATTGTGGATTTCTTCGCGCTTGAAGGACCCGCGAAATAATTCTGTACCGCCTCCGCAGTCTCCATGACAAGACAAGTGCATGATATCAATGTAGTGATCACCGCTCAAGGAAATCTGGGGCGGCTTTTGACTGACTGTACCAAAACATTGACAGTGATCGTAGAACAGAACCGGCAATGGCAGGATTGAGGCTTTTGCGGCATCGCCCGCCTCACAAGAAGAGTGCACGGTTTCGTGATGGGTATGCGATTCTACAAACACGGCCAAGAATTAGAGGAGAAAGGTTAACTGCAATCAAGCTTACCGAGCATGCCTCCAAGTGGAAATCGGAGGCCCTTGTCTTGAGTTCGCCTCAACTTTGTCTGGGATTGGCAGGCCAAGATTTATGAGCCCCCGATCTTGTTTCCGCATGCCACCACAGCAGCGCACGCCACGGATTCCAAACCTCCTGTGCCGATCACACTAGAATTACGGGTGAGGCCTACGAGACGGCGAAGCTTCTATAAGATCTCCGTGATCGCTCGCTTGACTGAATCATAGTTCTCGTCCTATTCATCATGAAACACCGGGTCACCAGTCCAAGACCGTCGTCCATCGCGTTCTCTTCCAGCTGCGCTGTAATATTTTTTAGAGTCTTCCTTTCAACACAAACCGTTTTAATACCCTCGTTCAAAATGAAGTCCTTCAGCATCCTCGCGACCGTCCTGGCCGCTGCCGCCTCGGCCAGCCCCATCAGCAGGCGCGCCGTCTTCACTGACACCACCTTCAACGATATCTCCATCGCAGGTGGCACCGCCGGCAACTCTCAGGCCGAGGCCGAGCAGGCGCTATCCGGCCTCCCCGAGGACCTGAGCACGGTCGAGCAGGCGGACCTCGACTTCCTGAACTCGGTGAACCAGGTTGCGAACGACGCCGAGAAGGAGGCCTTCAACCCTGCCATTGAGGCGGCTACCGGAGCCAAGGCTGATGCCCTTCAGGTGAGTCAACAAACACTGCTGTCCTTGTCGACCATGAAGCACATTCCCGAATGAGTGGCACCATACTAACTATACACTGTGACAATAGGCCGGCAAGATCAAGAACAAGGTCCTCAAGCTGACCGCGACCATCAAGAAGCTAGAGGCTCAGGCGGCGCAGGGAGAGGATGTCGCAGACAAGCTTGCCGAGGAGCAGAAAAAGCTCGCAAATAACATCGCACAGGACACTAAGGCGGCCGGCAACACGTCGACCAACGTTGAGTTTGATGGCGCCATCACCGCCGCCTAGATGCAGCCCAACGACAGTGCCAGGGGTTGGCGGATACGGACTGCCGGATCTGTGATTCGGTTGGACAGTGCTCGATCACGGCCAGGGGCTAGAAATGACGACCTGTTGATGGGAAGACGGACGATAAGATAGATAGCGTATCTGGCGAGCTTAATTCGAGCCTGCCAGGGGGTTGGTTACTGGGTAATGGTTGATGGCAAATATTGATTTGAAGATAATTCATGACTTTTTTTTTGGGCTGTGGGCCACCGAACTAAACACATTTTGCACATTTCAACGCGTCGATTTCATGGTTTATCCGATCTGCAATGAGCAATAACCACAGACGACGTTTGGCCCCGCGAATGACTCTGCTTGACGCCAAACACACCACCAATCGGCGCTACCGTCCGTGCTCCGCAAGACTACCGCGCCGTGGAATTTGGCGCGCAAGCTAATGAGTGAATGCCGCCTCTTGGAATGCTGTGGATCTCTCGGGCATGGTGAGACGGGGCTGGCGCTCGCTAGGTTTTAGGGCCCTGGACTTTCTCTAGGTGTAGGTGACATGGGCCAGAACCCCAGGCGGAGAAAGCCAGCAGCAATGCGTCTGGGGCCCCGGTGGTCGACACGGCGTCGATGAGCTAGCTGCTTTGTCTCTGGCGGGAGAGGGCCCACTGCTCTCGGTAGTGTACCACACTGTGAATACTAGCCTCTATAATGGCGTGCAGATGAGGCTCGCATGACCTTTCTGTGGGTGTGCTCGAGGTGCTGGCTGGGGCTAGCTAGTCTAAGTTTGCTGGCTAGACCCGACGAGCGGGAAAAGGATGGTTACATGGCGGCCTTCAAGTTGGTCGATAGCGGGTTCCCCCAGACTTGATGAACATTGATTGCGGTGAGGCCAAGCCGGGCTGTCCCAGTTCTTGACGTAGGCTGGTGGAGCTGGAGTTCTTGGGACAAGAAGCCGAGAAAAATATATATGTACACTCAGGAGGCCAAAAAGAAGTCATGCGTCTGCATTCTACATGGATCGAGATTTGTCGTTATGGAACGATTGCAGCGGCTCATGTAAAAATAGGGGAGGATTCTGGAGGTGGTGGTTGGGCAGGTGATGCTCTGGTGCAAAAGATACTACGAAGTAGGCCTAGTGCGCACTGTTAAGTCTCCGGCCCCCAAGAAGCCCATGCTCTGATAGTGCCAGCCATACCATAGTGTATGTTACTACGTATCAGCGAATGGCCCCTGCAGCCTCTTTCGTCATACAGCAACCAAGAGCAAACAACCGCCCAGCGGCAGAGTTGAAATGAAGAAGCCCACGAGAGATCGGACTGATTTGGAACCACCAGCCCTTTGCGTGGCCACCTGACCCTGCGCCCTGCAGCAGCACTTTCCCCAATGCTCTCTCTAGTCTAGCTGGGCTGGGGCCGACTGAGAGGCCGTCTGGCGACTTAGCTTAAGCCCAGCCCTGACAGCGAATTGATTTGCTCACCATCACCAGCTCCATCATCGATCGACAGTGACAAAATCATCGGGGCTGCCAGACAGTGTGTGACTGGGTGGCGGGCTAGTCTAACCCCCGTGAGCTGTGTGCTACGTGCTTCTTGGAATCTTCCATTCCTGACCTCACCGTCGGCACTCACCTCGTGCATACTACGGGGTGCATAACATAAAGAGGCCAGCCATATAGATGTCTTGTTATCGTCCTGTCTCCTGACAAAGTTTCAGCTCCAGTGGGGCGACTGGACCCCATCCAACATCCCAAGTCACAAGCTGCCGCCGTCACATCTGATCACCAGCCAGGGCGTGTACTGTAGACCCGCACTATATATATCCCGGGGTCGAAATCCTTGGGTAGGATCAGGGGTAGAGGACATCTGGATTCTGGATTCTGTACGCACCGGCCCCGGCCTGGCCTCTGCCCTGCCATTGCCAGCTCCAGATCTGGAATCAGGACCTGGGCGAACTGGGGTCGGAGGATCGGGCCAAACAGCAGGGGACCTGTGTTTTTTTTTTGGGGGGGGGGCCCTCCCAAGGGCCGATCTTGACGTCGACCTGTGCCCCCTTGCGGTAGCGGCGCACCGTACCAGGCACATCTCTTAGACGGAACCTCGCCTCATCACCAACTCTTCCTCTCACTACTACTTCCACACGACTTATTCCACCCCGACAAATTGAGGGAAATCGAATCGCAAAGACACCGGAACCCGGATTACTCCTGCACGTGCCACCCAGTGCCTATCACTGCCTGGGTCCATCATGGCTCTACTCGACGCCCCCCAAGGCAAAGCTGCCATGAAGGGGGGTCCGACCCTCTTCGGAGTTCCCATGAAGCAGGCATCGCTCATCGCGGTGAGCAGGCACTCCCACAGACCACACGAGCTTCTCAGGAACAAATGCTGATGCCCGTTTGCTACAGCTGACCTTCCAAAACTCGGCCCTCATTCTCGTGCGTTGCGCCCCGTCGTCCTCCAAGCCCGACAGCGACCGGCTGCGGACTTGTGCATCTTGTCATTTGGCTAAACATGTCTACACCCGCAGATCATGCACTACAGCCGGATAATGCAGCCGACTGGAGACCATAGATACTTCACGAGCACGGCAGTCTTCCTCAACGAGGTCATCAAGCTCGCCATTTCCGCTAGCTTTGCCCTCTACGACGTCTCGAGGAGTCTTGCGCCCCAGACACCCGCCACAGTACTGTTCGAGCAGATATACCGCTCTGTGTTCAGCGGTGATGGGTGGAAACTGGCGATCCCGGCAACATTATACACCTTCGAGAACACGCTACAGTACGTAGCTCTGGGAAACCTAGATCCAGTGCATTTCCAGGTCTTGTACCAGCTGAAGGTGCGTCATAGGTCAAGGCTCAGCTTGGCCGGCCCAAAGTGGCTGACAAGACCTAGATTCTCACCACTGCCGTCTTCACCGTCCTGCTCCTGGGCCGGCCTCTGAGTGGCAAGCGCTGGACAGCTGTCATCCTCCTCACGATCGGCGTCGCTATCGTGTCCCTCCCCACCGACCCGAAAGAACCCTCGATTTCCATCCACGACTACAGCGACCACTTCTTCCCGCGATCCATGCACGAGCTCGGACAAGCCGCCGGAGGTGCGGTCGATGTAGCCAGGCACCTTACCAAGAGAGCCGTCGACGGTTTCGCCGAGGGCACGACGGGTCTATACAAGCGATCCGCCACATATGAAGGCATTGAGGAAGATCTCGACATGGGACCCAAGATGAACTACTCCCTCGGAGTGTCCGCGGTCCTGGTCGCAGCCGTACTTTCCGGCCTGACGGGGGTGTACTTCGAGAAGGTGCTCAAGGATTCCAGCTCGCCGGCATCGGTGTGGACGCGGAACATCCAGCTATCATTCTACAGCCTCTTTCCTGCGCTGTTCTTTGGGGTGATCATGAAGGATGGCGAGGAGATTGCCAAGCACGGCTTCTTTGAGGGCTACAATTCCGTCGTCTGGGCAGCTATCGTCTTCCAGGCGATTGGGGGTGTGCTTACGAGCCTGTGCATCAACTACGCGGACAACATTGCCAAGAACTTCGCCACGAGCATCAGTATCGTGGTCAGCTTTGTATTCAGCCTCTGGTTCTTCGGTTTCCAGGTCTCAGTAATGGTAAGGCAGCATTTCCATAGCCCACAATCGTACCCCGTCCCCTTCCTGCCCTGTGAGGTTCTGGTGAACACGCGGGACGACATGTCTGACTCTGATGATGCACAGTTCATCCTTGGAACCGCCTTGGTCATCTTCTCAACATGGCTCTACAGTGGTCCTGACAGGAAGCGGGGCCGGCCGCCACCAATCAGCATCGTGAGCTACGAGAAGACGGTCATTGCTTCAACTCCCCGGATTCAATCACCAGAAGATACGAAGTTACTTAACCCCATGGACTCTGCTTCATCTCTTGGTCTGTCGACTTCTAGACCTTCGACGCCTCTGAGACACCATGCGAGGGTCCCATCTGCTAGAGGCAAGGCGCGAGACGAATAGAGCCGAGCAGACTAGATGGAGGTTACCATACGCCAATCCTGCATGGCGAGCTTCCCAAAGCGAATTTTGGGCGTTCGTGGGTGTATGAATGAATACACATGGGCGAGACGTGAAATGAAAGGGAAATGGGCTCACCGCCCAGGTTCGGATTGTATAGCGGCCCTAGAAGGACTAAAGCTGGGCGAGGGCGAGTAAGGGACAGGTCCCCAGAAAAAGATACCCAGCACGAACTGAGCTTCAAAAAGAACTCAGAAGGCAGTGAGTTGCAGATAGACGCGAAAGTACCGCCTGCAAGGAAAGTGGATAATAAAATGCAGGCCAGCCGAGGGATATCATGACGCTGAAGAGCCAAATTTTTGAGCACGAAATTCGCACCGAAAAGAAAACAAGAGATTTTGGATATCACTGCTATCATCAATGGATCCCCCCCCAAGGCTCGAGATTCCGACTATCACGTACGACGCGAACAGAGAGTGACATGTTGCATCAGCGGCATTTACAGCGAGTACAGAGGAACAGACTGCTGCTACTTTTGAAGTCTGTTCGAGACTCAGCTAGATTGCAGGAAAGGGGTTAGAGGCTTGCTTACACAACCTGCATAGGTAAAGTACAACTCGTCAGGAATCATTATGGGGTACATGGATGCGCAACATCGGCCACGAGGTGATCCAGCCGCCATCGAGAGCATGTTTATAAGACTATACCTAGGTACCTACCTAGGTCTCCACAATCGCTTGCATTTTGCTTGGCTGGGGGAAATGCCCATGTTAGAGAGAGGCCTTTGGGGCAAGGCGATGTGTCCGGAGGCGGGAGGCCGCTCCTTCCTCGAGGCCAAACCGCAGCAGCGCCTTCCCTCCGCGTCCCCTTTCGAGGGCTGGCCGGGGCAGTATGCGCAATCTCAGTGCCGGAACCTTCGGCTGCCTGATCCCCAGGTCGGTTGACCTCCTGAATTTTGGCTTGGGGTGGTGACTCCTGCGTACCTCGGCCATCTCGTCGTCCCCTCTCCGGCTTTCTTGTTCCTCCACGTTTCTCCCACTCGACAAGCCTGATGTTGGCCAAGCATCGGGTCTTGAAGAAGCCTGGGCACGTTGTATTGTTCCTCTTTTGAGATCGCCGGGAGCTGTGGGTGACATTGAAAGGCACTTCAAGTCCCGTTCTGGTCCTCCTTCGAGACAGCGTTCCGATTCATGCACACCTTCGTGCTTCTCCCGCCGCAGTACAGCTTCCCCGACCATCTCGACAGTCAATATCATCCCTTCGCCGTGGCGGTGGTCCTTTCGGTGTGCAGAGATCCCTATCCAGCTGCCCATGCTCTACCACCTCTAGCCCGCGGAGATCCTGCCGGGGCGCGGCTGCTATCGAGGGGGGCATAGCAAGCTCCGACGACTGCACTCCTCCAGCCAGCGTTGAGGCAGAGGAGTAGATGGAAAGAAGATGTCGCAAGGTAGGATTCCCCACATGAACGATGACAGTGGCGAGGTCAACCTGCGCCTCTCCGCAGAAGACTTATCCGGATTGGGCCCAGACGCCCAGAATCTGCTGAGGCAGCTTGTTGCTTCTCAGCGAGAGAGGCAGTACACAACATCCTCTTCCAATTCGGGACTATCGGAGAGGCGTCTACCTCAATATGGCCCACAAGTGATCCATCGGCAAGTTGCACATGAGTCTCTCACAGCTCTTCCTGGCAGCGGCAGCAGCAGCACACATGCACGCAACCGCATCCCTCCGCATAGTTGGTCGCATCAAGTTTCGGTCCAACAACCAGCCGAAATGGTCCTGGATGATTTTGGTAAGCTGTGAAATCACTACCTCTCAGAACTTTTGGCGCATGTCGGATTGATGAACCAGCAGATCGTCAACTTCTCGCTGGTCATGGGCCCCTACCACTGCGAGCCCCGTACGTGGCATCTAACTACCATGTGCCACCGGCGCCGGCAGCATTGCCTTTCTCAGAAGCAGACCGGTTTCCGTCAGCATCATCCAGCTCTTTTTCATCGACTGCTTTCTCGACTGCATCGTCCATGTCGTCATCTAGACTGACTCTTCCCTCGAGCCTCACAAACCCGGAGCTCAGGACTGCTCCGACCCGTACAGTCTACTCCCCAGCAATAGAACCACAACCGGCTGCGTTGCAATTCCAAGAAACAGTGAACAGAAACACACCACCTGCCTTTGGTCAGTCGGCACGATTGCCGGCTTCAAGACAAACGTCCCGGGAGCCGTTTTTGACGAAGCAGCAGTTTGTGCCTTGCCATCACTGCAAGTGGACACAGTCCTCCCTCAACCTCCGGAATTCCGCTGCTAATCTTTGGCACATTTAGCAAATCCAGCCTCGGTGGCGCGCAGCATCACAGCAACGAGTTCCTCTTCCCCAGCTGGTGTGGCCCAATCGTCAAGTCCCGCTGCCGAAGCAGGCCTCCGCCGACAATTAACCAGAGACTCACACTCCCTACAGCTTGCCCACGCGCCTCCGATCGCCAATGGCATCCAGCTGGTCAACCCCCGAGACGTCCTACCGGACAGGTTCCGGGAGATATTCCCCTATGATATCTTCAACGCCGTCCAATCGAGGTGCCTAGAATATGCCTATCAGACGAACGACAATCTTGTCGTTTCAGCGCCTACTGGCAGCGGCAAGACAGCAATATTTGAGCTCGCTATCTGCAGGCTTGCCCACATGAAGGGCAATCAAGATTTCAAGATCGTCTATCTGTGTCCACTGAAGGCCCTCTGCACGGAGAGGGCCAATGACTGGAGACGGAAATTTGGTCTATTGGACATGGAGGTTGCAGAGCTCACGGGAGATACTTCGCAGGCTGAAATGAGACGCGTCCGTCAGGCCACAATCATTGTCACAACCCCGGAAAAATGGGATTCTATCACCAGAAGCTGGTCCGACCATCGCAAGCTCCTCGACTTGGTCGAAATATTCCTCATCGATGAGGTACATCTGCTCAGAGAACCACGCGGGTCAACTCTCGAAGCGGTTGTGTCACGCATGAAAACCCGTGGGGCTAATGTCCGCTTCGTCGCCCTGAGCGCAACCGTTCCAAATTCTGATGATGTTGCCCAATGGCTGGGTAAAGACCACACCAATCCCGAAATCCCAGCTTGCCGAGCGACATTCGGAGAAGAGTTCCGCCCTGTGAAGCTGCAAAAGTTTGTGTATGGGTTCGACAGCAGGACAAATGATTATCAGTTTGACACATTCTTGACCGATCATTTGTATCCTCACATCACCAGGCATTCCCAGCGAAAGCCGATCTTGGTCTTCTGTCCGACCCGCAAGAGCTGTCAGACCTCAGCAAAGAAATTAGCTGAGGAGTGGAATGAGCGTCAGCCTCAGTCGAGGCCTTGGCCCGAACCCAGTAAACGAATTTCGGTCATCAGCCCTGAACTGCAGGAAATTGTGAGGTACGGCGTTGCATTCCACCACGCTGGTCTTGATTCCCAAGACAGGCGAGCTGTCGAGCAAGCTTTCCTCGACGGCCGTCTCAGCCTCATCTGCTGCACCTCTACACTCGCCATGGGCTTGAACCTACCATGCCACATGGTAGTGCTCAAAGGAACCACTGCATATCAGGATGGCTCACTTTCAGAGCTTAGTGACCTAGAATTCATGCAGATGTTGGGGCGTGCTGGCCGGCCACAGTTCGGCAGCAGTGGGGTGGCTGTGGTTCTCACAAGAGCACGGAATAAGCAGCACTATGAAGACATGGGATCTGGCCAGCAGATCCTGGAAAGTACGCTTCATCGAAACTTGATCGAGCATCTAAACTCCGAGATCAACCTTGGCACCTTCCAGGACATCCACAAGGCAAAGCAATGGCTGAAAGGAACATTTCTTGCTGTCCGACTCGAACGCCGACCAGAGTACTACAAACTTGAAGAGACAGACTGCCTTGCTGCTCCGCTCGAAGGCAGGCTTGAAAGGATCTGTGAGACAGATATAAGCAAGCTGCAACAGACGGGGCTTGTCACGGCAGGATCAAAATTTTATTCGACGGATTACGGCCGGGCAATGTCCAGATACGTAATTCGATTCAACTCCATGCAGAGGATCCTTCGAATCCCTCGCGCAGCCAAAATGGAACAAGTGGTGAGTTCTTCGGTCCCTTTCATGTCGATTGAAGCTGATCGAAGCAGTTGACCGCCGTTTGTGAAGCGGACGAATTCGGGGACTTCCGCTGGCGGACACAGGAACGCGAAGTATTTCGGGAACTGAACAAGAGCCCTTTCATCGCTTACCCCATCAAACAAACGGTCAACACGATGGCACACAAAGCCTCGCTCCTCTTGCAAGTGGCTTTGGGCTGCGTGGACTTGTCCGACGTGCCTGAACTCGTCCGGCGGCAGATCATGTTAGACACCAGTCAGTTGTTTGAGAAAATGCCCCGCCTCATACGCGCGGTCGTTGAATGTAAGGCGAGTGATCTCGATGGAGTCACCTGTAGGGTGGCTCTCGAGCTTGCACGGTCAATGGCGGCCAGAGCTTGGGAGGGCAAGTCTATGCAACTGACACAGGTACCTCAACTTGGACCAGTCTTCATGCGAAAGTTTGTTGCTTCTGGCATCACAACAGTTCATGATTTGGCCGCAGCCGGCGCCAGCAATATCGAGAGAATCCTGAGCCGAAACCCCCCATTCGGCAAAAAATGGGCTGATGAGTTGGCTCACTTTCCACGCCTGACTCTCGAAGCACGCCTGGTGACAGACACTCCTCAGACTGTCAACCCGGACACGAAGCCAGTAGCTCGAATCGATGCTGTCCTTGGGTTTTTGAATGCTGGGGGAAAACCGAGGTGGCGTGGCAAGATTCCTTATGTCACGTTCGTGGCTGAAACCACGGAGGGGGTCCTGGCGCATTGGTGGAGAGGCTCGCTGAAGAAGTTCAAAGAGGAAGACGAGCACAAGTTATCGCTACACTTCGAGGTCGATATAAACAGCGTCACGGAAGACATCATTTGCTACTTCTCTTGCGAGGAGATCGTTGGCACCATCGTTACAAGAAGACTGAAGCATGGCCTGCCGGCATCTGCCTTTCCCTCAATGGAGTCAACACCAGAATCTTCGAAAATTCCTGATAAACCTGCGGTGTCGTTGATCGATGATAATATTGACGACAATGATTTACTGGAGATCACCAAATATGGCGATCCGACTTTTGAAGAGCCGCAAGGTCCAGATGCCGACTCTCGATCTCCCATTCTCGAACGAGGCGAGAGAAACCACCCGGTTATGAAACCGAAGGCTGATCCTACAACAATTACGGACAGCATAAATGACGATACCCCTTGGCAACCCATTCAACTTCCAAACGGCAAGTTCAAATGCAATCATCACTGCGCCGACTCCGGGCTCAAGAATGGAAACGGCAAGCCTTGTGCTCATAGGTGTTGCCGCGAAGGCCTTGATGCGCCCAGGAAGCCAAAACCCTCGAAGAGAAAGGCAGGCCAAGACGATACCGTCGTGGCTGGACCAGCTTCACAGCAGGCATCCCAATCGTCAACCAAAAAATCCAAGACAACCAGTCCCAGCACGAAACCTTCAAGCAACAAACCGCCGGGCGAACCCTTGGCTTCTGCCACCGTGAATAGACAATTTCCCCCGCTAAAGAGTCTCGACGACTTCGACTTAGATGGGGATGGCTTGTTCGACCTAACTCATTTCGAAGCCACTGAGGTTGACGATGGGCAGAATTCGCGCCGCAGTCCTCAAAAGGTTCAGGAGACTGCGCGCAAGAACAAAGTACATGAAGTCGACGCCAGCCTCCTGGAGGAACTCTCCGATGATTCGCTACTGGATGGTTGGGCCCCGCAAGCTGTCGGCAAAAGCGGGACGAAGGACGACGACTTTGGTGTTGCCAAAAACACAAACCTGCTACATGCTGGACTTGCAAAATCCCAAAGAAACAGCACGGATAACTTTTCTGACGACTCTTTGCTTGACTGTATGGATGAGCGTAGTGGAGAAGCATCTCGCTCACACAGTATCATGGCAGAAGTGACGAATGTCTCGAAGAAGCGGCCTGGAGATAGCATTGGCGTCCAGTGGCGGGAGGATCCCGCATTTGAGGCCAACTTGGAAGAGTCACTCTCAGGCACTTCGCCATGGCCGGTGAGGTACCGTGACCAAAAAGGCGCAAAGTCTCGTCTTGCTGCGGACTCACGAGCGAACCTCACATGCCCGCCATCCAGTTCCGGAACGGCAGCTGGAGCGGAAGATGCGAGCTTCTTTTCGCCAAACATACCTTCGATCACGCGTGACGCCCCATTACTGCAAGGATTAGCTGTGGGAACTGGGGCGAAAGAATTTGGGGTTGAGACTTACATATTTTCGGACAACTCTGTACTTCCGCCGCCTAGGGGTACTTTTGATGAAGACGGTGTTGCCCTTCACCATGAGCCAACTGCCGGGCCATTGTCAGACGGAACTGATGCTGGTGCTGCCCACAGGCTAATGGAACTTGATGACCACTCATCCAGGACCAAGGGCCTACCAGTGAAATCGCAACAGGACACAGGATGGGAAGGGTTTGAGCCGGGGTTTACTGACGAATTTCGGGATCTTGTGGAATTCATCTGATCTGGACTGTAATATGGAACGTGTGCCAGGGGCAGAAATTCCCCGAGGAATGGAAATGTGCGGGGGTGGAAGCACTGGCTGGGTTGTCCTCTTTGATTGTCAACTTGCTGCTGTCTTGCTACCAACCTCGAATGCTTTATACGTGACCATGTTAGCATTTCGAGTCATTCTGTCTGGCACAAACTGACTAGCATCCAGACGCATACTGGTCAATATGATTAGTTAACTCATAAAGCACGTTCTGCGTCTTTTGGTTTTTTCGGCCCTCGAGTGGGGATCCTTGGGGGTATGAGTGGCCGGAG
Source organism: Stenocarpella maydis (assembly GCA_002270565.1). NCBI lineage: Eukaryota > Fungi > Ascomycota > Sordariomycetes > Diaporthales > Diaporthaceae > Stenocarpella > Stenocarpella maydis. Next base: position 622,245 of record NQMI01000010.1, read on the forward strand.
AGATAGTGTTGGCCTCACAGTGACTGCCAGGACTGTCTGCAGCTAGGCGCCCCCCCAGTCCTTGATTTAAGGTCGAGAATGCTGATTGACCAAATCACGTCATGCCTGTTATGTATTATTATTTTCTGAGTGACCTTCAGTAAGTTTTCGGGCAGTGAGCCATGTCACAGTGTCTAACTATACTCTGGTACACCCTTCACCCCTGGGTATCACCGACGTTTTGAGTTCAAACAAGGAAACCACCGAATGTGGCCAGAATGCTGGTCTTCAAGTACCACCGAGACCAAGGGATGTGACGTCCCTCAAACATCTGGTCCAGCCAAATCAGCTTGCAACAACTCCAGGGCAAAGGTGGCGGCGGGATCGCCCTGGCCTGCGAACCCTCGCAGAAACTCGAACAAGTTATCGAGTCGGGCCCCAGTGTCTCCCTTAGCATTTGCCCAAGACTTGACATTCCGGATCGCCTCCTTGCGCCTCTGCTCCTTCTTCCTCTCTGCTTCCGCCAAGTCCCTCCCGCGCAGATTCGACTCGTAGTGTACCCTCCCATCGACATGCGACGTGCTCATCAAGCGCCTCGTGACGCGGTACGGGAGCATGACGCAGTTCTCGATGTCGAAATCGTCGACGCTCTCGGGCGTGTGACCCAGCACCCGCAGCAGAGACTTGTGGGAGCGATTGTGCATCACCAGCATCACGCAGGCGCCCGAGTGGGCGTCGTCGAAGACGTGGTCCAGGGCGCGGCGGACGCGCTGGTCCACGTCAACGTAGACCTCGTCGTGGAAGTCCTCGCGCTCCGGGACGTCCAGGTGGCAGGGGATGTCCACCCCCAGGTGGCGGCTCAGCTCGTGCACGAATGCCGCAACCTCGGCCTTGTTCCCGCAGTGGTCGGACTGGTGGTTGTGGCCGTAGCCCATCCACTCGCGCAGGCCCTCCTTGATGTGCAGCGCCAGAGGCGGGGCCCCGGCCGCGACTCGGTGCTGCAACCCAGCCTGCTTGATGAAGTGGAAGGCCGTCTCGATGCACCGCCGCAGCGGCGACGAGTAGACCATGGCGGGGCGCTGGGCCTCAGCCTCGTCCCTGAGATACCGGGCGGCTCGGGTAACGCTATTGAGCCCATCCGGCGTGACGCGCGGGTCGTGGTTCTTGGCCAGGGCGGACAGGTACCTCCAGGCCACGGGCGTGCCGAACCGGGACGAGTCCTCGTTGTGGGGGGTCTCGCCGTGGCGGAGGGCATAAATCATCTTTGTTTCGTCGCAGTTGCGGGTCGGGGCGCTGCTGAGGGCTCGGCGGAAGCCGCCTTCGGGTCGGATGTTCTCTCGGGCGAGGACGACGGGCCGTTGGGCATGCCTCCTTGTCATCCGGGGGCAGTTGACCGGATCGGAAAAGGAGGCATCAGGGATGTACGCCCAGGGAGAGACAGGAATGTTGTGGCATCTGAAGCCATGACTGGGCGTCCCCAGTGCCTGTCCTACTATCATAACGGGGATAGACTCATGCGTTGAAGCTCCTTCCATTTTTAAACCCCAGGGGCATTCGGAAGGTTGCTCACAACTGCCCGAGTCAGAATCCAAGGTAAGAAACTAATGGATCGGCTGTGCTAGAGCCAACAGAATAGTGAAAGGGGGGGCCGGTGAACGGCTTCTAGACCTCGTATGGTTAGAGCTCTACCCATCCCCTCGACTTCGGAAATGAACAATGGCATATGAGTACAAAGCTTCCACCGGTTCAGTCGCACCCTGTGTACAGTTGAACAAAGACCTGCGATTTCATATGCATATGTTTATTTGACCAAAGATCCTGCACCTGTCGACCAGACTGGTGTTGATGTGACTCCACAAATCGTGGCATTTCTTTTTCATTTATTCTTTGCCTTATTTTCTTTTGGGGAAAACATTGAGGGACCTCAAATACGGGCCCCGCATACTATTCTTTGCTTCACCACACTACTACTACTACTGGACTCGGGCCACAGATGAGAGTGCTGCATAATCTAGTATACCTTTGCAATATTATCATATGGGAAGGAAAACTCCAAGGTGTGGGGTTTTTGCGAAAGAGCATCTCGGCTGTTGACCGCTGAATGATTATACACTTCAGCTTATTGTATATAGACCAACTGCAAACATGAAAAATATTTAACTCAGTCTTGTTTACACATGCCAGAAGAGAAACCAGTTCTCGCTCTATTCCAAACTGTTGCTGCATGTCGTGTAAGCATCCAAGGTGGCTGCTCAAGTGCCTGTTGAGACCCCAGCGGTCATTGATCACACCGCACACAAGCTCTGAGAGTTTCAAATCCTCTGTTAAATAGAAGACGTTGTATAAGGCAGCTCCCGTCGGAGCAGTCGTCTGCGGGACATGTCTGGGCCTTACTGCAGCCGGGATCCTTGCGTCTGAAGTAGGCTGATCCACCGAAAGTTCCTGTCCTGGACACATTGGATACAAATAAAATGCTCAGTGGAAAGAAATCACGACATTGCAACTGAGTGCCCGTGGGTATACCTTCAGCTGAGTACCGTACGCATGGAAATGTTTTCAATTGTCGTGCCCCAGAAGCACAGCCGGCCTGGGAGTTCTCAGCTCGGAAATTGTAACATTCGTGCCATAGATGGTCCAGGAGACGGACCACCTTGAGTTCTCCCATTGGGTAAGTCAAGTCACAAGACCCCTCATCCAGGTCAGTTACATATATCAAGTCCATCGAGTACACAAGGATGTAGTCCGGCTCCAGTGTGATAAAAGCACCGGATTCTATGACGTGTATGTAGGCCTTGGGTTGATCTTTCCTGTCACCTGAGCACCAACCCAACCCTCCAAGCACCTACCTTCCTACTATACCTACATACTAGAAGAAGGTAGTAATGCTGAATCCTGGCCTGGCGGGCTCTTCGTCCCTTGGGCCTTTTGGAGGCTGCGAGGCTGCCTGCTGTATCCGACAGCCCATTCCGTGACAACACCTTGACTCTGCTCGACAAGTCTCTTCAATTATACACTCCCTAGGTAGTTATGCACAACGCCCCGCTTCAGCCATAAGTTATACACACCACTTCGCCTCGATTGTACACATCGCCTCTTCAATCCTCGCACCAAGCCCCATCTCAACATGAGTGGACCTCTGACTCTCATACTAAGCAATCACCCTGGAGCGGCCTGGGATAAGCCGAAGATGTACTCGGACAAGGTATTTTTGAGAGCGAAACCATTGGCCAGCGGGGCAAACGTGTGATCGCCGCATCGTTATTCCCCTCGTACCTGGACAGCTTTTACCTCTCGGCTTCCAAGAACGGAATCGTCTGGGCGACCTACCAGTAAATGCAATTCTTCTTCCATGCTCCCACGGCGGTCGCGGTTTTTATGGCTTGGAAAGCCACCCAGTGAGGCTCCGAGGGGGGTGGCTATTACACAACAGTGCTTGCTGCAACCATCACCACCTCATCATCCGACCAGATGATATCTGGTTGGCGATCCTGTCGCAGCCGAGATGGTCCACGAGAAGGTCCTCGACCCCGACCTGAAGTACTGGATCCTGCCTTCGTTTTCGAGGCAGCGGGCCTATGGCTGACGAGCACTGTCAGCAGTGGCTGTCACCGGGACTGTTGCTCGAGTCATGGGCTGCGAATGGCAGGCAGTAGAAGAGGTAGCAAGGTGGGCTGTACTGCAACGAGTGCACGACGCATGTAGGTAGCCTACCTGCTGGAGCAGTGTATGTACTTGGGTACTTTGACAAGTGCGGGGTTCTGGCGTCGAGTACTTGCATGAGCAAGGACAAGGCGCGTGGGCAGGTGGGGTAGTAGTGAAGTGGGCTGTAGGCTTGGAGACGAGACCCGGCTGGGGCTAATAATCTTGACTGGCGCCGGCCAAATTTTCCCACTTGATGGATGGAACCCTTGGAATTTTTGTATAATTTTTCTTCCCTTGCTCTTTTCTTGTTTGCGGTAGATTTTCTTGGGCCTGCTGGTTTGCAATTCCTATTCTCCCTCCCCCTCCTCCCTTGTTCTCTTTCTTGTTTCCTTTTTGTCACTCTCCTTACTACTACTACTACTATTACACCATCTCCCTTGCACGACAGGGCGAGGCGCCTTTGCTTATTATCTTATTCTCCGCACGTCCTTTCGTCGCACTCTGCGCCGCGGCCGAGACATCTGCATACGCCCGCCTCGACCTCGCCTCGCGACCTGCAGCAACCCACCGCCCAACATGGTCGAGAAGCTCTACGTCACCTACAATGATGTGTGTGTTCCCATATGCTCCCAGCACCCCCCCCCCCGGGCCATGCGTCGCCCCCACGGCGCATGCCATGTGATAAATGCCCCCGGCTCCCAATGGATGCGCGACCCTGACCCCCCATCCCAGGTCCACAAGCTCTGCCAGGAGTCGGCCCCCAACATCCTCGAGAACTTCAAGCCCCACCTCATGATCGCCATCGGCGGCGGGGGCTACGTGCCCGCCCGCATCCTGCGGTCCTTCCTCAAGAAGCCCGGCAGCCCCAACATCCCCATCCAGGCCATCGGCCTGTCGCTCTACGAGGCCCTCGGCGGCGACGGCGTCGTCGAGGAGCCCGGCACCCAGGTCACCCGCACCCAGTGGCTCGACCTGACCAGCCTCGGTGAGATGAAGAACCTCATCGGCAAGAAGATCCTCATCGTCGACGAGGTCGACGACACCCGCACCACCCTCGAGTACGCCGTCAAGGAGCTGGAGAAGGACGTCGAGGCCGCCAGGCAGAAGCTCGGCCTCGAGGGCGACCAGGCCAGGACCGAGTTTAGCGTCTTTGTGCTGCACGTGAGTCACCACCACCACCACCATCCTATCCTATCCTATCCTATCCTATCCTACACGACCGTTGGCAAGGGGGCAAGGGGCTAACCGCGCACCAACATGTTCGTGCGCCAACAGAACAAGGACAAGCAAAAGAAGGGGACCCTCCCCGCCGAGATGATCGACGGCGGCCGCTACATGGCCGCGCGTACCGTCGGCGACGAGTGGATCTGCTATCCCTGGGAGGCCGAGGACATTGACGAACATGACGAGCTGGCCAGGCAGATGAAGGCCAGGCAGGCCAGGCAGGTCAACGGCTCCTCATGAGCATGGGTCCCGTCGGGCGACGGAGTGGGCTGGCCGGTCGGGCCAGTGAGCGCTGAAGACGTACACCGGCCTGGGGACCCATACGTGGACCAGCGGCAATCCACCAGACCGGCCGAGAGCCGCGCGCGCACACACATCTGTTTCATGGGATTATATTGGCCCCTCTATCCTCGGGGCAACCCCAAATCACCCCGGTGGGGAGAAACGGGGAGGGCCGCGCTTTAAACCGTATGATGCCGACACGGTCACATTTTCTACTGGGCTGACATTCGGTGTGCGTGCAAGAATGGGTGGGGGTTGGCTATTTGCTTAACGAGCCGAAGGAGTCCTTGAGCCCAGAGCGTTGATATTAGACTTGGGGGGCATCCGAGACGGTTGCATAGCGAAAAATGGGATTGGGTAGCCGCAAGCTTCTGGAAACAAGACAGAGATCTGAAGAGGCGACTCACGGGTCACGGGTGGCACACATTAGTTAGAGAACCGAATCAACACGAGTTACGTACCCTATTCTGAGCCTCGCTCCCTAGGACCATGTGCATGCTCAACCCCCCCCGGGGCGTGCTCCCGACAGCGGGGTGAAGTCTATGTGTTTCCGGCTTGCAGCTTTTAAAGATGTCTGATCTGGCTGGTGCTGAGCAAGCCATACCGCGGGGGCCTGCTCCACAGCCATGCGGCTTGGAAATACTACGTCTACTTCAAACACTCGCGCTTACCTCTCAATCCGCCAGGCAACTGGTAGGAATAAGACCATCAGATGCCCGCAGATCCCCGGCGCGCTGTGTGTGTGTGCTTGCAAAACTAATTCCACCCTGACGTGGTCCCATCGGCAAGCCGAGGTGCGGTGCGGAAATCGAGGCCATTATTTATAATACTTCATCTATTAACAGGGCCGTGAGGACGGTGGACGTTGGTATTGGAAAATGTACTAAAAAGTAAAAGCAACCGGCCTGGAAACCCATTGCACAGTCCAAGTAAATAAACCAGCCCTCAAAGTCCGCAGATAACTCCCCACAACACAACGAAACGAAGCGCATGGCAACGAAAGAGAGCACGTCAAAGAAAGTCCTCATTCTCAATCCTCAAGGAAAATAAACCCACCCGCAAAGGTTGTCCACAAACTGAAGAACCTGATCATAATCACAAGAAACTGCCTCACGATTATCGCCCGTGCCAAAGACCAGCATGAGACATTCCTGATTTCGCTACCATCACGAGCCGGATCAGGCGGCTGTTGGGTGTTCGATCAACCGTTTTAGATAGATCGAGCAGCCCATCCAAACCATCAAATAGTATCTCGTCGGTTCTAAAGTTGGTTGCTTCACAACTAGTTACGAAGGGTCTCCATCCCAAACGGGTCATCGGTCTCAACGTCAGGAACTCTGGTCATCAACCGGAACGCGACGGCGTCGTCTGGCGCTCAGGTTTTGGCCTCCCGTCGGCTAATGTGCGTAGTCGACCCAGACTGCCGGCACTGCCCTTGGATCACAATTCGGAACCAAACCGCAGAAAAAACGTTCCATTCGAGGCGGACCGTCTGGATGAGCTTTTCTAGTGGAATCCCAGAAGAATTGGTTGGCGCGACCTCGCTCGTTTCCAGTCCGGGGTGTCCGGCGCCTTCTCCCACTTGTATGAATGCAGATGGGGGAAGAAATGGACCTTGCGCTTGCCCGACCCTCCGGCGGGCTTCCCTGGAGCAGTGCTGTCGTTCGTCGGCTTCTTCAAGATGGGCTTCAAGGGCGGAAGCGGGCTGCAGGTGAGCTCACGAACGCCGAACCAAAACAGATTGTGGGTCTCCTAATCCATATCCTCGTCGGATTCGTCGTCTTCATCTTCTCCACTGTCCTCCGCCTCATCGTCTGATTCGTCTGATGGGCTATCGGTGTCCATCGGGTCTGAATCGTATCCGTCGTCTGCATATTCGCCATTCTCGAAGGATTCGGCGTCCTCCTGACTCTGGTCATCCTCGTCATCGCCATCATCCTGGGAGTCTCTTTGGCCGCCGCTTTCGCCCTCCCGGTAAACGGCCCACTTCGCTTCATCGTGGATTTCTTTTCTGATGGCAGAATGTGTATCCGAACCACCAGCCGCATCTCTCTGAGAATCCTGCTCTTTGAAGAATTTCTCAAGTCCGTTGGTGAAAACAAGGGGCAATCCGTAATCATAGATGCCAGAAGCTTTCAAGATTTCGAGGCTTGCCAAATGGTAATGGTGCACAAACTCATTCCAAAGGTTATCCCCATGGTATGTCCAGTACGGGCATGAGGTCAAGGGACGTTGCCGGCTTCTGTCAAAAACAGGTCGCGGAATGTATGGGTCGTTTTCAACTGCCGCAGGGACCAGTTGGTCTCGAACACATCGAGCGGTCAGTTCGCCGACCGGGCGGCAGTCTTGAAGGTTGAGCATATACAATCGCATGCCAAGTCCGGATGGAGACAAGCCCAAGAGGAATGCTATTCCTCTACCGTCCAGGCGAGCTCCATAATGAAGTATGGCATAGCCGCGTGCGATCTCCTGCGCAATTCCTCGAAGAATGAGCACAAGCCTTCTAACCCGTCGGCGTTTTTGTTCCCTTTTACGCTCGTCCTCCCGTCGCATGAGGTTGACGAGATGGTCGACGTAGACCGGGAGATTCACCGTGTCAAGAGGTTCGTCGCCCGCGGCACCGTCAATGCCATTCACGGTGGCATTCGAGGCAGGTATCCTGTTTCCGACGATACTGCTGTCTTGGGAGCTCCTGCCAAGGTAGATGCGAAGACGGAAATGATCGTTGCGGGCCAAGACCGCCTCCACTTGTGTCTCTGTGAGGCCGTAGCAGTCCTCAAGGATCAGTCTGGGGAGAGTATCTCGTGCATCTCCGATTCGACTCAGCACTATCCCAACATCTTGGTCGGAATAATCAGGGATGCGCGGGTTGTCGCGAGGTCTCACAAGGCCAGTGGTTCCTTCACTGGTCCAACCAGCCGGGACAATGTTTCCGACGTTGGGTAATAGCAGCGGCCTAAGCCAGTTCCACACTGGGGGATTCCAAATCCGGTGCTCGATGTTTTTCAACGCTGCCTCAACGCGAAGATTGTTTTCCAACTCTTGGGTGATGACTGCCCGCGGACCAACTACGAGGACGAGCTGGCCGAAGCTCTCTGGAATCTCGTAAACAGTCGAATTTTGCCCTTGATCGAGAAAACGGAGTGGCTGTTCCTTGGCCCTCCTCTCTGCCTCGGCGGCTTTCATCTGCTGTCTGATGATGAGATTTTCTTTGTCCTTGGCATGTTGAATTTGAAATTTGAGTCTCTGTTTCAGGAGAAAGTTGCTCCTGTTCAGTTCGTCAATGCGCTCGAGTGACGGTTTGATAGATTGTTCGGCTGATAATCCTCTTGAGTCGCTTGCCCCAAGGTCCCTGAGCGACTTATCAAGTAATTTTCCCTGTTCCTGCCATTGTGCCTGGAGACTGTTGAGATTTGCCAGTAGCGCACCGTTCGGGTTACGTAGACGCGGGCGCGCTTGATTGGCTGTGCGACGTCTGTTAGCGAAGCGAACAATTGGAACTGAGTCTGCATTTTTATTTCCTACCCGTGCTCTCCGTGGACCTGATCGGATCTCCATGGGCAGCGGAGTAGTGATTGGTCACCGAAGCCCCTGCGGAGCCATCAACTGGTGTCGGGTCGTGGTTCAAAACAAATTCGATGGACATTCGGTCTTGCGTGGGTTGTGGATTGTTCCCATGGGCACCCGGCATCGCGCAGTCACCCCAATGTGAGGAGGAGTTGCTAGGGATGGAAGGACCGGCGCGGTCAATGATCTGAGGACTGTTAGATGGGCCGCCATTGTCACCGTCGGCGAGCGAGGACGGCTGGACGGTGGCACTGAAGTCAGTCGCAAAGTGGGCCATGTCGCTCGAGTGGCTGCTGTCAATGCTGGGACGGAAACGATCGCCGCTCTTCCGCGACGACGATGTGAAACTCAGGTGCTCCATGAATGCTTGTATTTCGATGGGTGCGAAATCGGTTGTGGACTTTGGTCGAGATCAGGCGGGCCGCAAACCCGCAGAAAGGGGACTGGCGAAATCTACCAACAAAGATGGGTCGGCTTTTTTTTTTATTAAGAGGATGAGTGCGCGGGAACAGGTAAGAAATGGTTGTGGGGGATAAAGTTGTTGACGAAACTGCAGGTGAAGACGAGGTTCGGTATGTTGTATGGAGGTGGGACTGGGTGAAGGAAGGAGAAGAAGCCTGTAAAGGCAAGCCCGACAGTGGCCTCTATCAGGCCAGCCACTGGACTATTTGTGCTGGGTCACGTTTGATTGAGAGGAGATTGCTTCATCAGCCCAGAAATGTTGAAGCGAGGTGCCTGAGTACCTCGGGTAAGTCCTCAGGTAGGGAAATGGGCAGAATGGAGGGGGTCAGAAAGAGGGAAAGGTGGGAAGATGGAAAGATGGAAAGATGGAGAGGTGGGAAGATGGGAAGATGGGAAGAATGGGTCAAGTCGACTGTACGGCTGGGACAGCACCACAGTCTATCTGGGTGGGTGCCCAGGCCACAAACAAGTCCACCAAGACCTCACGCTACTCCAGTCAGAATTAGAAGCGTGGTATGCACCTTCAACGGCCAGCGCGAGCCGGCTCTCGTGGCGGCTGGTGGACAGGATCAGGATCGTGCCCCAAGGACCGACCTGTCCTGAATGTCCCGACCGTCCTATCCGTCTTTTCCATCTTGCCTGTCCCGCAATACGCCCTCACGATGCCATATTTCCCAGCCAAAAGATGCGCACTCACCGGGGGACATCCTGATGCCGAACCCCCAGGACATTGGACACTGTCACGTGCACAGCAGCATGCCTTTAACATAGTTTGCTGTGGCCTGTCTTTTTCTACCCAGTCACGCGACATGAGGCGGGACTAGTAGCCTTCGTTGCTTCACGGCTGCGACTAAACCTGACCCAGTGTGCGTTCCGTACGAAACGGACTTTCCAGTGAGCACCTCGGCCCAGGCTAGCATCACTCACTCAAGGGATTGTGACCGTCTCCCATCCAAAACAGCAATGACAAACTAGTCCCTGGACAATAGACACACCACGTCAAGACGCCGTTGAGCATAGCAGCAATAATGTGTAACCCTGGTGAGGGAAAGGACAAAAAAGACAACGCAAGCAAGAGGACGCGCAACGACACAGATAGGGGATGAGAAACCCCCAAGGGCAGAAAAAATAGGACAGATGACCGCTCTGGGCACGGAGACTTGAGTTCAGGCAAACATAAGACCAGGCAATAGCCATACACGTGCTGGAGGCAACAGATGAGAACTCGCCCTAGCAAATCATTTATTAGCGTGATGATTAGTACCGACCCCTGAAGCACCCTCTCGGGCATGCTTCTCCTTCAACCTCTTCTCCTGCTTCATAAACTCCCTGATGCCAACCGGCACGTTCTTGTATAGATCATCATCCCAAAAGTCCTTAGCAATCTTGGGGGAAGGCGGCGCAGATGGAACATCCCAGTTGGTATCCGACCCACCCCCATCGTCGTCCATGCTGACTGCAGTGTGATCTGTCCCAGAAGTCGTCGGTGGCCGCTTCGCCGAACCTGCACCAGCACCTGCCCCGGCCGCCCTCTTCGCAGCTAGCCTCCTCTTCGCCTCCGCATCCGCAAGTGCCCAGTCCTCCATCTCGTCGCGATATCGGTCCCAGACGCAGTTGACGCACCCGCTCATGCAGCAATTGTCCGGCTCCTCGGGCTTCGGCGGCACCATGACGCCCGCTACGACCGTGCTCATTTCGCGCAGCTTCGCAAGCTGCTTCGCGCGCTCAGCCGGCCCTACCAGCGGCGATGCAAAAATCACCTTGGCCTTGTCCTCGGCGCTTAATTGCGCCGGCGCCGGCGGGCGGACGGGCGGCGATGTGCTTATCTACTATGGCCGAGAGTCTGGTGAGCCACGGCGGCACGTTTACAGCGTCACTCGGGCTCAAAGTGTCTTACCGAAGGGGGTGGGGAAGAGGACGAGGATGACGAAGAGGCGGAGGAGGTCTTGGCGGTGACTTCCTTGGCCGTCTCATCCATGTTGGCTGCTGGCGAGGCCGTGGGGGCGCTGCCGGCAGTGGCAGTGGCTGCTGGCTCAGTCTTTGCCTTGTGCTTGCGACCACGCTTGGCTGGCTCCTTGGGCGCTTCCTCGTCCTGGGCGGCCTTGACAGAGCTGGCGGGCTCCTCGGGCTTGACGTCGGGGATGGGCCGGGGCGTGTTGAGGATGGCCTCGTAGAAGCGTCCGATTGGCATGGCCTGCTCGTTTGAGTCCTCCTTTGGTGGCGAGGGGGTAGGGTTCTTGGTTGGGATCGTCGCGTATGCTCGACGGGTTCGTCTCGTCGCAACCAGCGACCGCAGAGGCCGTGGGTTGAAGAGTATCGTCCTGACGGAGGATGACATGGCGGCAGTGGATCCTCAGCAGTGTTGCAGTATGTTTGCTGTGCAAGGGAAGGGGAACAAGATGTACAGCAGTGCAGTTTATGTGCAGGTTGCGCAAGGCAGGCGAGGAATGGGATGTCGTCAAATCTAGTGTGTTGCGGCCGACGGGATGAAGTCGGGGGCAGAAGCAAGAAAAAACCATCCCGGTAGGGTCGATGCTTGCCGACGCCAGAGCCGCAATTGGTCTGACGTCGAAGGCAAAGGTCCCAGGCCGAGACTCTTGATCGGCACACACGAAAAAAAACGTCATGGTGGGCCTAAGCCGGGAATAGCAGTACTCTGACTCTGCGGTACACGCGGAGTACATGAGAAGCAGGGGACTTCGTGATTTGCTTGAGGGCTATGGAGTCACGGAATGGAGTAAATTTGGAAGCGGAGTTAATGGCTTGTCTCCAGTATTGAGGCAGGTCCTCGCCGAGGCGTATGTCTACAACGACACAACCTCACCTCGTCGACGAGAAAGGCACTGTTATCCGTCCTTGAAGTCCCCGCAAGGTCATGCATGACCAGGCCCAGGGGGCATGCAACCAGGATCTAGTTCTAGTGGCCCAAGCTCTGCACGCGGTGCGGCAGCGCGCCAACCCTGTCCCCCAAAAGTAAACAGCAACCGAGCTGAGGATTGAGGAGCTCCCGGAAACACGCGCCGACGACATCTCCAATTGCCACGCGCCTCGGCCGTCCAAGCGCGTCGAAGCCCTGCTATAATGTTTATGATCATCTGATGTCTACCATAATTGTCTAGTAATGGAGTCATCCGCACGCAAGAGGCGCAAGACATCTCCAACGTCGTCTGTCCCTGTCGAGTCCACCACCCCGCCAGACCCTCCACCAACAGAGCAGCCATCACAATTGCAACCGACGCCCTCGTCCCCTACGAGATCCAGCGCGATCCGTCACCAGGCAGCGTCGGACCGAGCAGACGAACCACCTGCGTCACAACCAGAATCACCCGATGACGACGCTGCCGACGTCGCGAACGCCCCCACTGCTCAGCTCGAGCACCACTCCGAAGGAGACGGCACCGCGCCGTCTTTAGCCTCACGGCCAGCAGATGCGGCTGCCATAGCTCGTGATGCGCCATCAACCGGCGCATCCCAAGAGAGGTCCCGGTCGCGATTACCAGTAAGGAGAACGGGTGCTACAACCCTTGGTGCGCAACCAGGCAGGCGCTCGCCCAGCCGGCCGCAACCAAGACCGCTACCACCTCCTGCGCCCGAGAGCGAGGAGGACCTGCTCAACCCATTCGTCGGAAGCGCACTGCAACGCTCACCACTCAACACCGGCGTGATCCCCACCGTCGAACACCAGGAGCCCGAGCTGCCGCCCACGCCGCACCATCCCGATCCCGTGGTGAGCACCCCACCATCGGGGATTCATCATACGCCGTCCAAGAGGCGCCGCCAGGAAAGTGCTGGGGGTCTTTTGCGGCAGCCGTCGCCGTCCAAGTCGGCTCCACGCGATGATTATGGTCTTCCGCAGAAACCATCGCAGAAGCCCAGGGTCTTTCGCGTCGCTAGACGCGGGAGTCCGATGCGAATTGTTGAGCAGGAGTTGCCCACGGTGGAGGAATCAAGAGACGAGTCTGCAAAGAGCGAGTTCGCCCCGGGAACACACCCACGTCGCAGTGTAAGATTGAACCCGCTTGTGGAAAAGCAAAGAGAGCGCGACGCGCTATTGCGCGAAGTAGCGCAGCTGGAGGCAGATCTCGAGCTGGCTACCCGGGAGAATCAGGCTGCGGCCAAGGGTGCGTCTCTACTCGCAGCCAGCAGCGACGTCCTGGACCTGTTTCGTCGTCATCTCCTTCCGGATCAGCAGGAGGATGAGCCCGACTCAACTATAGGATGGCTAGAAACTGCGATGAATCCAATCGCAATGTTAGGGTTCAACGGGTCCTTGTCGGCCTTTCTTCCACCACCCATACCACAGAAGGAGGAAAAACCGGAGCCACCTCCCATATCGCATCATCCGATACCAATGCCGGCCGCCGAAGAACTTCCGTACCTACAAGTCTTCACGCCTCTTACCTTCACGTCCAGGTCCACCATGCTTTCCGCCCCCTCTGAACGTGGCGAGCCGACGCTGAAAAAAGTCACGATCCGCGTTGGCTCTGCTTCGCCTCCAGGGCTGTTCGTTGCAGCCGTGGAAATGACTATCAACACTCACACCCTCGCAGTATCCTCTCTCGCAATGCCGAGGCTCGATCCGGCCGCTACCAAAGAGCTCCAGCCCTTCATCGGCCGTATCACCAGCAGCCAGACCCCTCCACACAGCGCGCTTACGCGGAACGTCAGCATTCTTGCATGGGCTATGAGCGAGTGGTATCGTGTCGCGCTGAAGAGGGCTAAGTTTTGGTACGCGGTAGAGACACAGCTCGGGCCGGAGGGCAAAGACGGGCTGTCGGAGATTGTGAGCGCCATGAGGATGAGGAGGAGGCGGAGGAGGCGAGCTCGGGGAGAGGTGGAGGATGTCGGTGGCAGTTTCGAGTCCGCCGAATCGGCGGGCGGCTCACTGGATGGCATGCTTCTTTCCAAGGCGGATCTGCTGCCGCACATGGGCAGGACGACCATGGACCTCAGGATTCCCTCCCTCGCTGACGAGGGAGCTGGGGTATCGTCGGAGCTGCGTGTTGACTGGAGCATCGAGTTCGACTGGACTGGCGAGGCGAGAAGCAAACTTGGTGTCGGGGTCGGCGTTCCGGCAAAATGTAAGCTCCCCTGTCCTCCTCTACCAACATGTGGTGCTGTTGCTGTTTCTGTGGAGTGTCTATACTTATACTGGATTGCCGACAGGGCGAGCGTCTGATGATCGCAAAAGTATTAATGGGATACCTACCCTGTTTGATAGGCTTGTGCAAGGTGGTGAGGACCCGTTGACAGCGGTCAAGACGGTGGTGGTTCTACTGGCGGGTGAGCCAGCTTCTTGAGAATGAGCCGTCTCTATTACGATGACTGTGCAAGATGGCATGGTCTAGTCTAAGGATTCCAAGGACATTTATAAATCCGACAACTGGGTTCTACGTTCTACGACTGAATCTCGGGTCCGCGTTCAAGTGTACCTGGGTAGACAAAGATCGACCAAGGAGGCGAGCAACTGGCTTGAAACAGGTTATACAAGAGCCGCCGTCTTGTAAAGATTATTATTTGGTATCTTGGGAGGTATAGCCAGGCATATGACGTTCCGTCCAATGGCATCTTGCTCCGACATGTGCGATCTTCAGTCTGCACGCCAAGGCCCGTTTGTGGCTCTCCGTGAACGCTGGCCCGTACGCCAGGAGACAGATGTTCCATGGCTCGTATATCATGGGCGAAATCCCACTGTCCCCAGCGGTCATCCCACGGCTGGAAAGTGGCGCCAAGATAAATACGAACGCAAATGCTATGTCTGCGCTTCACCCAACACCCAGTACTCTTTTTCCTGCACAGGCTCGCCCCCCTTAATCCACAGTGATGCCCATCTTCCGCAGCTCCCCCTTGGCCACCTCGATCTCGCTCATGAGCTCGTCGTGGGCCTCGGGGACGTCGTTGAATGTCAGGACTCCCCAGCCGAGGCGGAAGAGCAGGTAGGCGCCGAGGGAGACGAGGGCCCAGAAGGGCAGGATGGGCACGATCTCGGCCTGGACGACGGCGGGGAGGGGGATCAGGTTGAGGTAGAGGGCGAGGTAGGCCTGTTGTACGGTGGGTCAGCAAATATATATGTGTGTGTGTGTGTGTGTGTGTGTTTGTGTATCTGAACATGGCCTGAGCGTTCGTCGCGGGCTGGTGCCTGCTGAGACGTACCGAGCTCACGAGGAGGGCGATGGAGATGGTCTGCTGGGCGCGCGTCATCCTGGTGGTGTGGTGTGTGGTTGGTTGGCTACTTGTGAAAGGGACTATTGGGCGACTGGGCGACTGGGCGAATGGTTTTGGGCTCTAATGGTTGCCTCTGGTAAGGGAAAGTCGGCTTTTGCAAAGGAGCGACGCGAATGGAGAAGTGGTTGTTAATTGGCTCGAGGGCGGTGATGTGACGAACTCGAGGCGAAAGGTCGCCGGCGTCTTTGAGGACACGATCAGCTGCTGCTGCTACTTGCAGTGGGTACTAAATTGGGCCCTGTCATTCCGATGCTTGGGGACTCCCTGAAGGATGAGGTAAGCGCCCCGACGTTCGTCTTCAGTAGCGGCGACAGTGCACAATGTCAAACTCGCTCTTCACTAAAACTCGAGACCCGATCAAGGCTTCCATGCTAATTTTCTAATCTTGCATACAACCTACAGGCGTATCGTCCAGGACAACCTATTGATTTCTGATTCTGCTCTTCTTTTTTCCCCCTCTTTTTTCTGAAGCAAAAGCATCGCGGTCAAGATATTCCCACCCCCTGAAATGCGGTGGTATCCACCTCCACACATCGTGTACGACCTATGCCAGTACAAGTACTCCAAGGTTCCCGTTCAGAGCCCGCCATTGTAGTCCACAGTCACTGTTCATCCTTGCGAGATCCCTTCCTCATGTTCCTTTTGGCTGTCCTGCATCACACAGCTCATTAAGCGTCCTGCTCGGCAACGTTCCACTCCTTTCCCCAGGGTCCCAACATGGACGGAACCGTCAGTGTCCGGCGACGCGCCTTGATCTCCCTGAGCTCGAGCTCATCCAGCCTCTTCTGCAGGTCCGACTTGACCCCGTGAGCGTGCTCGTTCTCTTCCTGGAGCCTCTCTATCTGTTCGCTCAGCGTCCGCTTCTCAATTCTCAGCGCCTTGAGGCGGAATTCCTCGGCCTCATTGTAGGAGATGTTATACTTCGACTCCCGCGAGGAGCCCGACGCAGCCTGGCTCTTTGCCTCCGCGATGGCCTCAACCGCGGCCCGCGCCTCCTCCATGAGCCTGGCGAGTGCCTGGCGCAGGCTGTCTCCGACTGCTTCATTCTCCACGGGCCTGTATGCACCATAGGCGCCAGGCGCCTTCCTGCTCGCCTCGTCTCGCGCGCGGCCGATCCTCGCTGCCTCGCGGTCGATAATGTTGGATTCCGCCGTGCCGATAGTCTTGTCCTTGGACCGGGCCTTGATGTCTTCCTGGCACCTCTTCAACGCCGCGTCGACCTCCTTCCGAATCTGATCCCTGTGTCTGGACTTGAGCGTGTCGAGGAGCGAGAGGACCTCGTCTTGGGCATCATGTAGGCTCTGGAGCCCTGGAGAGCCGCCGATCTGGCTGCTTTGCAGACGCACAGGGCTAGGGCTGGGCGAGCCGGCCGCCCTTTTTGTGGAGGCGCTGTTGGCGGAGGTATGTCGCCGGACGGTTGGCCTCGTGCCCAAGAACGGATCAGCCCCCATTTCCTTTTCGGCACCACCTCTCTTTGCGTTGATCCCGTCTGTGGCTTTCGAATGGTGGATCACTGTCGCTGGGGTGGCTTTCAAGCCCCAGAGTCGTGTGGAACGGGCTGCTGAAGGACTGAGAGGGCCACCGAATGCGGTCCTGCGCACATCATCGCGCCTCTTCTCAGAAGCTGCCCGGAACATCATGAAACTTTCATTGGCAGTATCTCTGGGCGGGACGGCGGCCTCGAGCTCATAAAGCTCGGTCTTTGATGAAAGAGTCGGGAGAGAGCTGCGGTCATACGGCTCAGGGCCGACATCCCCGCAGCAGCTTGATTTGGGATGAAGTCTCCCATGCTCATGCGTTGCTGTATTCTTAACCACACGTGGTCTAAGCGGAACATCGAGGCTCGACATCGAGGAAGGAGAATCGTCGGGGCGAGCATCTACCGAAGGCACACCCGACTTGGTGGGTTGTCGTCGCGCCTCTCCATCTCGTG
Source organism: Stenocarpella maydis (assembly GCA_002270565.1). Lineage (NCBI taxonomy): Eukaryota > Fungi > Ascomycota > Sordariomycetes > Diaporthales > Diaporthaceae > Stenocarpella > Stenocarpella maydis. The sequence goes on from NQMI01000010.1 coordinate 639,559, forward strand.
CTACCTCTTGTCGTGCTGCCTCTTGTTGCACAGCTTCTAACAACGCGGAAGCCATCGACAGCTTTTCTGTAATCTTTTGGGGCTGAGTCCTTTGAGGGATGGTGTTAGTGGCGGTTGGATGAGGCGGGGAGTGAGGCGATTTGGTTGAACGCTCCGGGCGGGACAGCAGTCTCTCTTTAATTGTGGGTGGGTTTGCTGAGGTTCTGATGGGCGCACATGTCAGAGGTCTGGTCTTCAGCCTGACAGGCAACGACAACTCTAAGCAAGACAACCGCTGCTGGAGCTATGCTTGTGCACACTCATAACTCAAAGACAGTGTCGCCCATGGAAGCACACAGCTCGAAACGCAAAAGGCTACTTCAACTGCCCCCCTTTGTCCACCAGCGTCGCAAGGTCCCTGGCCGCTTAGTTTAAATGAAGCAATATCCAGACTCAATACACAAAGCCGAGTGCCCCTCGCCCAGACAGAACGGACGTCATAGCTCAATGCCTCGATCTCTCCGACTCGCTGCTGCCTTGTCTCCCAGCCTTCTGGACCCGTACTACCCTGACTGCCACGGCTTCTTCCCCGTCCTTTGTGCCGGCCTTCTTGCGACCTCTCCTGCACTCGCTGAACAAGGCCATGATGACCCACGCGCCACCGGTTATGGCGGCAACAATCGCGTATGCCAGCTTCCATGTCTCTGGGGCACCAGCGAGCCTCAGGCCCAGCCCGCCGTTGACAATGCCCAGCAAGATGGCGATCCTGCCGTCCCAGAGATGAAGGTACGAGGCGACCTTCCGCCTCTGGTACCTCTTGAACTGGCGGTGGTGGATGTAGCCTAGGAAAGGCTGGATCAGGAGCATGGCGAAGACCGCGATGCCGATGATGGGGTGGGCATTCGCCGGTGAGCTCGACAGCTGTTTCATCGTCCCGTGTCAGCCTGGGTCCTCTCGATGCAGCCGATCTGCCGCCACCAGAGACATCCGGAATTCCCACTCACCAGGCCCGCACCCCCCGACGGAAACATCCGCAGCAGCACCACGCCCAGGGCAAAGCCAGCAATGTATAGCAGCCAGGCAATGGTCTGGACGGCAATGTGCACCCACACCGAGAGGCGGCCCGGGATGAGACGCAGCAGGATGGCGCCGAGCGGGAACAGGACCACGAAGGCGGCGGCCGCGATGATGCCGTGGGCGGTGCGGCGCCGCGCCGCCGTCTCGTAGTCGAAACCCGCCCCGAAGCCGTACGCGAAGCCGTCGCCTCCGCCACCACCGCCACCACCACCGCCGCTCCCGTCGTAGCCTGCGTACCCGCTGCCGGAGTCCCTGCCGCCGTTCCATCCGCCGCCGCCTCCTCCCCAGCCACCAAACTGGGCGAGCGCTGGGCGGGCGAGCGCGGCTGGGGGGTGGTGGGTTGGACCATCAGCCTTGGACGTCCTTCGGTACGGGGGGGAGCATGTTGTTCGGAAGGGAGGATGGCTGGGCTCACCTATCTCCAACGGGACCTGTGCACGTACACCATTCATCATATGTGAAGCTCTTGTGACGCTCAAGTAGTGGGCACACGCAGCACGGGCAAGTGAGGTAGATATTCACGGTTGTTAGGAGGAGTGATCAATAGAACCCCCCACCCGTCGATGGAGAGAACGATGGTGAGAGGGAGGGACCACCGGTCATATCAGATCCGCCCCTCAGCCCAAGCCCTGCGGCGTAACCAGCGCCCCATCCCACCCCGCGACAGAGATACAGCACACATGCACGGCACAGCTGAGCCGCCGGCCTTTGATGTGCAGGCCCCGGATTCTGGTCGACCTGTCGGACAAGCAGTTGGGGATGTTGCGGCCTTCTGCATCCGGAACGTCAGCATGCCCAGGAGGGGCCAGAGGGCAGCTGGGCAGGGCGGTCGCACACACAACAGGTGCTGGCTGCACCATAGCAGCCCACACCGTCGTCGCTCTGGCACGGGCCGGCGTCGCCCTCCTGCCCAGCGCCGCTAACCACCCAGCCTCTGCTCTACCGCAAGCCATCCCGAGCGGCGACGACGCTACTGCGACCGTCAACGTTTCAGCAGTCCCGAAGAGCAATAAGCGCGAGCAGACTTATCATCAGCCAGAGCTGGTGCTTCGGGGACGGGTGCGCCTGCTCGGGCCCGGGGTGCGCAGCGCCGCTCCCGAGGTCTGGCTCGGGATGACGACGTGCGCTGCCACGATGATCATGGCACGGCCTCCAGATCCAAGCCGTGGCCCAGCCCGTGCTTGGCGTCGGCGCATGTGCCAGTGCATTGGCGTCTTGGATTGCGTGGCCCCGGTTTCGACTACATACCATAGTAGTAGCCGTAGCCTAAATGTGTTGTGGTTGTGGCGGTTGGTATGGTTGAGTGCCGGTGATAAGCCCTAATGAATTACAATTATGTACTAGCCCCCTCCCCTACCATGCCGTGTCCTATTGGGCGTTTGCTTAGTTGAACCATTGAGTCCTTCCCTACCAGCCGACACGTCCTTTTTCCACCTGTTGCCTGTGGCTCACGCCCGCTTTCTACATTTACGCCTGGTGTTTAACCCCTTTTAGCTTCCCCCGCCTCCCCTCAGACCGATGGTGATGGTAGGCTACCGTGCAGCCGCAGCAACGTATAATAAGCAATCAATGTGGTATCTCCTCCCAATTGTCAGCAAGACCAGAAAAGGTGAAGGAAGAAAAAGCAAATCGGAGGAGCAAGCTCCTGAAGCCTCCCATGGCATAGCGGCGGCAGCGGCAGTGCTGGGGCTTCAACTAAGCCACTGGTAAACGCGGTTTGCCATCGAAAGATGCATTTGAGATGGTGGGCGGGGCTCAGTCCACATCGCTGACCTCCTCGTCCGCCGGCATGCCCTTCTCGGCCCTCCAGGCAGCCATGTCTGCGACCGGGACACGCCCCCTCAAAAACCTCAGCGTCGCCTCCGTGCCCCGTTCGAGCACGTTCCATCTTGGTACCCTGAACCGATTTCCCGTCACTGTCAGCTTCTCGAGGCCTCCGGAACCGCCGAGCAGTCCGATCCGCGGGTTCAGGTGTGCAATATCGTTGTTCGCGGCGTCCACAACCTTCATGCCTCGGATGCTCTCCGGGTCCAGGTCCGCGAGGTGATTGTTGGCAATTACAAGCACCGTCAGGTTGGGGAAGACCTCCCGGAGGAGCTTGCCTCCCTTCTCCCTGTCGCTGGTGGAGGGTATCGACGCGAGCCGGTTAACGCTGACGTCAAGCTTCTCGAGGTTGGGCGCCTGAAGGCGGTTGACCAGGGGTGCCAGTCCAGTGATGTGGTTCGACGACAAATTGAGTTCTTTCAGAGCAGGCAGTTCGAGGCCCTCGCTGATATTGAGATAGCTCTCACCGACCAGCTGGTTGTGGGCCAGCGTGAGCGTCGTCAGTGAGCTGGCGAAAAAGCTGAGGGACTCCGGAAGCGAACTGAAAAGATTGTGGCTCAGCCTTACTTCACGGATCACATTGTCCATTGCCATATTGGAGCAGGCGACCGGATGGAGAGACGACGATTCTGTGTTGGACCTGTCCAGTATGCCCCCAGCTTTCACAGGCCAGATGAGGGCAGAACTCTGTGCTGGGCGCGTTCGTTCAGGCGAGGCAGGTGCAGACGTCGGTGGAGTTGCAAAGTCATCTGTATCTGTCCTGCTCTCATCCTCGTGCTCTCCGTGGGGGTGGGCTACTTGAGAAGATGATGAGTGCGCGTCATCGAACGCATTGTCCAGAGGACTGACTTCATTGCTGGTCAGTGCCTCCGCTATAGGCCCGTTGCTGCCGTCGTACTCGTCCGATTCGGTCGGCAACGGAGCTATCCGTGCTGCAAGAGCCTCTTTGAGTTCCTCGATGGTGGCCGACACAAACTTCTTGTCTCTGAGGGGGTTCCCGCTCAACCTCAGCAAGTTCAGGCTGGTCATGTGAGCAATCTCGGCTGGGACAGTCCTGATATCGTTACTGGAGAAATCGGCACCTCTCAGCTTGCGCAGGCTCGTGAATCCGTCGGGGAATGCCTTGATGTTGTTCTCATCTGCAGTCAAGTTGACGAGCTCAAAGCAGGAGGTAACATCTGGTAGTGCCTGGAGCCGATTCATCGAAACATGGAGCTGGCTGAGCGCCGGCATAGCAAGTACTGCATTCGGCCGGGCAAGACTAGTAAGCTGGTTCGACGATACATCGAGGTTTTGCAAGGATGGGAGGACCTCCACTCCCTCGTCAATCAGAGTCCCAGTAAGTTTGTTTTTCCGCACATTCAGCTCCGTCAGGGGCAGCTTCGATAGAATGTCAAAGGGCAAAGACTCGAAGCTGTTCTCACTGAGGTTTAGAACGCGGAGACGGTGCAGCTCGGCAAAACTCGGGGGAAGAGCCTGAAGGCTGTTCCCGTGCAGATCGAGGACCTCGAGGTTGATAAGGCGACCAAAGCAGGGTTCGAGTGTGCCCCAGAACAGGTTCCCTCCCAGCTTCACGTCTCTCAGTGACGTGACCTGAGATATGGGCTCAAGGCAGTTGTTGGCAAGGCGGTTGGAAGACTGTGTCCTTGTTAGCAGGAGTCTCGGGGCAACAGGACAGGCGATGGCATACCAGATTCAACGACGTCAGCAAGGTGAGGCGCCGTAGCCCAGCAGGCAGGGAGATGAGCACGTTTCCGTGGAGATCAAGCGTCTCGAGCCCAGCAAAAATGCTGCCTTGGGCATCCTCGTCTTCTGCAAGATCCTCAGGATCGACGTCTGGGAACACGCTATCGTCGATCGACTCCAGCTCGTTGTCTGCGGCAACAAACCTCGTAAGATCTACACTCTCGGCCCAACTTCCGTCATATTTCCCGATGGACTCCAACTTGTACATGTCCAAAACCTCTCTAGGGATCTCCTTCAAGCCCAGGGCTGCAATGTTAAGCCTGCCACTTGTCCTGGCAGTCGTGACGCGCGCTTTGACAATCTTGGAGGTGGAATTCGCATCACGGTTCAGATTGAACGGGTCGTCCGATAACCCAAAGTCAAACGTATCGTCCGTGGGTACTACAGGAGCTGCCTGAACCGGCGCATCTGGTGCCGGCTGCTGCCGGGCTGCTACTGAACGCTTGGCCGCCTTGGCCCTCGCAATTTGATCACGCAGTGCTGCCGATGACTTTTTGAAAGGCGGCGGCGAGTCGCCTCCAGCACTTGTTGACTGCATCGAGGCGGACGAGGCAGCAGATAGGTTCGTGCTTCGATCCGAGGCGGTTGCTGGAGACTTCAGGGGGGCAGCCTTTGGTTTACTATTAGCTGAAGATATCGGTGCCGGCTTCTTGGCAGCTGGGAGGGCGGGTTTCTTGAAGAGCCCATTCATGGAGGGCCTCTGTTGAATTGTCCGCGTGGACAAGCTCTTGGATCCGTTAATAGGAGGGTCAAGGCCCAGGACTGGCATCTCTATACTCGGTGTGATGGAACGAGACCGTGGGAGGTCTGGGACAGACGCAATCTTGGATCTTGAGCGGTCCCGAAAGCCTGCTGTGGAGGGCGTCCGCAAGGTGCCAAGTGTTCGGCCACGTACCGGCGAACTGTCAAGCGGCGGCAGCAGCTGGGGGTCGAAGGGATTCGACAAGTCTTGGAGAGGGCCAGAGCTGGAGCCAGGCCTGCTAAGCGAGGCTCGAGGCTTGGACGGGGTCGAGTTGTCGTTCCTCAGACTCGAACCGGGGCGAGAATTGCGGCTAGCAGGTCTCGACGCCGACCCATACTGGTCCGTCTCAAAGAAGTAGGAGCTGGATGTACCCCCCCTCAAAGAAGGTGAGGAGGGCAGCCGTGACAGAGTCTGTACTGTCCGCTCAGCCAACGACGGCCGTGGTTTCAAGGACTTTGCCCGTATGGTGTCGTTGGCCGTGATATCGTTGTCCTCATCTATGGGGCTGGTCTGGGCGACCGAGTCACTTGACGCATAACCATTTGACAAAGTCGAAATGCTAGTGCTCCTTTGCCTGGCTGATGCCAACTGTGAAGCAGGGATCCACTGGGCCGACGACTGCCTTCTCAGGCCGGGGCCGGGCAGCTTGGAGAGGTGCGGCTGGCGGGGAGAATGGCCGTCCTCGGGCAGTGATACCATTCGATCTCGAGGTGCCGGGAGCCTTGAGAAGCCATTGCTAATGGCACTGCCGTTTCCAGCCGGCTTTGAGAGTTTGGACGGGGGGTTGAAAGTCGGCAGGCTCGAGGTCGGCCGGGGTCTTGGGAGGCTGCGCGCAGAGGGCGAGTTCTTTGAAGCCGAGGGCGATGGCTGACTGGTGATGTTGCCTAGCCCCGTGGCAGGGGCAGGTGCTGCGATGCGCTCCCTGGAAGCAGCCGGGCGCAGGCGTGAAGCTACAATCTCGGGTGCGGCAGCGAGGCTGTCTCTTGATTGTGATTGTCGAAGGGCGGTGGGTGTGGGTGTGGGAATGCCGGTGGGCCTCGGCATGGGCAGGCGAGAGGTCGGTCTGGGGAGGGCACTCTTGCCGGCTGGGGGCGTGTTGTCGTCCATGGCGTGTTGTCGTCGGCAGCTAGGAGTTCTCGGCTTCAGCTAGTGCGTGGGTGCATCACAAGCTCGGCGGTCGGCGAGGGTGGGTGGTCGGGCACGTGGTGAACACTGGCGAGCGACGGCGTCGAAGGTGGCGTCGTCGGGTCGGGCGCGGGAGCGGGAGCGTGGGCGCGTGTCTGTGGTCTGCGGTCTGAGGTGAGGTCCGTGATGCCCAACTCTGTGCTGTCGCTGCTGGGCCGCGCCGGGCGATGAAAGGAGCAAGGTGGTATAGGCCGGCTGAGTGGTCTCATTTGGTTTGTTTTGTTTTGTGCCTCCTGCTCTGCACAGACGGAGAAGGCCAGTGGAAGGCCGGCAGAAGAAGAGAGAGGGTCGACCTGCAGGTGTTCGAATTAATCTCCGGCATATGCACAGACGATCACCAGCTGCAGGCTGCCACTGCTCTCGCTCCTGACCTTGGGCCCAGCACAAGTAACACTGAAGTCCCAGTCACAATGCTCCAGCGGGCAGGTCCCAGGCTTGCCACCAGGGTCTTCCTTCCCTTCTCTTTTTCACCTGTGTAGATACCTAGCTAGGTAGGTAGATATTACGTATACTCCGTACATAGTACCGGGTATAGCTACGTGCCCAGGTATATCAGTACTATACCTATCATGTACACAGTAATTCACACCCATATCCCGCTTCTCGCTCTCTCGAGTGCTCTGGCGCGCCCCCCCCCCCCNNNNCCCCACAATCCCGGCCGGCCAGCCAATAAAACAATTTAAACTTCGCTGGTGGGGTTGCAACCCGGTCCGACAAGGGCAATCAGACTATGATGAAGAATGGGGCCTCAAATATATCGAGTCCGTAGTTGGGCTAGACTGCAACGTCAAGACGGGCAAACTCGACAGACTGGCCTCATTCATGTCTTGAACTCACGTCGCAGAGGGATCTGGCCTGGCTCGGATAATCACAGTCGTCTGTGTCCCGTCGCGCCTGTACTCGTGCCCGTACTCGGTCCAAGTGGAGGAGACGAGACTTGATGGGTTGTACGGAGTACACAGATTGCCCCCCCACAAGGATAGAGATTCGACGAGCACAACCGCAGACCCTCAATCTCGGCCAGGCAGCCTGTTCCTTGCAGATGGACGTGCGCCAGGGATTCCCCAACCTCGTGGGCCTTGGGAGACGCAGACCCGCGGGGCTGCCCGGCTGCCCAGCTGCTGTCCCCTTTCTCTGTCTGGGACGAGCAGATGCAGCTAGCTACTCCGCTACTGGACGCTCACCATGCACAGGTACTGGTATGGCAGTGTGGCTGCTTGACCAGCTGCCTTACAGAGAGTAGTTGATACGGTCCCGTAATACCAAAACTCGCTGTATGCACCCTGCACGAACTGTTCGAGTTTGGCGTCAACTAGTGCCCCCCTCCAATCTTGGTGCTTTCGAAGCTCTATCATGTGCATAGCGCCGCACCTTTTCCCAGACGATAAAACATAGTGGTCTAGGCTGAAGATGCGCTCGCTCACTTATAGGACTGCCTCCCTCTGGCTCATCACTTGTTATTCTCATGACCTGCCAATTATTCCCAGGTGATATCTGGCTTCAGTCTACACGGCTAGCTACAATTGGCCTAGCGAAGGATTCCAATGCTTACTCTGGACCTGAGCCGCTTCTGCCTATCCAGTTACGTGGATGCTTTCGTCTAACCTATATCAATCGATTTATCCTCCAAAATGTTCTCAGGAAGGTCGGCTCATGTCATGTTTCTAAAGTTGCTTTGGCCATCTTGCACATCATTCAAATATGGCGCAGGATTCCAGCAACTCCCCAGTCTGGTTGCAGTGCCTCGAGTCACGCGACAAGACAACCCTATGTGACCTCTGTCAAGGTCTCACCATAGCCAAACTTCGCCCGCCCAATTTCTATCGCCACGCAGAAAACAGGGCCGCCCTCCAATCATCTGCCGAGAGCTGCCGCCTATGCGCGATAATCGAGCGCGAGATCTGGCGCGAGAGCCTCGGGAAGACGTGGGGGCCGGAGCTTCACTTTGAGGGCGCCGTCGATGAGTCCTGGTTCTCCACCGAGCAGGAGAAGGCCGAGAGGGATTCCTGTGCCGTAAAGCTGGCCCTTGTGCCTGAGGATTGGTCCAAGGACCCCGAGAGCAAGGCACCGGCAGAGGGAGAAGCACCCGGCTTCGCGTGGATTGGAGTGTGGATGAAGAGCAAGTCTTTTGCGACGGATTTGCACCTCGTCGTGGAAGAGGGCGACCCTCTGGGGAGACACGGTTGTGCAGCTGATGGGTTTCATATATCTGGCCGTACGATCTTCAGTCAGGATGTACCGAACGACGCCCTTTTTGACGTCGTCCGCGGCTGGGTGAACAACTGTTGTAAACGACACAAGGTCTGCGCTCCAACTCCCAACGACGATATCCCATTACTTCCCACTAGGATCATCGATGTCACCAAGGACGGCTTAGACCCACGTTTGGTCATCTCGGAGGGTCAAAGGGGACATTATGCGGCATTGAGCCACTGCTGGGGTGGATTACAGCCCCTCCAGACCAAGGTTGCGACCTTGGCACAATACCAGGGTGGTATCCCCATGGAGCGGTTGCCCAAATCCTTCAAGGATGCCATCACCATCGCGAGAAAGCTTCGGATCCCCTTTCTGTGGATTGACAGCCTATGCATAGTCCAGGACTCTGAATCTGATTGGCATCACGAGTCTTCCTTGATGAGCTCGATTTACCGGAACAGCATGCTCACAATCTCGGCCACCGGTGCCGCCGATGGCTCGTGCGGCTGTTTCATACCTGAGCGGCATTCGGAAATTGTCCAGCTGCCGCAGGAATTCTCTGCTGCTGGTGGAAAGGCATATGTGAAAGGTAGCACACTCGGTACTCACGGCCCGCCTTGGTCTGACAAGGTAGCCGTCGGGCCCTTATTCCAGAGAGCTTGGGCATTGCAGGAGAACTATCTCTCAAGGAGAATCCTGCATTGTTGTGACGGCCAGTGGATCTGGGAGTGTTGTGAGAAGATAGAGGCGCAGTATGGCTACAGTGAAGAGAGGAGTTACTCGTGGCATCAATCGTATTCTGGGAGAATTGGGGCGATGAGGAGGGGTTACGATGGTATTTACGAACTCAAAGATTACGTGGGGGAGGATACTGACACTGAGGAAAGCGAGGATGGTGAAGCAGGAGTTGAGAAGCCTGAACAGCACACAGCCCCAAGCCAGCCAGCTGATCACCTGGAACACCAAGACAAGGAAAACAAGATGGGCTCTGACAGTGCCATTGAAAAGCCAGAAGGAACAGTTCTTGCAAAATGGGAAGATGTCTACAGCGAGTCATCTGTAGAAGAAGAGCAAGAGCATCGGGGGCCAGTGACACGCAGCTTTGTCGTCTCCCTCCCGGAACCCCCAAACGGCCGCTCAACATGCATATCCGACCTTGGCAACGCCGGCACAGACACCTCCAGGAGGCCGATCCCTATCGACCGCCCAACGGACCCCGACCTATACGAATTCCTCGACCAGGCGATGCGCAAGTGCCGCTACAACATATGGTACGACCTCGTCACCGCCTACACGCGCCGCCGCCTCACAAAGGACACCGACAAGCTGCCCGCTATCGCGGGGCTCGCGGACGTGGTCCGCGAGATCGCGCGCGACTCGTACCTTGCGGGCCACTGGCGCGTCGAGCTCGAGCGCAGCCTCTTCTGGCGCACAGAGCGCGAGCCCGTCAGCCCCGAACCGGCGCGGTTCCGCGGGTACAGGGCGCCGTCTTGGGCGTGGCCAAGCATGGACGGCATAGTGAGTTGGAATTTCCCGGACCTTAGCCCCGGCGTGGGCGAGGAGGCGCCGCTTGAGATTCTGGACGTGGGGGTTGAGCTGATCCCTGGGTGTGATAATCCCTTTGGGCCGGTTGCGGGCGGAAGGTTAACCGTCAAGAGCAGGACAATCTGGATTAGGTGGGATGAAGATGCGAATGCCTACCCGGCGTATACCACTGTCGGTTTTGAAGATGCTTCAGTGCAAGTCCTTCGCCCTGAGCACACCCAAGAGTCTCTGATCCTTAACAAGAGGGGCAAAAGGGTTGGGTCCTGGGAAAGTGACGACACGCTGAACACCGTGTATCCAGGCACCAAAATCACGCCTGGGAACACCCTAGAGGAGCTTAGTGACAGAAGGGTCCCCTTCTACGGCTACGCGCGATGGTTCAAGAACCCTGCGGATGACCTCAAGGAGCTTGACCCGAAAGAGCGGTTCACGGTATTGCCCGGTGAGCTCCTCTGTCTCCGCGGCCCGACCAAGTATATTCAAAAGGCGGACTGGGAAGCTGAGCCTGACGGAGACGAACATGGGACCAAGGTTATCACCGAGTGCATCATCGAGGCACTTCTTCTGGCAAAGACAGAAGACCCCTCGGGCAAGGTGTTTCGCAGAGTTGGAGCAGCGGCCTTTTCTTCTTGGGATGAGGGTGAGGAGACGGTTGAAACGATTACAATTGTTTAGTAGTCGCCAGTGGTCAAGCCGGTGGTGGCAAATTTTAGCAAATAGGGCCTCAAAGATCCGACCCCGGTACTCTCGAGTGGTGTTGCTCATGAGAATTGACCTGAAGAAGGATAAGGCGGAGTATTCTCATATTAAGATTAGACTGAGCAGGATACCCTGCCACAAAACAGCATTCGTACTGAAAGAAAGTTTGAATTTGGTCCGACTGCAGGTATAAAAGAGAGACCTGGTCGTTAGCTTTATTTGCTGGCCTGATGTGCTGGAATGCAAGGCACCAGCACCAGCAACGCGAAATGGACCACTCCTCGAAACTCTGAACCACACCTACGGATCAAGCAGTCGTCTAACCTCAGTCCCGCAACACAATCTGGAGCTGAGGGCGGATTTCAGAAACATGACGGAGACAGCCGTATGAGAATATCTGGCAGGATTGTGGGATCACCGGGATGGACCTGCGTATCCGCGCCTTTACTCGGCGGTATGTATTTACTATGTGGACCTAATGTTGGGAAAAGATCGTCACAGTGCCATTTGCCGCCCTGCTGGCTCCGCAGCTGGACTTGTCTTGAGTCTTTAAAAGGCACTTTTGACGCCATCCAGTATAGAGTATGCCGAGGCCATGAAGACGTCTGAGGTGTCTTTATTTACCTAATAGGCTGCCACTAGTTGCGCCGGCAGCTTCTCATTCGCTCCAGTACCGCGCGACCGTACCTCCATCCACATATCTCGACCAACATTGGCGGACCGGTGGCTTATCTCCCCCGCATTCTTGGCGACAAGGGGCCCGTATCTGCTATGAGTTAGAGAAACAAGAGCATAATTTAGGTAGTAACAGGTGTTGAATTCCCGATTACTGTGCAGGTCAGCGTTACAACATCGCTCCTCGACATACCAAACGGGTCCGAATTAATATTAACATCTCGCCAACCAAGAATAGGAACCCATTCGACATGGAAGACCCTGGAGTCAGGCTCTACCACCTAGGGGACTTCCCCCTCGCCTCGGGCGTGGTGCTGCCTCAGGCCTTCATCGCCTACAAGACGTTCGGCTCCCCCTCCAACCCGGCGATAATATACCCGACATGGTTCTCGGGATACATCTCGGATAATGAGTGGCTTATCGGCCGGGGCATGGCCCTCGATCCGGACAAGTACTTCATCATCATCCCCGCGCTCCTTGGCAACGGGCAGTCGTCCTCGCCGACAAACATGCCGCACCTCCCCCCGGAGCTCAGGCCGTTCCCGGACGTCACCTTCCACGACAACGTCACCGCGCAGCACCGGCTCGTGACGGAGGGGCTGGGCGTGTCCCACGCGCGGCTGGTGCTCGGCTGGAGCATGGGGGCCGGGCAGACGTACCAGTGGCTGACGCAGTTCCCCGGGTTCATGGACCTGGGGGCGCCCTTCTGCGGCAGCGCGAGGACGAGCCTGCACAACAAGGTGTTCCTCGAAGGCGTCAAGGCGGCGCTGCTGGGGGCCAAGGGGGCCGCGTCGGCCGGGGCCTGCGCCGGGGAGAGGAGGGCTGGCGGGGCGGGGTACCGGGGCTGGGCTGGCGGGGAGCGGGAGACGGGGCTGAGGGCCCTGGGGAGGGTGTACGCGGGCTGGGGGTTCAGCCAGGCGTTCTACCGGGAGAGGGTCTACCAGAAGGAGCTTGGGTATGAGGACCTGGAGGATTTTATGGTCAGGTTCTGGGAGGCCTGGGCCCTGTCCAAAGGTGCGACTCGCGCGCCCGAGTGGTGAGCTGGCTAGGTTTCGATGCTAACCGCCGCCTACAGACCCGGAGAATTTGCTTGTCATGCTTCACACGTGGCAGGCGGGAGATGTGTCAGCTCAAGAGCCCTACAACGGCGATTTTGAGCAGGCCATGAGGGGCATCAAGGCGAAGGCTCTTGTGCTGCCCGGGAAGACCGACCTGTACTTTCCTCCTGAAGATTCGGCGTACGAGGTACGGTGTATGAATGAAGGGGTTGGGAAGCTGCTTCCATTCCCATCAATATGGGGACACTGGTGAGTATCCATTATTTTTATTCCTTGAGTGCTTGACCAAAACCTGGCTGACATGCACTTCAAGGGCCGGTGGTCCAGGGACGAGCAAGGCGGACTTGGAATGGCTTGATGACAAGCTAAAGACCCTGCTCGCGGATGGGAGTTTTCCATAGGACAAGCAAGGCAATTCCGTCTGGGTCAAGGCCTGTTGGGGCAATGTAGAGCCGCATACAAATATGCACGGGTGTATAGCAATGGGTATTGTCATTCGACGTGAAGTCAGTATGAAGCAGGCGCGAAGAGAAAGACAAAGCTGTGCGGCCTGCGTTGTGAGTGGCGGAGTCGTCGATTACAAAGATAGCCGCGAATCCTTGCCATCGAGAGAATTTGAATGTGGTACTGGTGGCCCTCGATAAGCGGAACAAATCGACAAGTACTCCGCGAATTCTATTCCGGGCTGGCACCAGTGACTGTTTCTCGTATTCCCCGCCGCTGTGAAAGAATACGATGGCCCGAATAGATCATCAGAAACGGTGTCACAAATGGTCAGGCAACTGGACATTGAGGTAGTATCGTCCTGATGATCAACCTTTTCTAATCCAATGGCACTAGATTTCGTCACACCAGCTCATAGGGCACAAGGACAACAAAAAGGCAAACATGACCTAATGAAAGCGCATATCGGCAGCCCGGTGTTTCATAATGAGCCTAGCCGCCTTAGTAGGAAGCCCTCACCGAGCCCCTCCAACACTGCCAGCCCTGCCAGCACAGCGTACCCACTGTGCCGGCTGTCTACTGGCAAGCGTCCAGATAGCGTCAGGTCGCGACATGTTGTCCCCTCTACTCGTCCGTATTGCCGGATAAAGAAGGTCGAAAGGGGCATCAAGGGCCAGTGCTGAGCTGGGGCTGGAGACCGCCTCTTAGCCGCCAAACCAGGTGAGAGGGACTGGCGGGTTGTCCTAATGCCGCCCCTCACCACCACTAGTATACATCAATTGATATGTGGTGTACCACTGAAGCCAACCACCCCACCCCACAGGGCTAGTAATCGTCCAGCTTTTCTCGGTTCAAATGTTGCATCCGCAGAAAGCTTGTCGTACGCTAGTAGTGTAACGCAGCTCACCCCCGCACGGTGTAGCATTCCGGCAGGGGGCGCGAGTAGGACAGTGGGAATAGCATCGTCGATCACTCGGGCGGTGACGTCCCCAATTCTCGAAAGATCCCTGCCAAGACCGGGAACACAGCTCCAGTGAGCATCTCGCGATCCTCCCGGGCGCAAACGTGCGCGAGAGGGCCTTGTCTTTAAAGGGGCCTGCAAGTCTCACGCCCGCCGAGGCACGTCGATTGCCAAGTCCCTTCTTGTGTCCCCATTCCGTGAACATCAAAAGACGCTGCCAAGAGCCGACCTAACCAGCTATCATACCACAGACCTCACATATCTACCCAAAACACACAATATATCTGCAGCAGAGACTTGACATCCCGGCAATTGAGCCCCGCTACCCCAAGATGAAGCCCCTCAGCCACCTGCTCCTCCTCCTCGTCGCCCCCTCAGCCGCCATCGCAGCAGGCCAGGGACAAGAGGCCGTCTCGGAGCCCCTGACGACCGAGTCGCTCAACCCCACCGTCTCAAACGCCAACCCGGGAGGGCCGATCCAGACCTTCACTTCCACGCCGGTCCCCCACACCACCACCGCGTCCGCCACCGAGTCCACAGCGGCGGCGGCGACAGACAGCAGCCTCAGCTCCGAGTCCAAGACCGCCACGGCGCTTCACCCTAGCGAGCCGACCGGCATCTCGGGCGTCGCCGGGACTGGCACGGGGGCTTCGGCGTCGGCGACCACAACGTCGTCGTCGGCGGTGGGTGCGGCTCTTGGGGAGGGCTCTCCTAGGGTCGCCCTGGCTGTCGCGGTGGGTGCTGGGTTGCTTGGGTGGGTCGCATTTTGAGAGGGCTTGTGGATGATTGTACGGATAATCTAGTTCGCTGTGCCGATTACCCCTTGGCGGTTGGGTGACAAGAAAACAATGAGGAAGTGGGTTTCAATCCTTCTCGGTCACTGAAAACGAAAACTCATGAGGCCCATTAGGGGCTGGTCCGCGGTCCGGAGTGTTGTTCTCATGAAAAATGTCAATTTCTCGTGAATCAGGCTCTCTAGGCCCGTCTCGGCTCAGGAGCTTTGGCATTGCACAAGTTCCCTGCCGAATGTGCCCGGACCTCCAGCCTCTCGTCAAGTGCAAGTCCGTCACAGAAACAAATAAAACAAGCAAGCCGCAAACGCCAATCCTGTAATGCCCGGATGCTATTCTTTATGTGGTGAAACGACACACCCCCATTCCGTTGTTCAACTGGAAAAAAGAATGAAAGACCCCAAAAAGCGCCAAAAGGCCTCCAATCAAGCCTCCAATCACCAGTCCGTCCCTATCGCAGAAAGGAAAAGGAGCCACGGAACTAAAACCATCTCTAACTTAGAGAGCAAGCACGGCAAACGCGGCAACGGCGCCGATGGCGCCCAGGGGCAAGTCCGCGCGGACGCCAGCGTTGGTGTCCGTACCGGTCGGCATGCTGGTTGGCACGCTGCGGGTGGCGGTTGTTCCGGTGGCCAGGGCTGAGTTGACAGCGTTGGACGCGGAGGCGAGCTCGGCCGAGCCGGCGGAGTTGACTTCCCTGCAGAGGTTGCCGGCGACGGATTGGATTTCTGTAAGAGGGCAGAAGGGCCCTGGTCAGCTATTGTCCATCACAGATGTGTATACGACGTGCCGTATACATTACGATAATAAATCTCCGAGGATTTGGAAATGGGAAAGGGGGTTTTCTTTCTCTTTCTCTTTTTTTCAGGGGCACAGGGGCTCACGGGGACGGACGGATGACAAGCGGGTCGAGTGGGGCGGCACTTACGACTCTGCTCCTGTGAAGAGCAGCCGCTCTGGAGCAAGATACAGGGACCGATGGAGGAGATGAGCTGGCTGGACTTGGAGCACAGGCACTTCAGGTCAGACGCTGTGCAGCCGATGCTCCTGGCGGTGGAGTCGAGGCAGCTCAAGGCGCATTGGGGAACCTGGGCGACGATGCTGGTGAGGTCGCCGCCTCCGCCGGGGGAGCTGGTCGAGGTCGGTACGGAGCCGGTGGCCGTGGCCGACTGGGCGGCAGCCGATGCGGCAAAGACGGCCGCCGTGGTGAAGAAGGTTGTGATCTGCATGTTGGGCAAGTGTGCTTTGGGGCTGATGTCGGAGGAAATGATACTGCAATGTGCACAGCAGGGACTGGTGGAGCTGGTCTGGCTGGTGGTTTGTCTTGTAAGATTGGTTCAGGGGCGAGGGCTCCAGATACGATGTCGAGCAAGAGTGTGAATCACTGCACACGACGGGCAGAGGATGGCACGCAGTTGATGAATACACGGAGAGACAGCGACGATGTTTGGCGAGTTATTTAGGAGGAGGGGGAGGGAGAGAGGACAGGATGGATCGAGAGAAAGGAGCAAAGCTGATGGGGAACCAGTTGATTGTATTGACTGGCGCAAGTTGCTGGTTTGATTTGCTGTTGGTGCTGCTGGGCTCGAGAGATGCAGCCTAGTCAGCAATGGGATTTGAAGGCCCCACATATATGAGATGAAGATGGTGGCGGAGGTTTTTCTTGGTAGGCAAGGGCGCACCAGGTCCTGCCTGCCTGTCTCGTAAACGGCAAGAGAGAGGAAGCCTAGCTGTCTCTGCAGCTCTGAAGGCCTGCAGGTTTGGCCCAGGCTGATGATTGCCCATCTGAAATCCAACCTGTGACCGCGGATGACTTGGACCAGTTGCCTTGGCCACTTCAAATGCTGCTGGGGTTTGGCAGTGCACACACACAGCTCCACCTCTCATACCCTCCCTCCCCGTACGCAGCGAGCCAGCACATCACGAGCAGAATACGGCCCCTCGTGTGTGCTGTTCGCTGAAACTGCAACGTCGTCTCTTCTCGGCCTTCGATCATCCCGTCTGCAGACATCCCAGCTGCAACACCGCCCAGGGGGGAGGGTGCACAGCCCAGCCAGCAGCCCGGCTGCGGCTGCGCGTCCTCCAGGCTGGCAAAGCTGTTCGTCCTTTGTCTGAGAGCTTCTGCTGCGCCGCGCCACCTTGTTTCGACGGCGGCCCGCCGGCCGTCCAACCACATGCAGCTGCGCGCATCTCGAGCCCAGCCGTCAAGATCCAGTCCTCTCCAGGCCAAGCAACGAGACGAAATGGCCGAGCTGGCCAGTCTCTTGGGTTGGGCCCGACGCGTGTCACACACCGAGTCCAACATTAATTAATTGCACAGTCAGCCTGCACCAGTGATTTGTGCATATGCAGATGTGCATCTGCAATATGCATGTTCGATATCGATGCACTACTACTACACTAATATACTCCGTACTCGAGTACGCGTACGACATGGCTGGGCGATCTGTGTGACGTCACGACCTTCGTGTCGCCTAAATTTAGCTGCCGGCTATGCAAAGGCGCAGGAGCGCGCAAGGGGTTATGCGACCGCACTCCATATATGAGACATCGACCACCACATGGTGCAGCTGCCTTCTGCGCGCCTGCCCTTGGTTTCGTTGGATTGGATTGACCAGTCTGTCAGCTTCGTCTGTTGAATGCTGCTCTTGCTCCCAAGTCGGCTTCATCGCGCCACTGGCCTGGGCCTGGGCCCGACCTGCCTGCGCCAGGCATGTTCCTCCAACAATCAAAAAATGTTACCTTTCGAAAGGAAATAACAACTCCTGGCAGACTAGACTGGCGCCTTGGGTGATCTTGTGAATCAGCAGCAGTCTTTTCGATCCGGCAGACCGGACTTGTCTGTGGCCATGTATGATTCAGTCTAGATCGCGGTGCCCGAAAGCTGATGATCCCCGGTGGTTTCGAAACAGCCCCCCACTGAAAATCTCGTGGGAGCCGCAGCCTACAGGTTGATGTCAGATAATGGACATTCCTGTCGCTCCGAGCCAACGGGCCAGATAGCGGCCTCGCGTCTTCTTGAGGCTCTTGCCGGGGCGAGAACGACCTTATCAGCCTCCACCGTCGGCTTGGCAGCTTGGCACGCACAGAGAACGACAGTTACGACAGGGACTACGCAAGTACCTAGTACTGTACTGTAGTCGTCGTGCGTTGGGAGCAATACGTCCGTTGCTGGACGGCGCCTCGGTGCACTTGGAACGATCTCGATCCCTTCAAGCTGTTGCCGTGATACGAGGATGTTCAGGAGCCAGCTTGAGCTGATGGGCAAAGATTCTGCGAGGGAGAGCTGTGGGCATTCGCAACAAGAGCATTCTGGGCAAGTTCAGAGGCTTCAAGACTTTTCCCCTGGGTTCCACCGGCAACTTGCAATCTGCGCAGAGATCAACCCGAAATGGCGAGAAGGCTCATGACAGTCTGACGACTGCCAAACCCACATGTCCCATTTTTCAAGAAGGGGTCCAATCCAGAGTCCAGACGCAGCCAACCTGCCCCGCTGCCTCGTGGTTCGCCTTCCAGGACCCATCCCCCAAATAAGCTTCTTGCGCTAGTGCAATGAGCCCTATGCGCCTGTTGCGGGCCTTGCGGGCCGGGCGGCCCCCTTCCGGCTTTGATTCGGCAGCGGACGGGCGGAAGGTCGGCGTCGATCCCGTCTACTGACGGTCGCCACCTGCCACATCAACGACGTCTCTGTGCTCTAACGCTTTCGTCACCGTGCTACAAATCATCCCAGATTAACTTCAAGTGGTTGTGTCGTCCTCGAATCGTCGAGATGAGGGCACAATGTCCACATGATCATCGAGATTGCAGAAGAGCCCCTCTCTCGAGCATTCTGAGAAGCCCACAGGGGCCCGCAGGTCTTGCTAAGAATCCCTGCTGTCGTGTGGAAAATTCCTGGTCACAGATGAAGTTCTCGACCCGCCCGTCAAAAGCTCCGACCGTTGGCCGATCATCGTCTTTCACAGGCTCCTGCTATCTCTTCAAGTGGCCAAAGCACAGGTGTGGCCAATCATGATGCTTTTCAGCAGGGTTCATGCATCCTGAACTCGTTGGGCTGAAGGCATTCCCAACCAGGGCCCACTAAAAGCGTATGCTCGCGCCGCGAGCTCTAAGTTGAAGCGCGAGCCGCTTTGGTCGTCATATTTTGGCCTCTGCATTTATATATAAGTGACTTTCCCTTATCTCTCAAATCTTTTGCCCCGTATAGTGATGTTGTCGTGCACGGTTTGATTCGTTTGGGTCTCTCTCTTTCCCTTTTATTTCACGCTATATTCAATCATGGCTCAACCACATCCAGGTCAGGAGTCCCAAATACCACCCCGGTCCCCAAGCCCAACCATGGCTGGCAGTGGCAGTGACAGCGACGATAATGTTGGCATGGGCTTCGCGCCTATCGTGTCAAGACATAGACGCCAAAGCTCTGGTCTTCGCCGGTCTGGGTCCCTAACCCGTCAACTCACCCGGCAGTCCACCAAGGAGACTCGCCGTGATCCGAACCTCGACCCCGATTCTCTCCCTTACCGTACGCTCTCCCAAGATGCCAACTTCGATGAATACACAACAGAACACCAATCGGGGGAGATCAAGGGCCCGGTTGTGCGTGAACCCTCGGGCAAAGAGACACACTATAAGCTGGTCACCTTCACGCCAGGCGACCCGGAGAACCCCAAGAACTGGAGCAAGCCATACAAGTGGTATTGCACCATGGTCGTCGCGATTACTTGCTTCGTTGTTGCTTTCGCCTCGTCGGTCGTGACGGCCGACCTGAAGGGCGTTGAGGAATCGTTTGGTGTGAGCGAGGAGGTAGCCCTCCTCACCATCACCGTCTTCGTTATCGGCTTCGGTGTCGGCCCCGTCATATTCGCGCCGCTTTCAGAGATATACGGCCGGCGAATCATTTATGGGTCCACTCTCCTCATAGCTGTGGTGTTTGTCATCCCCTGCGCCGTGGCCAAGAACATCGGCACGCTTCTCGTGTGCCGCGCCATCGACGGCATCGCCTTCTCCGCACCCATGACCCTGGTGGGCGGCACGCTGGCCGACCTGTGGAAGAACGAAGAGCGTGGTGTTCCCATGGCTGCCTTCTCCGCCGCGCCTTTCATCGGCCCTGCCATCGGGCCCCTCATCGGTGGATATCTGTCTGATGCGACGGGGTGGCGCTGGCTGTACTGGATCCAGCTCATCTTCGCCTTTGTCGTGTGGGTTCTGATTACCTTTACCATGCCCGAGACGTACGCGCCAACCATCCTCGCCCGCCGTGCCAAGAAGCTGCGCAAGGAGACTGGTAGTAAGGAGCACGTCACCGAGCAGGATCTCGATGTGAGGCCGTTCACGGAGAGGCTGGTCATCTTCCTGATCCGACCACTGCAGTTGCTATTTGGAGAGCTGATTGTGTTCCTCATCTCACTGTACATGTCTGTACTGTATGGACTGCTGTACATGTTCTTCGTGGCGTTCCCGATTATCTACCAGGAGGGAAGGGATGGAGCGCAGGCAGCACAGGTCTGATGTTTGTAAGTTTTGCCCCCCCCCTCCCCCCACACGAGCTCTCCGCGCTTCCGTCTCTCGCCAGGCCACTGACAAGATCCAAACCACAGATCCCACTAGCTCTCGGTGTCATCGCCTCAGCGGCCGGGGCCCCAATAGTGAACAAGCACTACCTGAAGGTCTCTGAACGCTTCAATGGCAAGCCTCCCGCAGAGTACCGGCTCATCCCGATGATGTGTTCCTGCTGGTTCATCCCGCTCGGCCTCATCATCTTCGCCTGGACTTCATACCCGCGCCTGCACTGGTTCGGCCCAGCCTTTGGCGGCTTCTGGGTCGGGTTCGGCTTCATCTTCCTCTACAACGCCGCCAACAACTACCTCGTCGACTCGTACCAGCACCAGGCGGCCTCCGCCCTCGCGGCAAAGACCTTCATCCGCAGCTTCTGGGGCGCCGCCGTGGTGCTCTTCACGGAGCAGATGTACGCCGCGTGCGGCTACCAGTGGGCCAGCATGATCCTCTTCTTTATGGCCCTCGCCTGCTGCGGCATCCCGTTCCTGTTCTGGAAGTACGGCGCTAGGATCCGCGCCAGGAGCAAGTACGCCTACGCCGGTGACGATGCCCCCGCTGATTCTGGTACCAGCGACGAGGAGAACCAGATCAGGAAGGCCGAGGGTGTCGAGGCTGGCGCGGTGCTCGGAACTACTCGGAATAGCGCGGTTCCGCCTTTGGCCACTGGCCCGGCACCTTAAAAGTCGCAATGACTTGTTGAGTGGATCGGGGGATAGAAGAAAATAGACAACGGCATCCCAATGGTTTAGGCTGTTTTGGGGCAGTGAGTCCCCACTGGGCACATCTCGTCGACTGGAAGTTGACACTTGGAAGGACCGGTTCTGTCACGCCATAGGACAAGAGGTTCCACTTCGGACTATTCTGTGTCATGCGCGGAATTCGAGGTAGTCGAACTTGCAATTTGACCGGCGTTGTGTGATGGGTGATTTTTATGGAGTCGATGAGGGACGATATAGAGGGCGGCATGATACCAGGGCGACCGAAGACTTGAAGAGCAGATGTAGACACTAATAATATTCATGTAACTGATGTACTATGCATTCGAATGCTGTGATGATAAACGACCGTTGTCGAGTTGTTGACGTTCAACATGCTGCAGCTCAAGGAGTGGGCGCAGGACAAACCCCTGCTGTATTTGCTCCGAGGTAAGGACTGACGGGGGTATGCACCCGAGAAGGAAAACCCCACAAGTAACAAAAGCCATGTTGAAATGAGCTTTAACCATGTTCCATCCTGCCGTTGTTGAATCTCAAATGGACCCCACTCGTGCCAACCATCGGCAGAGGGGTGCGTCCACAACACCCTAGACGACACTCCCGTCCTCGCTCGCTGCTCCGAAGCCATCAACTATCTTCCTGACCCCACCAATCTTGAACCTCCTCTTCACAGCCTTCCAGCTCTCGACCACGCACAGATAGGCGACGATGCCGGCGGCGACGATGCCCCACTCCCAGCCGATGCCCATGTGCTTGAAGACCACCTCGTTGATGACAGGCAGGTAGACGAGCGGGAACGTCAGCACGAAGCCGGCCACGGCGGCCCAGAAGAGGAACTGGTTCGCCCAGACGGTCCGCAGGACGGACAGCGGGCCGCGGTACTTCTCCGGGTGCATGTCGAAGAGGCTGCGGGTGAAGTGCTTGACCTCCCACGCGGTGACGAGCAGGAGGAACGTGAGCACGGCGTAGGTGGCGGCGCGGGCGCGGAAGACGACGTCGCACGAGTCGTTGTAGCCCTCGTTGCACCCGTCGCCGAGGGTGTACCCGCCGGGGCCGACGGCGCGGGAGACGCCGGCGAAGGCGACGGTGGCGAAGACGCCCAGGCAGATGAGGCCCATGGCGGTGCCGTAGACGAACTTGTCGACGATGAGCTCGCGCGTGAAGACGCCCACGCCGAGGTCGTGGGGCGCGCGCTGCATGACGTCCGGCTGGGCCTCCTCCAGCCCCAGGCCCAGGGCGAGGAAGGACGAGGTCACGAGGTTGGCCCAGAGGATCTCGATCGGGGACAGCGGGAAGACGGAGGCGCCCGAGGCGTCGCGGAAGGCGAGGCCCACCAGGAGGAGGATCACCTGGGCGATGTTGGAGATGAGGAGGTGGAGGAGGAACTGTGCGGGCGTGCATGGTCAGCGAGGCGGAGCTGGAACAGCTGGAACAGCTGGAACACGGTGCGTCGGGGCCGACATGTGCCTTCCCCTCCCTCCCTTACCTTCTGGATGTTGTCAAACAGTCTCCTGCCCTCCTCGACCGCCGTGACGATCGAGGCGAAGTTGTCGTCGGTCAGCACCATGTCTGCCGCCTCCTTGGCGACATCGCTGCCGTCCATGCCCATCGCTATGCCCACGTCCGACTTCTTGAGCGCGGGAGAGTCGTTGACGCCGTCGCCGGTCATGACGCAGAAGGCACGGCGGCGGTGCATGGCCTCGACCATGCGCACCTTGGTCGACGGGCTGCAGCGGGCGAGGACCAGCGGCAGCCTGTCGAGGGCGTCGATCTGCGCGCTGCTGAGGGCGTCGAAGGCGCTGGCCTGCATGATGGCCTGCGGGTCCGGCTCGACGCCCGCCGCCGCCGCGGGCGGCAGGATGCCGACCTCCCTCGCGATGGCCGTCGCCGTCTTGACGTGGTCGCCCGTCAGCATGTGCACGGTGATGCCGGCGCGCTGGCACCTGCGCACGGCGGGGGCGCTCTCCACGCGCGGCGGGTCGTACAGCCCGACCAGGCCGACAAAGCCGAGCCCGGCCTCGGCCGTCTCGCGCGTCGACAGCGCCTCCGGGGCGGCGGCGCGCCTGGCCACGCAGAGGACGCGGAGGCCCTCGGCGGCGAGCGTGTCGGCCATGGCGGAGATGCCGCGCCGCTGGGCGTCGGTGGTGTGGAGGAGGGGGAGCACGGCCTCCACGGCGCCCTTGGTGTATGCGGTGAGCAGGCCGCCGGGGTCCCGGCTGTCGTAGACGACCGTCATGCGCTTGCAGGTCGAGTCGAAGGGGAACTCGGACACGAGGGCCGCCCCCCCGCCGGCCAGCAGCTCGGGCTTCCCCATGCCGAAGCGCATGGCCAGGACCTGCAGGGCGATCTCGGTGGGCTCGCCCAGGGCGGCCCATGTCTCCGGCTGCGGCTGCGTGACGGCGGCGTTGTTGCAGAGCGCGACTGTTTCCAGCAGCCCTCGCAGGGCGGCCGCCTCCGGGCCCGAGGCCTTCATGCTGGCCGGGGGGAGCTCGTTCCCGTCGTACTGGACCGTCCCGCTGGCCGGGTCGAAGGGGTGGGTGGTCCCCTGGACCGTGACCTCGGTGCCGTCGGCCAGCCACACCCTCTTGGCCAGCATCTTGCCCTGCGTCAGCGTGCCCGTCTTGTCGGAGCAGATGTTGGTCACGCCGCCGACCGCCTCCAGCGCGGCCAGCTTGCGCACAATCACGTTGCCCTTGGCCATGGCCTTGGTGCCGAGCGCCGTGGAGATGGTCAGCACGGCGATCAGCGACTCGGGGATCACAGCCACCGCGACACAGATGCCGTAGATGAGGACCTCGTCGTCGACGTCGAACCGGCTGACCGAGAAGACGATGATGGCAAGCGTGATGGCGAGGGCGAACAGCAGCAGCGCGAACTTGCTCAGCGACACCTGGAGGGGGGTGCCGTCGAGGCCGAGGAGCACGCGGATCTTGTCCTTGACGGCGTGGGTGATCCTTGCCACGCCTGTCATGCCCTCGGAGCTCTTCTTGCCCTGCCTCAGCAGGCCGGCGATCCTGCCGACCTCGGTGGCCATGCCGGTGGCAGTCACGATACCAGTGGCCCGGCCGCGTGTTACTGTGCTTGCCGAGTAGGCCATGTTGACGCGGTCCCCGAGAGGCACGTCCTGGTCGGCCAGGACCCTGTCAGCGTGCTTGCTGATGGGCAGGGACTCGCCGGTCAGGAGGGCCTCGTCGGTGGAGAGATTGATGCTGTCACCCAGGCGGAGGTCCGCGGGGATGACATCGCCCACGTTGAGCACGACAATGTCTCCGACGACGAGGCCTTCCGCCTTGGTGGTCTCTACCTGGCCATCCCGGATGACCTTACAGGTTGGTGCAGACAGGGCATAGAGCGCCTGGATGGTTTGTTCTGCGCGGTAGTCTTGGATGAACCTGGCGCCATGGTATAATGTCAGTCTGCGCGAAGACCCCACCCCCCGCGTGTCTTGTTCTCATCGGGGCGGGTCGGGAAGTCATTTGCTTTGCTCACCCTACGACTATGTTGAGCAAGATGACGGCGCAGATGATGGCACCTTCAATGTGGTCATTGATGGCGAACGACAGGATTGCCGTGATGACGAGAACGAGGGTCAGCGAGTTGGACACCTGCCTTAGCAGAATCGTCCCAAGCGATATCCCCTTAGCTCCCTCAACCTTGTTCGGGCCATTCTGCTGTAGACGAGCTGCAGCTTCGGCTCCGGTGAGGCCATCTCTGGTGGGTCCATGTCAGTCTCGGCACACTGAAGCTGCGGTGGAGCACGCGGCACACTTGTGTGTGTGTGTGTGTGTGTGTGTGTGTGTGTGTCACCACATGCATGAGTTGCACAAGGGAAGAAGAAGTGGGCGTTGCGCTCACTTGATGTCAGTGTTGAGATATCCACAGACCTGGGCCACCCCAAAGATGTGGGCAGAGTCAGCAGAGAACTCTGCAATAGACGCCGTCTTTGTGCAGACGGTCGACTTGTCCGAGTCGGGCTCGGCTGGCTGGATCGACGGAGGCCCCTTGAAGCCACATATAGGGGGCTCAGTTTGCCCCTCGACTGCAGTGTCTTCGTTGCCCATTCACGTGTAGGAGTCTCTCGTCGTCAGACGCTGTGACCGTACAGCCGGGGGCGGGACACGTCCTCTCCCGAACAACGTGGACGGCCCGTCGCTTTATAGGGCTGCCTCGTCCTCGTGCGCAGGTCCCGTCGAGAGGCGGCCTGCACTCTAGCCACCAAGGCGGCACCCCGCTTCTTGTGCGCCCCCCGACGCCGGTCGAACCGTCTTGACGGCATGGCGACCCAACGAGAGATCACGCGGGCGGCTTGGCCGACTGGGTTGTTCAGCCTCTGCCGCCTCGCTGGTTGGCGGCGTGTGGACAGCCAAGATCTCGGCGGCGTTATCAGATGCACGATAGCGCGGAACCTGGCACGACTCTCGCTTGGAGCCTCTGGGGCCTCCTCGGGCACTCAGTGCAATGGCAATGCTAACATTCTTGCCCGGGCCTGGAGGGGGCTGTGCACCTCGCGCCAAGTTGGCCGATTGTCTTGTCTACCTGGGTATTAGACCGGTGCTGCTTCGACCTGCCCTCCTTGGTGAGCCCCAGCCTCATCGACATTGCGTCCGTGTCTGCACCTGGTGCATACTAAGCTCGTCCGCCATCCTGCATCATGGCCTTGTGCCTGTGGCCGTTCCCGTGTGCAGAAATATATCCTCGTTGCACAATTCTGTGAATACCGAAAAGGTATTGTCCCACACGGTCATGGATCGTGTCGCCCCCTATCCCGGCTGCGGATCCAAGTCCCTGAACACGACCCGTCCTCTTAGCATGACGTCGTCTAAGAAGCAAACCTTCCCAATCAAGTCAGGGAACTCAAGCTAATCATAACCCAGACTCATGGTGTCATGATCTAAGTTTTGGTCCGTGCCGAGCAGTAGCATCGACAATAGGATAAGAAGCATATCAGCACGCCCCCCCTGCGTCGTGACAGACTCACCTTAGACGTGGACTAATCACTACCACTGCCGGCCCAAGACCTCCGAGCCCTTTTCTCCTCCAACACCCGCTGTGCTCAGCTGTATCTTGTGACGAATCACATGCAGGTCATTGACCTCCCTTTTGTATGGCGAACTGGCCCTCTGCCCGTCGACATCTCAGGTGATCACCCAGAGAATGGAAATTCGGCTCAGGATTGGGCCGGTATCCTGTAGTTACAGCATCTGATCACCTAGTCTTTCGTCAAAGCAGGCCTAAGGCGCCAATCAGTTGATGGAATAAATGCACTATGCAAACCTGATCAACCTATGGCCACACTGGCGAGCATTCCGTCTATACTGTGGCTATGTAGCTCTGTAGCATCCAATTCCCCCGATGCAGTTCCATCCCTTCCCTCCCCACAAGTCCCATTCAGAGAGACTCGGCTTCCATCAACCTAGAAGAATGAACGCCGTCCTGAAGCTGCGCTTCCTCACTTCTTCAAGCCCGGCTTACATGCGTGAGGCTCCGACTGGCTTCGTGCAACCCAGCTGCCCCGTATGGTCTTACCATGGCAGCTAGGCGAAGACTCAACTCTCTACTTGTACATTCGAGAAGGCCGACTAGACACGCTGGCCGTGGTGCATCTGCTTGGTTTTCCCATTGGTGCACTTCACTTATGCCTGGCATACATACTTGGGTACCTGGCTCCCTGGGGCTGCTGGCAGTTAACTAACTGTCAACCCTACAGCTGGCGTCACTTTGACGTGGGGCTGTGCCAATTATTGCAGGGATCCAACACATGTAAATATACGTCTAAGTCCAAAGTCCAAAACTCGAGAGGATAACCTGCGAGCTAGCGAGCCAGCGCCACCTCATGTGTTCTATTCGTAGACAAATACTGCATGGCTGTAGGTTTGCCACTCATAGGTCAAATTACCCTGGTATCTGCAGTACAGGAGAGTTAGAGTCTACATAATGTTACCATACAACATATGTAGTCTCGCCTCATCATCTTTAAGTCATCCTCAAATTCTTCAGACTAGGTCAGATATCTTTCAATATTGCTACAGATATCTCAAGAGACACTACTTAATCCCCCCTCAAAGGAACCGAGATACATACTCTAACCTCTTGTCGAGGAGACTTTCATGTCCGTGTCGTCCAGGAGGACCACTTACGACTTGGGAATGGCATGGTAATGCAGCTCTTTGCCACAGCAAGTGAATGACCACCACGTGCGAATTATAGCACAGATTTGGTCGTCACTAAGGCACCAACCGGCTGTGGTGGAGGCCACTTAGTTGGGATCTAGTTTAATATGCTCCAGAGCAAAAGGCAATCAAGTAAGAACTAGTGCACCCAATATAGAGGTAGGTAAGAGTCCTCTACTAAGTCAGACTTTTGACGTGACCAACGCCAGGAAGGTCTAAGTCTTCGGAGTTGGGCCCCGAAGCATATCCGTGAGTTGAACTGGGTGCTGCTGTTCTTCCTGCGGGGAAGACCAGGCCCTGGTACCTAGCAATTCTGCAGCAGCTGGTGGTACCTGCACCTGGCTGCCCCCCGAGGGAAAACCGAGGTACGCCACACCATCGTAAAATCCTGTTGCGGTCGAACTAGTGAATATATATTGTGGCAATAGTAGTGGGCGGCTACCAGCCAGCAGGGCAGTGCAGTACTGACCATAGTAACTGGCTATGGGCACTGCAGCCACGTGATCCACGTACACGTATATAGACCCCTACTGGCTGTGCGGGCTACGCCCACAACAGTACAACCTCCTCCATAGCGAATTCTACTACAACCACCACAACCCACGATCGTATTGCAATACGTGACCCGACCAATATATATATATATATATATATGTATATATATTTCTAGGCACGCTTATCATGCTCAACCTATTTATCGTAATGGTCAATCTGTTCTTTCTATAAAAGGATATAATAAAAAAGAAGGCTGGGAAAGTCTCAGAATCATCCCCGTTGAGAAACAAAGCAACTTTCAATGCAGAGCACCACAAACTACCAGTCTGATTTTTTACTAATCTGGCCAAGATTGCTATTTTTCCCTCGTGGACCGCTATGGGCTGAAATTTGACCTGGGCTCAAGTTACCTCTGACTGGGTCCAGCGCTGGCTATACTACTACTCATGCCCAGTCCCCCTCTGCTCTTGCTCTGTCCCAGAGGTGTAGGTAATATGCTCTTTCCTGAGGCTCATTTTGACAAAACTGGTGTCAACCCTAGCTATCAGCCAAAGTCCCCATACAAACTCAGAGATAGAAGCCGGAGGCTTCTAATCAACACCACCCAGGGAAAGTGGTCAGACCCGCGAGTGATTGCTTGAGATCAATAGCTGGTTTCGTCAATCGGATTACAATATTCTTTTTTGCAAAAGAGAAAAGGGAGTTATAACCGGACTAAAAAAAAATAACAATTTTGGTGGTATGTGATTCATTTATCTTAAATGTACTACAATATCGCTGATCATCTTCTCCTTTCCTCCGGCTTCGGGGACCCTTAACTAGTCACACCGACTGTTGGCGACCCGACGATGCTTCCCCTTGCTCCGGTGAGCTCCAGGCCTGTCTACAGCCCGACGGCCTTCAGGCCCGAGTACTCTGGGATCTATAGCATCGACGCAGCTGTGAGGGTGGTGAATACGAGCAGAGTGAATAGGTATACGCAGTGGGCGAGCAGCGAAGGCGTAGCATATAAGCAGTATATTCGCGATAGTAGATACAACTGAACTTGCCCTTCCTCCCCTTCTTTCTGGGCCGACTGAGATCTCCCCTTTAATAGATTGAGTTCCCATGCCTGGGGCTGCCCCCTGACCAGTTGACGCCCTGGTGCCTTCGGGGGTCCTGAGCGGTGCACATGTGGCGCGAGCGACGGCGTAATATGGCGGTTTGGGCCCTGACAGCAACTCTGTGAAAGCGAAACCCGACTAGCTGTGGATGATTCTGAATTCTGAATTGGAAGAGTCAAACACGCGCTTGGTTTCTTGAGGGTTGCGTTTAATGTTGATACGTAACGGCTGAGAACTTAGCGGTACGCGTTTTGAGGGCTGTGGAGGCGCCCCCCCCCCCCGGGATGCGTGCAGAGCACAACGCAGAGGCTCCATTGGACGCCATGTCTTACCGAGCAGAGAGGCTTCTGCTTCTCTTGGAGACAGCGACAAGGCAGCCGCACTCTTTCCACCTGTGATCGGTTGGCATTTATACTGCGCGTTCTGGGCACAAGAAGCGCCAACCCGGAGATGCAAGGATACTCGTGCGCAAGGAGGTGAGCTGCCCGGGGTGACCTGTCCCGATTAGCGAGCATCAAGTATACAAGAGTTCGGCTGGACAGCCAACACAACGTCGCTTGGCAGTGGAGCTGCTTGGTATGGCGGACATTGCAGGTGTGCGGTACGGATGCTTGGCCACAGGACGTCAGTGGCAGGGTGCGGAATCATCGGTTCCGGCACAGATAGTTTATCCTAAAATAATCCTATGGAGCGTCTTGGCTGTGGAGGGGCTCACGCGCTGTATTCGGCGAATACACCGTAACGATCCACCATAACACCTAACTAGGCGCGATGGCGAGGTCTATAGTTGCATATAAGAGGTTTTCTTGGGCGATTCGGCAGAATGAAATCCTGAGATCAACCACCCCAGTCTTCAGTCTTTTCCTCCAGGAATCGCAAAGACAGCGTCACCATGGCCCGCTTCTTCATCCTCGCGGCAGTCCTGGCACTGTTCTCCCTTGGACACGCTCAATGCGGCTCGGGCACTCCTGATGCTAGGGTCACTGGCTCAGGCAGCTCTTTCACTGCCACCAGGGGCTCCAGCACCGTCTACACGGGATCAGATTACCGCGCCGCAATCCAGGCCGCTGTCGACTCAATCAGCAGCGGTCAGCGCGTCTCCGTCATGGCTTCAGGCTCCATTGGCGCCAACACCATCACCATTGGAAGCGGCAAGACCTTCGAGGGTTGCGGTACCATCAACGTTGGCAACCGGAGCGGCCGCGGTGCCATTGAGGTGTTGAACACCTCAGGCACCAAGATCCCCTATCTCACTATGTATGCACACTTCTTCTCCCTCGCGATTCCCCAGTGTTTTGGAATCACAGAATGCACAGCTCTGAGGCCCGTAGCCGGTAATTGACGTGTACCAGGACCGGAAACCCTTACTTTGGCTTGCGCTTCTATGGCACACGGGACTTGGTCTTGGGCCAGATCACTATGAACCTCAGCGGCGGACGTAAGTAAAGCCACACGTATTCGACGGCACTCCTCTCTACCTTGTATATGGGCTTCTTCGCCTCGAGCCCCATGGGATTCATACACTGAGACCGAGGTTACTGCAGTGGGCATCCGATTCGACCGCGACCAGGCCGCAAACACCAACGTCAAGATGGACACAATCCGCGTGACTGGTGCTGGCAGCCACGCGGTCGAGACATGGAACATCGACGGCCTGACAATCAACCAAGTCATTGCCCGAAACGTCGGCGAGTCTGGCCTCCTCCTTCAGAACACCAAGAACGCCCAGGTGAACCTGGTCGACGGCGACAACGTGGGAGCAGGGACCGGCTACGCCACCCTCCGCTTCGCCAACCAGAACGGCCGCAACGCCAACGGCAACTACAACACCAACATCTACGTCACAAAGGTCGTCTCCCGCGGGGGTGGCCGCGGGTTCTTCTGCGTCTCCGAGTCTGGAGGTGCCGTCATCGAGAGCGTCGACCTGGCCAACAACGGCAACAACGCGATCCTCATCGAGAACTGCTACAACGTCTCGATCCGCGGGGGCACCGTCAACGGGGGAGGTGAAGTCCGCGTCTCGGCCCGCACCGAGTTTGCCAACACCCGCGACTTGTGGATTACGCTGCGTGTCGACGGCACCACGGTTCGCGAGTCCCCTTGCGCTGACAACTCGAACTGGACGCTCTCGGGCAACGGCGCGAGGAACATCTGCTAGGCTGGGTGGAGGACATACTAGTTATAAGTATTTTATCTTGGGCTTTATTGGCCGTTTCTCGCCAGTTTCAAGAACGTTGGGATGTGAGCACGAGCGCCCATTGGCTTGTACTAATATACTTTTGATCTTCCGGCACTCCATGTAGATACCTAGGCCCGGGTGTCCACCCTACAACTCATGCTTATAAATGAGATGCTGCAGTGCCTAGGTAGTTCCAGGGGTTTCGACCCCGGATTGCTAACATCTCCTGATGCCTGGCACCATCCCGTCCTTGTTACTCCCAATTGAACCTTGCTAGCCCTGGTCCAACTCTTATCTTCACGGCCCTTGTCATCGATATTCAGCTCGCACAAAGCTGGAAAGACGAAGCCAGAACCTGGATACAACTCCGGCACGCCTCTAGCGAGTGTAGACAAAGAGCGGATTCCGACGATCCGAAGAATCGGCAAACGCTAGTTTGGTGCGCAACTCTTCCCTCTCGGCCTCAGAAAATCTTGCCACCATCTCGGCGTTCTTCTTGTTGAGGTGTTTGTTCCAGAGCCTCAAGATCAGAACGAGGATACATGTTGCCGACAGGCATGCGATCAAAGTGATCTTGCCTGAGGTGTATGCGGGTGCTTCTGTTGCCCTGAAGGCTTGAGTGCCGAGGATATTCTGCCAGTCTAGTCAGGCTACGGCAGCCGAGACGGAAAGGTCGCGTGTGCAGATGGGGGACTCACACCAGTGGCCAAAAACATTAGCGTCAGGATATTTGCTGTGACCTTCTTTGTGTGGCCACCGATGTTTCTGTACATCACCTTATCAATACTTCGAATGGGGCCGAACCTACTGGGTGGGACTTACGAGGCATTCCACGCGAGCAGGATAGGAAGAGTAGTGGTGGCGGTTATTCCCATTAATCTTGCGGCAAGCAGGCCTGGTTTATTCAAAGGGACGCCGTCCGGGTCAAGCCCAGTCATGAGACTAACTGCCATGATGGCGGGGAGTGCGCTTACAAGGACGAGTCTATTTCACAGACTGTTAGGAGGATCAACTCGTCAGGAACAATCTGCTTGAGGAGCGCAGCTTACGTTGATCGGTCATCAAACTTGGGAAGAACTCATAGTTAGTAATAAGTTGAGGCGAGTGGGGAGAGGCTTCTAACCAAAGAATCAATGTAAGAAAGAATCCTAGTCCCTGTGATTGCATCCATAGAGGTCGGTTCATGAAATACCCACATACCTTGTCAGATAGGTATCCGTTCAAAAGGACGACGCATAGACCGATAAAACCCATTGGGACTGAGATAATCAACGCTTGCTGATGCGTATAACCAAATGATACTGTGGAAATGGTACCAACTGCAAGAGCGAGCATTAATATCCGATAGTCACCAGTAGTCCATCAGAATAGAGATTACGGTGCACATGCTTCCAGTCCGAACGACAGCAAGGAGACTCACATGTACCGAGACCTCCAATAGGTATGCCAACGAGCATAGTTGTGAATGCCACCAGAAGAATACGGCCGTCCTTCAGAGCCTCGATAACCTGCGCCTTTTTGATCTTTGAGTTCTGGGTGCCGCTTTGGTTGTCCTTAATCCGCAGCAAGACAGCCGCCTTCTCAGCATCGGTAAAACGTCTCGCCCGGACCGGGGAGTCCGGGAGGAAGAGGCATATAATGATGCCAGAGCATATGGTCAGAAACCCAATGACGATGTAAAAAATCCTCCACACGGAAAACCTGCTCTGGATGAACGAAACGCCGTACGAGACAGAGCCACCCACCATGATGCTGAGGGGGGCCATGACCTGGTGCCACGACATCCTCCGGCCCTGCTCTGCCTTTTTATACCACTACTATCCAGTAAGCGTGTACCCAGCGGTATAGTTCACGGCTAGGAATGGCCTCGTACCATGGAAACGATGAAGACGAGGATCGGCGCGACGCAGCACTCGAACGCGCCCAGCAATGTCCGGCACACGGCCAGACCGGCGAAGCTAGTGCACGCGGCGTGGCAGGCGACTGTAATTCCCCATAGGATGACGTTGGCGCCCAGGTAAAGGCCGAGCCTGGAGACGCGCTGCGCAATCAGCTGGGTAGGGAGCTCGAGGACGAGGAACCCGACCGAGAATGACATGCCCAGGTAGGAATACTGCTGGCCGACCAGGTGGGTATCCTCGCGGATGCCCATGACGGCGGTGTACTGGCCACCGTCTCGTCAGACATTGGGAGCTCGACAATTGGACCCTAAGGAGCGGCATACCTCGAGGGTTGTCTTGTCCAGTGCTTGTAGGAAATACGCCAGTGCCAAGAGGGGCACGATAGTTAGGTCAATCTTGCGGAGGAGTCTTCTTGACTTGACATGGTCATCCAGGATAGCATGGCCTTCTGCCAATAGTTCCGCACGCCGGGGGCTGTTCTGCAAAAACTCAAAGGCCTCGTCTTTGTCACTGAGACTGGTGGTCTCGGCGGCATCGTGGACGGCATTCGCCGCAAGCCACTGCTCAAGCCCCTGAAGCGGAGACTTGTCAACAATGACTGATGGACGTTTCTCGTTCGAGCCGTCCATTCTCCAAAAGACTGTGCTTCAAGTAGTGCGATGATATGATATTGAACATGGCGGGACCAAGACTTCCGAGCTAGGGCTGAGCAGCTTGACGGCATATTATACTATGATGTATGTTGGGCACTGCGGCACGATCATTATACGGGCCAACGTTACACAACCCCGGCGTTGACAGCTTCAAAGTTGGAACCCAAAAGGTCAACTGGTTGCATGCTACCTGGCAGTCACGCCAGTATTCGCGTTACACGTATTATTAAGGCGAGGAAAAAGAACCTTTATCCTCGCGCGCAAATAGGATGCCTTACTAGATGCCACCGCCAAGCGCTGCAGTGTGCTCGAAGCCACATAAGCAGTTAAGCACTAGCCTTAATTATCCTTTCCAGTCTCATGGCAAGGTTCCAAGATTTTCAGCCGTCGGCGGCAGTCGATCAGATAGCTGTCCAAGGTTTACGATACGCTACGATCTTCCTTAAACCGGCGCCATATGCGCGCAGTGGGCCAGATCGGGCAGCCAGGCGATGTGACAGCGTCGAATGAAATACCTAAGGTCTCCATGTGCAATGGAACCTGTGTCATATGACAATTTCGGCATTCAGTAAACTCCAGAGGCCCGGCTGCCCAATATATGGACAGACAAAGCATGGTGCGAAGAGACGACGCGACTGTCCATGATTGAGAAATATAATTCCTGGTGCCATTGCACAGGAATCTGCTTCCACACGCATCATGCACCACTCACGTATAATCTGCGGCTAAACTTCCGTTCAGAATGCGGACAAGGCAGAAAAAGCCCGATGACATAAAATAGACCGTGGGGCCGCTGGCTCAATTGTCAGCCCTAGTATCTATATTCTATTGTCAGCCTGAAGCAATCGTCAACTCGCTAATCGTCAACTCGCACACCCAATGGCCCAGGGATTAGCGGAGCGGGATGTGGATTGAGCTTGCGAGATATGCTGGCTCACTCCGCTTGCGAGATATACTGGCCCACTCTACTTGCGGCAATGTAGCGTTCTGCTTATCCCCATGCCTTCTGCCTTATAAACGCCGGATTATATAACCTGGGAATAATACTAAGTAGTGTAGCTAGTAGAAGGCGAGATAATAAATGCTAATAATGTTGGGTTTCTAAGCGCCTGTAACCTAAAGGTTGCGGGTGCAAGTAATGTATAAAGCGAAAAACTAATCCCCTAGCCGGCTTCTTTTTTGAGCTGGAGGGATCCGGTGAGGACTTTTTCCTTAATGAGGGCGGGCTTCCTTAACGCGGGCTTCCTTAATGAGGGCTTCCTTAATGAGGGCTGGCTTCCTTGATGAGGGCTGGCTTCCTTGATGAGGGCTGGCTTCCTTGATGAGGGCTGGCTTCCTTGATGAGGGCGGGCTTCCTCAATGAGGGCTTCCTTGATGAGGGCTGGCTTCCTTGATGAGGGCGGGCTTCCTTGATGCGGGCTTCCTTAATGAGGGCTTCCTTAATGAGGGCGGGCTTCCTTGATGAGGGTGGGCTTCCTTCACGAGGGCTGGCTTTCTTGATGAGGGCTGGCTTTCTTGATGAGGGCGGGCTTCTTTGATGCTGGCTTTACTGTGGTTAGGACTGCTTGCTCTGATGTGCTGGGATGACCTCTGCCTGGGATGATGTAGTGATGATGTAATGTCTTATGATAGCCTGGTGCGGCTTCTGGTGTGACTATATTATATACAAGGTAGTATAACTTATATGCTATATAAGGTGTTGCTTACCCCTATTCTATAATAACCACTATACCGCATGTATGCTTTTATAATATTAATATTTAACTTTAATTTGCTAGTAGGGACTTATTATTATGGTTAAAGGAGCAATACCTTGCTAGCTCTCTCATGAGGGCGCGGGTTTAGATATAATGCCTACTATTCCTTTTTTTTGCTGTTTTTTTTTTATAGCAAGAAGGGAGTCTGACTTTCTAGCTAATTCGGGCTAATTGATATCGTTAGCTACTTTAAATAACAGTAGTAGCTGGCCGCTAGCTGTTGCTAATGTTATAGTGGTTAGGAAAAGTCTTTAAATTTAAGCATTTTGAGCTCTACAGTGCTTAGGGGCAATTGTAGCAGCTATTGGTGGTAAGGATTGGTATGGGTATAGTGGTGCCGAGCGTTGCCCTTATTGCCCTTACTACCATCATTGCTATCACTACTATTACTGCTGCCATCCTTAAGCTTGATTCTTCTCGCTAGGCAGTCATCTAATGTTTGCTATCCTAGTAGCTATAACTACTAATAAAGAGGAAGACAAGGTTATTATTATTTGCACTTGGTTTTATAGTTAATAGGGCTTCCGCCCGGTTAGACCTAATAGGTGAGATCCTTATACTCTTCTTATTTAACTAAAATGATAATTCTTAGGATATTAACTCTATCTCTACTGCGCCTTATAACCAGCTTAAGTATATCATTTACCTATAGGTAGTGGTCTTTAGCAAGCGGACTCTATTACTATGTAGTCTTATAAGCATAGAGTTAATATCCTAGGCTATGTTCCCCTTATTAGTTAGTAGGTAGGTGTTTTAGTACTAGAAGAAAGAAATAGTTAGCAGAAAACACTCAGAAACTAAGCTAAATATTTATTAAAAAGAATAATAAGTAAGAATAATAGCGGTATATGTTGGTTAGAGGAAAGTATAAATCATTATCTATTAACTAGATATCTGCTACTTTAAAACCCCTAATCTATAGAATTAGTTATAGAGGTTCTCCTCCCTCTATTAAGTACCTCCCTCTTGTACTGGATTATTGTTAAAGGCTAGGTCTGGAGTAGCAGGCAGCTGCTGTAGATGAGGATAACTATTAAGGATCTCCCTAGCATCATAATGCTGCAGATAGTCCTTTATATGTTGCAAACTAGTATTATCCTTGGCCACCTTAAGATCAGCTAGTAAGAATAGCTCCTTAAATATTAAGCCCTTAAGTATTTTAACCCTTAAAATAGCAACATATGTCAGGCCAGCAGTAAACTGCTTGGCCGCAATATTAAGGACTGTGCAGTCTAGTGTTGCCCCCTAAGACTTGTGTATAGTGATGGCATATATAATAGATATGGGAAACTATATTTAAGAGCAAGTAGCCTTATTCTTCTTAAAGTCTTGCTTTAATGGGAAGATAAGTATAATATCCTAGGGCAACTCGCTATAAAAGCAAGCCGGGCTGCTATATTTATCTATCTTAATTAGGATGATAAAGGGCTGTATGTGGTAGGGATCTTTAATATTAGCAGCCTATATAATATTGTAAATAATCCCCATTGCATTATTAATGAGGCTAGCAACTGTTTATAGGTTCTCTATTAGCATTACATAAGCATTACAGCAGAGGGTGAGAGAGTTATACAGGTTTCTGGTATCCTTAGAATTAATGGCCTCTATATCTAGACTAGTATTTATCGCCTTATAGTTGATAACTAGAGCGTTAAGATGCTCTAAGTGGGTAGTATTAAACTTATAAACCTTGGCATTTGTGCTATAGATGCGGAGGGTATTGTTAAACTTCTTGACCTTATCCAGGGGCAAGCCGCTCTGAATACAGCTTGCTAATGTCTGCTAGTGTGGCTGCATAGGGTTGTTCTCCTGCAGCCCGTTTAGAGCAGCATGAAATGCAGCCTGACTATCGCCCTGCTGCCGGACCACCTGTATTAGCTTGATGTTCCTGTTGAACTACTTATAGGCAGTACAGCCGGCCTTATCCCAAGCTTCTCTCAGCTGGGAGTTATTAGTAAAGAGTGGCTTTATGGCTATAGGGGGGAGCTAGTAGAAGTTGCTTATAAGGATAATGTTCTGGCTACTAAAAAACAGATCCGTATACTTAAAGATCTACTATATATGCTAATTAATAAAGTAAAGCATCCAGGAACTAATTATTAACTTCTTATTAATTATAAAGTACTTAATATAGCAGTGCTTATTCTGGATATTAGTAGCCTCTATAATTATTAGCTGGGGAAGCTCCCTAGACCCAGATGTTATAATGGGGATCTTGAAGAAAGAGTGGATTATCTGGCCCTAGATGGCATTTGCTATAACGCTAGTAGGAGTAGCCTTCTCTATTACCCAGTACAGAATACCATAGGTTGTGGAGATCTGCTGAACTATAGTAGAAATCATCTTAAGGGTATATATCTTGCTAGTACTACCAGGACCATTAACCTGAAGGAGGAGCTGATTAGCAGCCAAGCGAATGTGGTTGCTGCTATATCAACCACTGCTGGTGGAGCATTCCTAGTGCCCAACAATAGTATTATACAGCAGGCGCTGCTTAAAGTTGAGGCTATCTGCAGCTGATGGGGAAAGGTCATTATTATTACCCAAGCCGAGAGGGTGGTTAAGCATTATATTCTTCCAGAAATTAGCCCTCTCGTTAAAGAGCTAACTGTAATGACTAACATGAGGGGTCCAATCATATTAATAATTGATCTTATGGTTCTCTAGCAGCTTAACATTATCCATATCTATACCTACCCCCAGAAGCTGGGCAGCAAGTAGCTACCAGTCCTCCTCATTTATCTGCTCACGCTCAGCATTAGGGTCCTCCTGGAAGCCCTCATCCTCAGCATCAAGCGGAATATCGCTGTAGTAGTCATCCTTATGCTTGTAAATAGCTTGGTAGTACTTATATGCCTCAGCAAAGGTGTTAAACTAGATGCTATCTATACTCTTAAGCTCCTTAATTTCCTTATAAGGGTAGTATAGTGTTAGCTTAATGTGAGTAAAGTCCTTAAACTGATTTCCTCCGCGGTCAGGCTTATAGCAAGGAAAGTAGTTAAGAATACAAGGCTTGGCCCGGCCTGAGAAGTAGGCCTAAGGAAACCTAGAATGGTTAATAATAGTTAAGAAGTTGAAATACTCAAGATCTGCCTACTCTGCTACCTAATTATAGTACTTCTAATAAAGCAGCTTGAACTCATAAATATTATTAGTATCCGGATTAATTATAGCCATACTATAGCTAGAATCAGGGTACCGGTAGTCAACAGACTGAAACTTGTAATTATACTCAACCAATGGCAAACCTAGGAGGTAGTAAGCAACCTCTATACCCGGCTAATCCCATTTAGCAACCAGCTTATTTATTATCTTACTAATAAGGGATACTAGGGGCTTTATATGGTTAACCTTAGGAATTAACTTATGAAGTATCTCATTATATGGCTGAGTCTTGGTTTCAGCCTTACTGTAGTACTTAGCGATATAGTTGATTATAGCCTGGAGGGATATATAGGGCGCAGTATTAGTATTTGCTAGCTAGCCGAGGGTAATACTGCAGATATAGTTGTTCATTTAGGGGTTATTCTGGATACTATTAAATATATCCCACGGGTATAACTTCTTATTATTAAGGGTATGGGTTAGCTAAGCTATATTATACAGTAAATATTTATAATAGAAGTAGTAAAGGGGTTTATTAGACTACTTGCTATTTGGAAGCTTATGCTTCTACAAGTAGTATGCCTTGCTATAGTTATAATGCTGCACCTTGTTAAGTATATAAGATAGGAAGCTAAAGGATATATTATCAGCAGGAATGTGGACTAGAGGGTTGTCCTCTTATAGGGCTATCTTATAGCCTAGCTTAGGGTTCCACACCTTAATATAAAGGCCCTAAAAGTTAATAAAGGCTTCCTTCTTATTCTTATTAAAGAAGCCATTAGGGCCCACCTAGGGAATATTATGAAGCTAGAAGAGACTATAGGCGTGAGTGCTGCTATAGCCCTACTACTCAAACTAATATTACCATATTATAACTCCAAACTTAGGCACTAGGTACTCCTTAAAGAATATCATAATCCGCTAGTAGAAGTAGTATGCTATAATGTGGGGGTTCTTCTAGAGGTTCTTACATGTAATCCTTATCTTGCTTATATTATTTATAGCAAGCTAGCTATTATAATTAGGTATAGCCCTAGTGAGAGATTCCTAGTATAGATTAGCAGCTGAAAATATAATAAATATATAAGGGTACTTAAGGGTATAGTATTAAGCAAGTAGCTTGTTTCTTGCCTAATTTTAGAAGAGGTGTGTGCCCTTAAGCTTATCTAAGGACCTAATAATGGCATTTAGTAGTGCTTGTGCCTAGGGGCTATTGTTAATAAGGGCTGCCTTTAGGTCGTTAATGGTAGTGAAGTCCTAATTCTATCGGGCACCCGGGTGCTTTATAAAGAAGCTGCTGGTTTTATTGACTTAAGCTTATATATAAGTATTAAATGCAAAGTAGGGGAAGCAAGGGTGCTATATAAACCTGCTGTTATTCTACAGCAGAGCATGATATACCTACTTAATAAAGGTAATAATATGCTCTTATGGTATAGTGAAGTTGCCTTAGCTATATGGAAGTAATGATAGCATTATTATTGCAACTAATGTAATGCGGCTGGTAAGGTTGTTTAGGGGTATAAACTAAATGCCTGGTATATTTATAAAGTTGCATACTAGCTTAGTGTGCTACTTATTATATTAAAGTATAGGCGGTTGCTTAGGATTTGCCTGCAGGCGGCTAGAAAGCTGCTAGCATAGATGATAGAAGTTAGCGTGGGCAGCAATGAGGTTGGGGGCAGCAGAAATATCCTTAAAGGCATCTTCTTCAGAGTTATTATTATTATTACTAGCTATAGCAGCCGCTCCAGCTATAATGCGGGGGTTATTATTAGCAACCTTAACTATGGTAACCTAATTACTGAGATTACTGTTCTTAGTGAACTGGGATAGCCTCCTAAAGTTAATCTTAAGA
Source organism: Stenocarpella maydis (assembly GCA_002270565.1). Classification (NCBI taxonomy): domain Eukaryota; kingdom Fungi; phylum Ascomycota; class Sordariomycetes; order Diaporthales; family Diaporthaceae; genus Stenocarpella; species Stenocarpella maydis. The sequence continues at coordinate 679,971 of NQMI01000010.1, forward strand.
TCTTGGTAATAGGGGTTATTAGTAATAAGAAATTAAAGCTACTACTTAATAATATAGCGCTAGGTATAAACTTCCTTCTTAAAAACTACAAGCCGATGAGGATCCTTCCTTAAGCTTGCTGGCCGCAGGACCACAATATTACACTCAGACAGCAGGCGGGGCAGCTAGTTATAGAAGGTAGCAACATCCTGGAGGAAGCTGATGCAGTAGCGGCTATACCTATACTGCTAATTACAAACCAACTTAACATCAATAAAGACATAAACTCTACTAATATATTGCTCCTTAACCTATATAAGCTTTAAAAGGTTAGGAATACTACCTAAGTTCATATTATTAGCAGTAGAGAAGAAGAATAGCTTGCTGGGTAGCTTTATATTATCCTTTCGGTAGCAGTCCTTACAGATACCATCCTGGAGCTTTAGGTTAAACTAGGTATGGTTGCAGCGGGGATAGTACTCCTTAATAGAAGCTGAGGCAAGGCAGTTGTTAAAGTTCATAATAAGCTGCTTCTCATCATTACTGATAGATGGGTCTTGCAGGTTACTATAGAACTCAGGATTACCTTCATTAAGGAACTCCAAGCAAGCTGGATCCTCCTCTATAGGCTGGGACTGCCGCTGAGAAGAGCAGCGTGGGCGTGGGCCATAGATACTGCCCTTGCTGGAACCACAGCGGCAGCAGCTACCACCCTAAGAAGACTGGGTTGATAATATCTAGGACTAAGGTAGGAAACCATTATTACTATTATCTTGCTTACCCTTATCTTAAGTACTCTGGGTAAGTTAATGAATGCACTTATAGTAGTAATTAATAGGATCCTTATTAGCTATAGGGTGGAACTCAGTAAGAGGAAACTTATAAAGGCAACTAATATAAATCAACTTAAACTAGTTATCCTAGGGGGTTAGCTGCTCTTTATTATTAATGTTATTACAGTAGATACAGATCTCCAGGTAAGTGCTGCTTTATAACTAAGGGCGGTAGCAAATGCTATAGGTTGAATACTCAAACCAGTCGTTATGGTTATTACCACCTGGAGCACCTATAGCAGCTTGCTGCTGGCTGAGAAAGGACTGGGTTGGTTATATAGGGTCTGGGATCTTACTATAGTAACGCTAGTGCTGGTGCTCACGCTGCTTAGCGAGACAATAATCATAAGCATGCTACTCAGCCTTAGTATATCCTTTAATGCATCTACAATAGTGGAAGAGCTCTAAGAGCCTATAATATATACTAGTCTAGCCTTTAAAAATCTCAAAAGTAGGCCTATTACAACCAATAATAGAACTTAATATACTTTAGCTTAAGAGGATCAACCTATATTAGGGAAGTTAGCTATAGGTTAGCAAAGTGCTATAACTGTACTTCTGCTGCCTAATTAGGGACTCTATCTTAACCTCACTACTAGTAGGTTAGCTTAATAGCGGGGCAACTTTGATAACTTCCTATATGGCTCGGGTAATTAGATAATACCTAGAAGCAGCAAGCTCTTTAGGCTAACTGGGTTATATGGTGAGACTCAGCAGCTTAAGTGGTGCTAGGCGAGAGGGCTTAAGACGAGCTAGGCGTTAGGATTATTAACATTTAGCAGGGTTAGCTCCCTTAGAAGAGGATATTGATTCTGCAGCTGCCTAATAATAAGGCAATAATAGAGCGGAAAGAGCCCAGCGAATAGTAGATTCTTAAGACTATAGACTGGTTAGCAGAAAGCTTTATAGATAAGTGTAAGTAGTCTTGCCTATATAGCCTGTTGGGCGGACCAACAGGTAAAGCAGTTCTTCACTAGCTGCTTGCTGCACTTTAGGGCAAACTATATGAGGGATTTGATATTCTAGCAGCTGTAATACTGCTTAGTAACGCCCTTAATCTTATAATTATAGATCTTACTATCATTGCAAGCATTACGTTTATAGGGTTTAAAAGGGTCCTTACTACTACCCAGCGGGTTGGGAGGAGGAGGGCCAGCAGTAGCCAATATACTAAGCATAGCTGTAAAGACTGCAGGAGGATATTTTGGTAATAGGAATTACTTCTAATAATGGGAATTAGTTAATAAGGAAAGAATTAAATATAGGTTAGAAGAAAAAAGTTAAGATTAATAATTGATATTAGTAGGAATAGTAGTATACAGGAAGCAAACCGTCTATAGCAGGCACTAGCAGCTGCAGCCCTAGCTGACTAAGCAACCTAAGCACGCTCTACACCTAATATTAATTACACCTCTTCATCATTAACACTATAGAAACTGCTAAATGATATAAATTAATTATTTTAAAGCAACTTAGTAATAGATTCAGTTTATTCTGAAGGCGTTCTCTTATTATTTCTAGGGGGGAACCCCTTAGGACCCCCTGCCTGCGGTACTGAGCTTGTGGCACCTGACTATACCCCCTTTCGGCCCACGCCCCCTTCCGGCTCGCGCCTTCCTCTTTAATAATGGACTATAATTTTCAACAATATATCTTCTTAATAATTTCCTCTCAGCTAAATACTTCCAGAGGTATATCATCATTAACCAATCTACATTTGAGGATTCGCAACGGACCAATCCACGTTGAGATAACTTTCGGGTATTTAAATATAGTAATAATGCTACGCGGGCCGCATATCTCGCAAGCTCGATCCACGTCCCGCTCCGCTGAATCAATTGTGAAATGCTAATGACTTTGATATCTGTTGGAATAGTGGTCTGCCCACGCCCAGAGGGCATTGTGCCAGGGCTCTGAGCACGGGGCACTTTGTGGCCCGTGCGCCAGCCTCAGGCAACCATCCATGGATTCTCAACTACGTAGGTCCTCTCCCAAGCGTGGACCCTTTCGAACTCACCCAAGTCCGAATCACCCGGACATTACAATTTACAATTTCACAAAGTCTGCAAGGACAATATCTAAACCATTTCCGATGATCAAAAGGGGTATCGATTATTCATTCATCATGCCACCGTCAGTTCCCTTCCAAGCCGCAACGCCAGAATCAAAAGTATAAACAAGGACAAGACAACGACCGGCGAATGTCTAAAAAGGACCTCATCTACCCGGGCAAAAAGAAAAAAGACAACCAAACTATCGTGACTGTCCCTGTTGCCTCCGGTTGCTTATCTACAGGCAGCCCCATGAACCATCCACCGAAAGAGACCTGTCTAGACCCGCACGCCCATATTACAGGCCTCGGGTGACCCATCGCTTGCCATTCCAGCGCAGCTTGCGCGAGCGGCTAGGGCGAGCGGCGGCGTCACGAGCCCACAAGTTCTGCGACTCGCCTTGCTGGCAGGTGGTGCCGCCAGGGAGGGCGCGCATCTCGGTCCAGGCGCCCGACGCACACTGCTGGTACTGCGTGCCGACGCAGTTGAACATGCCCTCGTCGGTGCAGGGCCCCGTCTTGCCGGAGGATGAGCCGCCGGCCGAGCCGGTCGAGTTGCCCGAGCCCGAGCCCGAGCCTCCGGCGCCGCCGGTGGGGGACAGGGTGGGGGACGGGGTGGCCTGGGTTGCGGAGGGCGCGGAAGTCGTCGCGGAGGTGCTGGCCGGGGTGGTCGCAGCCGCCGAGGAGGAAGCCGAGCCGGTCGCAGACGGAGAAGCAGCGGCGGATCCGTTCGAAGAGGGCGTCACGGGGATAACGTAGACGGAACTCGCCTGCGACGGCGAGGTACTGCTGGTTGCCAGCGTTGTGGGAGAGGGCGCGCTACCCGCGCCGGTGCCACTGCCGGTGGGCGCGAAGACGCCGCCCTGCGAGGGGGACCCGGCAGCCGGGCTGGAGCTCTGCTGGTCGGCGGAGGCAGAGGACGAGGACGAGGACGCAGCCGCACTCGCGCTCGCGCTGGAGCTGGCGCTGGCCGCGGCGGTTCCGGCGGCAGCGCCGCCCGCGACGCCAGCGGTGGCAACAGGCAGGGGGCCATTGGTGGCCTGCTGGTTCTTTGGGACGCAGTTGGTGCCAGAGATGGGGGCAAAGTTGGGAGTCTTCTCCAGCAGCTTCTCGATTCTCGGTCCCGGGTCGGGGTACTCGGGGTCCGTGCCTGGTGTGGACTTGCAAGAGTTGATGTCGGCGAGGTTGCCCACGAAGAGTTGGGGCCACGAGTCATCGCGGGGGAGCAGGTCGTTTGAAGCGGCCTCGTCGCGCTTTGTCTTTGGGGCGGTGACGGTGATGGGGGCACAGTTCATGTAGTACTCGGGCTGACCTGCCAGCTTTGAGATCCAGGTCCAGGCGAGGCTGTACTGGCCCGGCGTCACGTCCGTAGGGATGGCGAAGTCGTAGGTGCTAGGGTTGGTGCCGTCCTTGGTGGGACAGCCAGACTCGATGCTCAGGAAGACCCTCCAAGAAGTCTCCTCATTCGGCTGCATGTCGGAAGAGAGGGCCAGCTGGCACGAGCCTCCGCCGTGGACTGCAGAGCCTTTGAAGGACAGGGTCTGGTTCTCACCAGCCACCATGGTGTTGGCGTCAATGATGCCCTCGGTCTTGTAGAAGGTGGCCGGGTCGCTGGTGACCTTGCAGGGGTAGTTGGTCAGGGTCAGAGGGGAGTTGTCGATGATGCCGAAGCCGTAGGGCTTGGGAGTGGCCATGATCATGTGGGGCTCCACGAGGGCGGCCATGGTGGCGACCAAGAGGGCGATCATTGTGGCAGAGCCGCGGCGGCTGGAGGAAGGAGACGACATTTCTGAGGGTTGGAAGAGAGCGTCACTGTCGCAAGAGAAGAGAAGAATGGGGAAACAAGAGAGAAGGGGATATGGACAAGGAGGAGCCTTGGTGAAGAGAGGAGAGTTCCAGACTCTTTGGCAGCGGGTTGCCGATGTTGACGATGAAAAACGCAAACGAAAAGAAAGCCGAGCTACGGAGCCCAGTGTTGAGAGAGGCAGCAGCTGTGGCTGATGTTATGTCTTGACGATCAACGAGCGACGAGGAAATGCCAAGAGATGGGCGAGAGGGAATGGATTAAATATGGGGACCAAGAATCCAGACCAGAGTGAGTGGGTGAATGGGACACGAACAAAGAGCGACGCCAGCCCCATGCAAGAAGCACAAACAATGGGCTGTGGATGCACAATGCACGAGATTGCCTTGTCGTCGACGGTGTGTGTCTAAGGCCGAGGCCATCGCCAGCGGTTGGTTGGCTCAGAAGCTCCCGGAGCCGCCAGCAGCCAGCAGCGTGGCAGGGGTGCTGGGTGCGGGTGGGGCGGGTGCGTGTCAAACAAGACAAACACCACAACTCATTGGTTCCCCACAGGCTGTCACCGTGTTTCAATCTTGTCCTCCCCTTGCACTAGCGTACGTTCTACACTACTGTGTAGTGTGCACTAGTCCAGTCCAGGAAGGACAGCCCAGCTGCCCAGCTGGCCCTCGAGCTGCTGCGGGCACTGCAAGCATTGTGCTGGCCAGCCCGCCCCCCATGACGCGGCCCAAGTCGCGTGTTTGATCAAGCGACGACTGCCACCTTCCTGCCCAGATATCAACCACGTCTCCTTGTTATTACTACGCCGTGTGCCGACCACAGGGCGGTGTCGACGCCGCCGTCTGGCACCCAATGGCCGCCCAGTCGTCCCATCCGCTCCCTTGCCCAGCTCCCCTGCCGTTATCACCACTGGTACAACCCTGGCCCGAGCAGGGAGTTTGTGCCGTCGTGTTGTCCATCTGACCACGGCTCGTGGACCGATGCCCAACATGCCCGCAACCCATCCGACGGGCATGCTCTATTCACAGCATCCGAGACTCACGATAAGAGGCTTGACGCTCGTATGCCTCTTATGTGACACTATGAGTCTCACAGTTGGGAGGCTCAACAGGACTTTACTAGTTGTGGATGCTCTTTTGTTTTCTTCCCACTTATTCTTTCGAGATCAGCGCCAGTGAGTCCGACTCAGTACGACACGGTCAGAAGCGAGTAGGTGGCCTCATCGGGGTTCATTACAATCGGGAGCTGCTTGCGTATTCCAGCACTGACTGCATTCACCTAGCCAGATAGCTCTAGGTTTGCCATCAACTCGGGCGAGCACAGCGTTGCCCCCGCGCAATCCATCTTCGTTAAAAGTGTAACTCCGGCCGTTTTGATGTTCGAGACATGACTACACCATACAGGCGGCTCTGAAGAATATAACAAAGGGAGAAGAAAACTTTAAGTCAAGCACATCCATCCCCGAAGCCTTGGGTAGTTGTGGATTATGCTTCCTTCCAGTCCCTCGCACAAGTCATTCGCTTCCGTGGCATTTGCACGGCGGTTTTCAATGGCACCACGAGCCTGTCCTGTGGCTCACACTAGATGAGCTCTAGTCTTAAGGCTGGTAGAGCAAGCTGCCAAGAAACACCATCATCAAGACGTGTGAGTGTGTTAAAAATGGCAGTGATTCCTGGTTCGAAGAGTAGGTGCTAGTAATCGCTTCCTTTCTGCGGGACCGTGTGCTCTTTTCTGCATACCGAGGGTCTAATAACGACCGATCGCATGCAGCTCTAAGCCAAAAAGGGTCCTGGAATATGATACATCATGAGGAGAACACCGCATCTGACCGAGACGCCGTGATTGTCTCAGTCTGCAGCCGTTCTCTCATTTTCCCCACAGCACGCCGGAGAAATTGACCGCTGCTTCTTGTTCTCCTCTAACTTGCACTGATGCATGCTTGGGACCCAGCACTGACTTCACCTCGCTCAGCCACAATCGTGGGCCTATGACATGATGAGAGTCGGACTTGGTGTGGAACTTCTGAGCGTCCAGATTGGGGAGGAAAAATAGAGCCAGCACATTCTGATATCAACACCAGTATGTGCATCTTGGTATGGTGCATGTGCTTTTGTTCTCCGAGATATCCATATTTTTCCGGTGTCAGTGCATATTCATCAACCTCTCATTTGTTGGAGCGCGGCGCTCCGCTTGATCAAAAAACACCCTGAGGTGACTGTGGCCTGATCCACACCCACATGTGCGATCGGCATGTGGAGCCAGCCGGAATGACAGACCTTGTCCACCCCGTCGGACCCCCAGCACGATGCCCTGAGGCTCAAAGCTCGGTAGACTCCTATAAACTGGCAATTGCTTGTCACTTACTGTTCCCCATACAGCTCTATTGCTCACGCATCTAGACTACCACGCCTTCTTCATGTCGGGCTTTAAGGTCGTCATCATAGGCGCAGGCCCCACGGGCTTGTCGGCCGCCCATGCCCTGTCAAAGGCAGGGATTGACTTTGTCGTGCTGGAGCGGCGGCCCCAGGTTGTTCAAGATGTTGGAGCTTCTCTTGTACTTTTCCCACACAGTCTTCGCGTTTTAGCCCAATTTGGGCTCCTTGGAAGGCTGCAGAAAATAGGGCACGAGGTTCTGCGCTGTGCAGACTATACAACCCTGGGCTTGTACATGGAGAGCTGGTACCCTCACACCATAAGAGAGAAGTGTGTCCCCGCCTCCCCAGAGATGGACCACAAGCATCGACTAACGAGAAACTTCCAGCCATGGCTCGTACTCATTCATGTTTCATCGAGCAGAGCTTATTGAAGCCATCTATGATGGTCTCGGTGAGGAGGACAAGGGGAGAGTTCACACGGACAAGAAACTCGAGAGCATTGAGGAGGCCGAAGGCGGTGTAGTCGTCACATGCGCCAATGGGTCGACTTACGAAGGGTCCATCGTCCTCGGTGCGGACGGTGTGCACAGCCGGACCAGGGAGCTCATGAGGGAGCTGTCTCTGAGGAGATCTCCAGACACCCCAGTCAACGACGTTATACCCTTCCAGCATTCGTACAAGACCATGTGGTGCTCGTTCCCGAGGCGTTGGGAGTTTGCACCCGGCGACCACTGCATCACCCACGGCAACGGGGCCTCGCTTCAGATGCTGAACGCCCACAACCGCGCGTGGCTCTTCGTATACGAGAAGCTCGAAACGCCGACCACGGAGCGTGTGAAGTTCACCGAGGAGGACATGGAGAAATTCGCCGCCAAGCACGCCGGCATGAAGATCGGCGACTGCCTGAGGGTCAAGGACGTTTTCCCTCACAGGACGTCAGGCGGCATGGCGAACCTCGAGGAGGGGATACTGGAGCACTGGAGCGGAGGCCGGGTTGTCCTCGCCGGAGACGCCTGCCACCAGTTTACCCCAAACGCCGGGCTCGGGTTCAACAATGCCCTGCAAGACGTCGTCGCGCTCGTCAACGAGCTCCACCGCCTGCTAGAGCCGGGCGACAAGGATGTCGCGCCCAGTGAGGGCGATTTAGGCGCGCTGTTCTACCGGTACCAAGATGCCCGGAGGGAAGGGGTGCTGGACGACTACAAATTCTCGAGGCACAAAACCAGGTTGTGCGCCTGGCCCAACACAGCATACTGGCTCGTTGACCAATATGTGATCCCCGCTATTCCCAGTTTCGACAAGCTCATGCTCAAGGTCAAGGGCTCCCCTGCAATTAGCAAGACGCTGTGTCTGGACTTTGTGGAGGGAGAGGAGCCGTTCGAAGGCAAGATACCGTGGGTGCACAGGATTAAAAGGCCAGTGAACCAGCAAGGAGTTCGAATGACCGGTCACTCAGCAGTGGTGAAAGGCAACCTGGACGTGAAGCCCCAAAGGAAGTACATGTGCCCTTGGTAGAGAGCGCTGTAATTAAGCAATTGCAAAGACTGGGGCTCAAGTCATTACTAGGTGTCACGGCCACACCCGTCTGATCAGCCGTCCCTTTTATCGCTGTGTATCCAAGTCTTCACCGATTGCCCCTGCCCCAGGCCCAACTCCGCCGGGTTATCATCCGCGAGCGCTATATTATAGCCGGCTCCTGGCCTGGCCCCAGACTCACTAGGCCCGTATATCATCTCGTCGATGGTGCTGTGCACCAGCTCGTCCGAACTATCATTCGGCCCCGAGACCACCGTCCTCATAGTTTTCCTCCGGGATGTTGTGGTAAGTTCCAACGCATGGCTTTTTGAGTTTTGCTTTGACGGGTTGTTGGGGTCGCCGCCTGTGATTGTCTTCCTGCTGCCGCGACCGGACGCCTTGAAAACCAGGGGTCTCAGTACCGGCAGACTGGAACACAGGATGGCGAGATTGATCTCGGTCAGTGTCCAAAGGCCGGCTGCGACGTTGTCCCATGTTGGGTCTGCTGCCATCGACGCTGCTCGAAGGGTAGGAATGCGAATTATCGAGACGATGCATACACTGTTCAAGGTATGAGACTTCATAATAGAACTCAAAAACAAGAGTCTCTGGTTACTCACAAGAATCCGAGGCCGAAAATTGAAAAAAGTAATATCCTCTGTCGTGGGGCTATCGGCAGCTTCCATATACTCGGCGCTGGGAGTAGAAAGATAGCAAAGTCGGTGATGAGACCCACGACCGACGTGAACTCCCATATCGTGAGGGTGTCGAGACACCACGATGCTGTACTAGGCTGGAGTTCTGACAGAGGAATGCAAGTTACGGAAAGGAGGACTCCTTGGATGACTGTCCAAATTCCAATGAACCCTAGACCCCAGAGGCAGACGATACGAAGGGTGCGACTCGGGAAAATGCGGCGGTATTGCAACAAAAAGGAAACCTTGATGATGTTCATGCCGATATTATAGCTGAGTATAGTAGCAAAGAGACACTGCATGCAAGTCGTTAGCCAAAGATAATGTGAATACGGGAAGCACTAGACATCTAGTTCCTTACACTAAGAGCTCCGTGAATATTTTCCTTGCTTAGTGTTGCTATGTGGCGACCGAGACCATAATGCGCCTCTGAGTGTCTCATTAGACCCGCTCGTGAACCACAGAACTTGAAGATGTGGCTCCCGTACCAAGAATAGTTGAGATTCCTGCCGCTATGCTCATGAGTTGAGCGAGGGCCATGGTCCAGTCATCTGCACCGGCCGTTTTGAGGATGAATTGGCGCGTGTAAAGCCTCAGCAGAACCACAATAGTCGACAGACCGGTGAGAATTGCGGAGACGATCATCACCATGCCGCTCTGAGACTCGTTGGAGAGGGCGTCCGAGCCATCCGGGGCGCTGGATGAGCTTGCCGACATGTTAACGACATCTGCGAACGACAACGAGGCCGTAACCAGGGGGGAAGAAGATCACGAACTACTGCACATAAAAGTGGGTGCTGTGGGAGGTTCGAGATGATCTAGAAAGAATGAAGGCTCGCCAGGTTATAACCAAAACGGTCCAACCTATACCTGACATGCAACCGGGACCTCTGCTTCTGCCCACAGAGTTCGTCGTACACCGCTGGCGCAATCCGGACCCAAAGGCCAAGGATCCCCCTGGTGATGTAGCATTCCACGCACCGTTGGATTGGGACCCTGCAGTACCAAACTTAATCTTATGGGCATCAACCTTGCCCATGTATTACAAGGCGCTGGCCAGAATGCCCCAGACAGCGCCAACCCCGCAATCGCACGGCCAGCCCTGACACGCTCCGTCTGACGGCTCTAGTCGTTCCTTGCAAGCCGACCAAATAGCTCCTAAGCCACGGGGAACCTTGCCTTACTTAATTAGTGTTAGGCAAGGTGTTCACTGTGACATGGGACCTTCAAAACCGGGGCAGCTACAGCTGATACGTTGTGGATTTGATGTTGCTACCCTGAGAACAGGATCACAAACACTCGGCCCAAGCCCCACTACCTAGGTGCATTGTGCTCATGGTATGTTTAGCAAACACTTGTGCAAAACCCCAACTTGAATTGAGTGCATCAACTGCGCACAGAACGGCTGGAAGGGCAGCGCCAGAAGCATGAGGTCAATGTCACGAGTCAGTACGGCTAGCCAGTCCATCGTCCGTGCTGATGTTATCAAACGGCCTATCGAATTAGGATTCGAAAATTGAGGGTTAATGACAGCCACGCCCCAGCTGAGGCCAGGGGATCTATAGCTTCAGGGGCTACAGGGAGAGGTGACAGTGACGCCTAGCTTCCCCTCACATTCGACCGCATCGATCTAGTGTAGTGCACACGAGGCGTCAAGATGGGGAAGCTCGATACATGGCATGCGGGTGCATTCGGGAGCCGGCGAGGATAACTCCGAACAATTCATCTGGCAACTGCGAGGCCAGCACGTGGGAGAAACAGCCTCAGACTTTTATTGACATCTGGTCAAGCAAAACGTGCTATTGAGTTTTTAAGGTTTACATCTTTGTTGAAGGATCTGCAGCCCGGACCAAGTCAGACACTGGCCAGACGCGCGGCCGCGGTACCCGGCCTTTACCCGGCAAGGCATGCCCACGTAGTATCTGCAACGGTGGCACGGCCGGAAGCCAAAATCCCTTGGCTGTGCTCGCTGGATTGTCGAAAAATCTCGATTGGCGGTTACATCTGCAGGTGGCTGGCTGCTCTCCTGGACCTCTAAACTTCTTGCCCAAAAGGATTCGCTGCAGCCTGGAGCGCGAAGGATGAGAGGGAAAATATAGAAGCAAGCGGGTGGTTGTAAATGTTGCATGCTTCGCACACAGCCGTCGACGAGTCTTTGCATCATGTCATTCATGGTGGTTGTGTCCGCGGGCGACTTTTATGCCCTACGCGAGCACAGCACAAGGTCAGGATGTTCGTCACAATTCGTGGATTTGAGGGCAAAGAGGTAAAACACGGCCCTGATAAACGATGTATGTGATGCAACCCTGAGACTTCGAATCAATGTTTGGGGTAGTATTCTCTTTCTATATACATGCATAGAACACCTGCCAACAGGAGCCATCGTCCTCAATCGTTCCAACACTGGTTGCCAGGTCCGATCCAAGCTCTCCATACCGACGGAATATACGGAGCACATTTTCCTACAGGCCGCTTGCAATAAACAGTACAGGCTTTTGCAGAAAGCAGGCTCATGGTCGTCGGTACTAATAGGGGCATTCGAGACAGCCCACTTACTAGTGTACGCAGTAGTCTTTTCTCTCCGAGTCATGATCCCACCAAGGGAGGAACAGACGGTGACAGCAACACCGATTCTCAGCGGGCAACTTCGGGGAAGGCTTCCATGTGCACATATAATGCAGAGAATGTGTCGAGAACGTTGGCATGGGCAGACGGATCAAGCGAGACAGATGCCTAGGTACTCCGGACACAGTGCATACCAAGACAATCACGTTTACTTTCTCCTCCATGGCCTCTCTTCGCTCTCTTGCACAGCTCGCCTAATAATCCGCATATTGTTGGATGGGTCACGTATTGCAATACGAGTGGGGTGTTGTTCTTGTATTTCTCTCTGTCTTTCGAGTAGTGGGTGCAGTGGGCATAGCCCGCCAGCTATCTCGGGTCTATATAGTGGGTGATAGTTGCTTAGTAAGCAACTACGCCCTCTAGCTATAGTACGGTGGCTATAGCAATAGCCCACCAATATACTATTGCACACTACTATTACCNCTCTTGCACAGCTCGCCTAATAATCCGCATATTGTTGGATGGGTCACGTATTGCAATACGAGTGGGGTGTTGTTCTTGTATTTCTCTCTGTCTTTCGAGTAGTGGGTGCAGTGGGCATAGCCCGCCAGCTATCTCGGGTCTATATAGTGGGTGATAGTTGCTTAGTAAGCAACTACGCCCTCTAGCTATAGTACGGTGGCTATAGCAATAGCCCACCAATATACTATTGCACACTACTATTACCACACTAGTAGTCTTTTCTTTTAAAAATCATAGTACAAAAAAATCCCAGGCGTGGGGTTGAACCCATGCTCTCGCTATTATAATAAGAACAAAAGAATTACCGTATTCATCATCAGAATCCCTATATTGCCGTTACTTTTAGTTATAGCAGCCCCTTTGCTAAGTTCATTAAATATACCATTATACTAAGTACCCATTAAATACAGGCACCCGGAGAGGCCTAGCATATCATGGCGGTCCCTACTTCCTCTACAAGCTAGGAGCCCATAATTATACAGTCTGGCATAATATAGTACTTTCCCTATGCAAAATATCCGCTTCCATTAATATATATTGCCCATTTATTATCTTTAGTACTTAAGGGTTTTAAAAGAAATACGCGATAAGAACTCATACTTCCTTCGCCTACAGGCTATAAATTAAATAAGGATTTACTTAGAGCTAGAATAATAATTGCTTGGACTCCCTAAAACTAGAATAATAACTATCTGGCCTTCCAGACCCCTTCTCTCTCTTTATTGAGTATTAATAATTAACTAAATTAAGTATAGTCCAGATCAACTATTAATCTAATGGCAGATATTAATAACAAGTTTCAATAACAACTCGATCTATAAAAGCCCTCTTCGCCCGAGGCCATTTAGAGGAAGAACACTCAGTAAAGCCCTTTCCATTAGAGGCCAATAGCAAGAGTTAATAGGTGTGGATGAGGTAGTAGTTGGGTTAGGTAGGGATTATAGCAGACGGTAATAAATAGCATATTGGAGCCAACTTATCAACAAAATATATAGTAAAGCATGCAATATCCGATGCTGCTCTTGGTAAGTATATAAAATATATGTTAAGCAGGAGTTAATACTGTGAAATCTTAACTGGGGACACTTAATACGTATAGCTGGCAACTTAAGTGCCTGTAGGATAGTGGTAACCCTTATCACCTAAACACTTAGGATGTAGGCACCACTATAAAAATCTTGGCTACAAGGTCTCGCCCTTGGGATAGATTTAAACCATATACTGGCTAACTATATAGCTCCTTAGGGTAAGATGCAGGTAACTAGTTGATGGGGATCTGAAGTTTTGCTGGTTGTTGATACTGTGTGATCCCTTTTTATGTCTTAAGGTACTTGTTGACTTCTATCCGGGGCTTAAGGTGCTGGGAAGTGGTGATTCTTCCTTTATGTAGGGTAGCGTTGATGTTGCGTTGGTGTATTGCTGACTAAGTTGCGTTGGTTAGTTAATTGCTATTGAGTATGCTTTTGCTGGGCAAGTTAGCATATAGCTATTCTTGCAGTAATTATTGTGATCTCTTGTATGGTATTTAGGTAGAGGAAGGGGTTGTTACTAACTGGCTATAGTCTATATATCCTTCCACCTTAATAATGAGGGTATTGTTGTTAATGAGGCGTTCTAGCGCCTTATTTAGTATACTCTTTGTAAAGGCATCTGCTGGGTTATAGTCCCTAGTAATCTACTGGATCTTATGGATCTTATGCTTCTTATATAACTGCCTTAACGCTATTATATTGATTATCAGGCGTTTCTCTTTTATTATCCCTAGCTTAACCAGACACTTATATAATGAGTATAAGTCTATATAGATGATAAGAGGGATCTCTAGTAGACTTAGGCGTTTAATAACCTAGTGTAAAGTGGCTAATATTATAATCCCTATATTAAAGCCATTAACCATGCTGTAAATCTTAGAAGCAAGTATGCTGCATATAACCCTCTTATACTTTATTAATAACTAATAGAGGATATTTCCAGTAATCTTCTATATAGATAGTTGCTTGATTTGCTTTTTATTTACTAGGGTAATTATATAGCTAATTTAGAAACTAAGGTCCTTGTTGTTAGCAAAAGACCCATCCATAAAGATCATCAACTTAGCTGCTGCAAGGTCTAGAGGAATATAGTTAAGGCTATAGTTAAGGTGGTCTGGTTGCTACTTTAGCTGCCTATTCAACTTAGCACAATCCTCTTCTTTGGAGTCTTAAATTTATACCGCAATAGAGAGATTAGATGCTGCTTCCGGATAGCAAATAGAAGCTAGATATACTCCTTATGCGCATTATTCCATATATTATTAAATGCGATCTATAGCTATGTAGTTAATTGGCTGTATTTTTGCCCCTTAGCCCTTCTATCTGAGATGCATAATGCTATTATGTAACATTATGATCTTCATGCTATTAAAGTCTAGTAATCTCTCAGGGGTTAATCTATCCTTTAGCTTGCAGCAGATCTCCTCCTTCTTGATCTTTTGCTCCTTAAGTTCTGAGAAAGCCGGGGTATAGAGGGTAAGGGTATTATCAGTCTATATAATAGTGATACCAAAGATATCCTCACTACTATAATCAGCTATCAAGAGGCACGGGTCATATACAGACACAATCATCCCTAGCTTCTCAATATAGTATTTATAGTATGTAGCCCACTAGTATATACTGGCTTCAGCAACACTATATAAAGGCTTAATTACCCTCATAATCATGCCAGCCGGGTATTTACCCCTTATTTTAGGAGGAAGGTAGCATAAGATAGGCCTCTTGAGTATGGATTTTAACTATAGATAGGCCTGGGTAATATTATGGAGTTCAAGATATAGTCCCTTAATCATCAAAGAAGGCGTAAGGGCAAGAAGGAGTTGATAACTTGTATATTATACTATTAGTAATTATATAAGGATCTTATATTTTATAAGATCCCTAAAGCTAGCTATAACTAGGTGGGACTTCTTATATAGCTTCTTGGTTTTGCCCTTGATCTCCCTAATAATGTAAGACTTAAAGATCTGTATTTCTTTGTGTTTCCTCTCATTAAACTGCTTAAACTGGAATACTCTTTGGCTGATTAGCTTGGATACTTCCTTATTATCTGACTCCTTAAAGGGGTTGCCCGGGGTAGTGATAATGCTATTCTAGCGGAGCTTTAAAGCAAGTTTATAGTTCTTAATTTCACATTAGGTGAGGAATATATGGGCGATAATCTTATCTTCTACCTTATTGTTATTATTATTAGCAGTAGGGCTGTTATTATCGTTATCTGTAGTAATGACTGCCTTCTGCTTGCTCTTGGTTCCCTGTGGCTGTCCTCATCATCAAGGGATTACCGGGTTAGGAATAGCTGATATAGGGTCTGGCTCAAAATATACTAGCTCCTTAGGGATATTCTGATGAATTTGTGCTATAGAATAGCATTCAGTTCAGCGTGTGTGTGTTTCGGCAGGGTCGCAGTATGGTGCTCTGAGGCGAATTGGGACGATTGACAATGGTCTGGACAACTTTATATTGAATTAAGTTGGGCTTCTGTAAGCCCTCCTTATATACCCTCCGACNAAAGTTGTCCAGACCATTGTCAATCGTCCCAATTCGCCTCAGAGCACCATACTGCGACCCTGCCGAAACACACACACGCTGAACTGAATGCTATTCTATAGCACAAATTCATCAGAGGTATAAAGGAAAGCTTAGTCTACCAGCCATATATAGTTTTCTTGGGCTTTAATATTGCTAATAAACATACTAATACTCTCCTAATTGTTGCCCTCATAGTTGATACCCTTATTGTTGAATGGCCTTTGCCATATGGCTGTTGGTACGTACGTACAGTGGTTGTCGAACTGGTTCTGTTATTCGATGATCTATCTAGGTTCTGAAACGAGGGAGGGGAAGCACACGGTAGGGGCTTAAGGCCTCCGTGCGGTACCTAGGTGGCTGACTAAGCCACCTCGTCCCCATACTGATGTGCGACCCTAAGTGCTATTCCAACACTTATAGTTAATAAGGAATGCATGAAATTCATCATCTAAAGGGGGTTAGTCCATAGCGCTATACATATTTATATATATACCTTTAGCCCTCTAGCACTCTTTAAAAGAGTAATTTAATAACTAGCATCCTTCCTTCTAGTAAATAAAGCATTTCTTCTTATATAGGGGATTGTTTCCATTATTCCTTCTATAGGAGCGATTGCATTCTCTAAAGAGCGGCTGGAAGTTGCCTTAGGGATAATAATTGCCTTATCCTGGGAAATATTACCCACATATAGAGTTCCTCAGGTAGTTACCTCCATATCACCAGTTATTATTATACTAGCGGTTACTAGCGGTTCAGATAGAACTAATCACTATTAAGGTACTGCTCATTATCTTATTCTTTATCCTCATTATAGTTACCATCCTATCCATTATTATTACCTTGCCCTATAGTATATAACTGGGAGGGGCATTAAGGCCCTAATAATGCAGCACAACAACGGAGCATATTACATACTTCATTAGCAGTAGCTGGAGCCATCAGCTTAATAAATTAGAACTCAGATATACTGCATATAGCACGTATAAGGTTGTTATATAGTGGTTTGTCTCCCAGTACTTCTTTGTAGCTAAGTATTTAAGAGTATTACTTTATATTTTTAATCAAGATTTCCACTATTTCTAATGAGGTTTTGCCCTTATTCTTCTGCTATATTAATGCAAAAGTAGTAGTATTTTATGTTATTAAATATACTTATTATCTGCTATCTGTATTAAATTATTACTTAAGTTTAGCATATACTATAGTAAAGGTATCCTTATTTATAATTAACTATATATAAAAATCCTTAGCTTTATCCTTTAATATCACAAGTAATACTACCTAGAAGTGAGTTAGGTATAGGTAGTTATTTTTATGGATATTATAAAAGAGATGGATTTTATTATTAAATACTTTATCCATTGCTCTAGTAAATTTCTTATCATCTGAGTAGTATTTAGCTATATTAGCAGATATACCCTTCTCTAGTGGTATAGTATATAGCTGTTGCAAAGGGATTATAGCATACTTCTCATAGGCAGCTTGGAATTCCTCCCACTTGAGTGGTGATCTATAGCCATTAGAAGTCTTATAGTTATATATGCCCTATAGTTAACAAAATGGGGACTGAGATCTAGGTATAACTGGGGCAGTAGGTTGTAATATAGGTCCATAGGTACTTAGGCCTATCCCTCTATTGCTACTTAGTGCTAGTTAGCATTCCTTAAATGATAGACTATTATCATAGGGGATATAGTTATGATATCTCTTTAACTATATTATCTATTAGTGCTAATATTATGCGGATGCTAGGGCTTTTAATAGAGAATTTATCTCCAATAGTTCTACAAAGGCCTTTATATTATTATTAACCTATAGGTATATTCCCTTACTTCATAGTATCTTCTTAAGGGCAGTAAGGATATTATAATGGATTACTCTAAATGTTTACTTTTTTTAATCCCTAAAGTCATCCTTAAAGTTAATATAGACTTCCTAACCGGTGTGCCTTACGTATACTTAATAGCGTACTTATATATAGGTATTAAGATGGATTATATATAGTCTTGGGTTACTTAGAGCATCTAGATCTGGGTCTACCCCCTATAGACTAGGGTTAAGGCTCATCTTAGCAGTAGCCTCCCTGAGTAATATATCCTCAATCATATCCAACAAGTTGATAGGGTCAAGACTAGTAGTAACTGTTAGTATAGCTATTAATACTGATAGCATAGGGGTATTATCTTCATTATAAGGGTTTGCTATTATAATATGCAGATCATATAGTTAATATATAGTATTATAGTAAAGAATAAGGGTGTACTGGGGCAAAGTAGGGGTAAAAAAGATAGTAACAAGGGATAGTAAGTATATAGGGGTAAGCTATTAGCAGGGGTAGTAAAGATGTGCCGGCTGGTAAGGTTAACCTTGGCTGGTGTAGCTGATTGCTAAGGGGATTGCTGGGGTAGTTGCCGATGGGTGCTGAAGTAGTAATATCTCTAGCATTATCTTTAAGAGTAGCTATAGGTTGGCAATATTATGCAGCCTTATGCATTCTGCGGTTGCTTTCTAATGATACTTAGGGTGTAGTAAACGCGTATAGAATAAAGGTAGAGTATAGCATCATGCATATAGAGCCCTCTTCTTCTTACAATAGGTAGTAATGATATCGCTAAAGACTACTGGAGTGTCTTTAAGGAGTGATACCGTTAGTACCATTAGCATAGCCACTATTAAAGCAGTAATGATCTATCTCTTCAATCCTTGCTAATCTATAGTCGCCCTTGCAACCACTAATTAGTGTTGGATGGGTCATGTATTGCAATATGAGTGGGGTGTTGTTCTTGTATTTCTCTCTGTCTTTCGAGTAGTGGGTGCAGTAGGCGTAGCCCGCTAGCTATCTCGGGTCTATATAGTGGGTGGTAGTTGCTTAGTAAGCAACTACGCCCTCTGGCTACAGTACGGTGGCTGTAGCGATAGCCCACCAATGTGCTGTTGCACACTACTATTGCCACACATATGCCATCATGCTGCACCTGGCCTGAGTACCTGGTGTCTCGTTTCATCATGCAATCCCATGTGTACTGCGGCCGACAGATTTGGTAACCGGCCGGACCGTTCTCCAACTCCGCTCCCTTTCCACCCTCTCCCCTAACTGTATCCCACGCCCTGCAGGTCTAGGGATCACACCAACCACGTCGAGATGAGAAGCTATCGGATGCACCAACTGCCGTGATTGCAAGACGAATACTATTTTGCCAGGGAAGGGCTCATGTTGCCTGTCGGCGATCATTAATGAGACGAACATGCCGAAGGTATGAATAGGGTGACTGCCTGCACTTCCCGCATTGCCACCAGATCCCTCATCCACCGTTGTGCAAACCTTGGAATGTACCCCGCGGGTGAGGATGATCAGACCGGGCACCGTGCCACTTGCCGAAGGGATTATCTAGCCCGGGGGCCTGGGGCCTACCTCATTAAGGGTAATCTCTGCGGCCGCGTAGTAGATGGCACCCATGCACATACTATGCAACGTATTAGCCAGGCCGGGCGGTCTGTTGTGACATCGCTCTCGGTGGACGGCTGCATCGGGGTCGCGAGGGTCGTGTTCCTTTAATAAGCCCCGGTCGAGGAGTCTGCCTTGCATATCGAGCTTGCAACATGCCACTTAAGTTTCAGTCATTTGTGTGTGGGCGCTCGGAAGACGATGATTTTAAGTGCTGCATGCGAGTAGAGGCCCCCTAAGAAACACTGCATATGTTTGGAGAAACGGAGATAAAGGACGAAAAATACTTGAGGAGACTAATTACTAGTCGTGCCGGAAGAGACATGGCCATGATCATTGCCTCGACAGGACCAAGTAAATAGTATGGTCCTAAGAAGCTCCACCTCTTGGAGTAAACAGAAGTATCGATGGGATGTCTGACACCCACTCCTACAACACCTACCGCAAGAACATAGGTTCTTACGATGTCTATAAGCCGCCTATGCTAACTTAGCAATGAATGTATGGACCTGCGAATTGTCATCTCCGTCAATTTTAAAGCCTAAACCGAGTTTTGGAGACTGTTTGAGGATGTGTCTTAGGATATAGGTGATGCATTGGTGCCCCTGCCCTCCGCTTTCCCCGTGCAAATCTCCGCATTCCAAAATACAGGGGGATGACCCCAGTAATATCACATCTTCTACATAGGGGCTGGCAGGGGGGCAGGGTTGGGGTGGCGGATATAGCGGCAGCCACCTCAGCTTACTTCAGCAGCATACATAGGCCAGCCAGGACATATTAGCCAGGCACATCCCCTAAGGCGCATTAAATATAAGGAGAAGGCAGTAGTAGTAATAGAAATAATAATAATAAAATATTAACTAACCTATACTTAATTACTTATAAACTAGTTATATTCTTAAAGTTTCTCTTTTTATTTAAAATAAATAATAAATATCCTTGAGAAATAAAAAGTTAGTTCAATTAAATTATAAATAATATAAGATACCAAAAAGTAGCTGGGACCAGAGTTATGACTATATTATTACTAAACTATATAACTATATAACTATATAACTATATAACTATATAACTATATAACTATATAACTATATAATTATACAACTATACAAATATATAAATATATATATATATATATATATATATAGTTATATAGCTATATAGTTACTATATACCTATAATATAGGGTACTAGGAAGTAGCTAGGACCAGGAAGTGGCCACCCTACTTTACTATAAAAAAACGTCTATACACAGCCTGCTAAAACCATTAAACTAGGCCCAAAATTAATCATATTTTCAGTATTTAAGTGTAAGTATATAAATAAGCTATAATAATATTTTTCAGGAATTTAAGAATTGTTTTACTNCTTACCACTGTCACTACTGGCCATTTATCTACTATAGTGACTACTACTGGGAACCAGCCGTATTCACCTATAGTTGTGACTATTGCCTACTGTAGCTGTTGCCTAGTATTCTTATACTAATAGTCTTTTCTTTTATTATATATCCTTTCTTCTTCAAAAGTTTCCTTAAAAAAATCCCTTATAAGTAAAGTTAAACCCTTAATCTTATAGTTATATAAATCATCTTAAAATTATTCAAATTATACCTAAATTACTATAATTGTTGGCTGGGTCACGTATTGCAATACGATTAGGGGTTATGGTTAAAATTCTCTATATAGGAGTAGTGGGTGTAGTGGGCGTAGCCCGCCAGCTATCTCGGGCTTATATAGAGGGTAGTGGTTGCTGAGTAAGCAACTACGCCCTCTGGCTACAGTATGGTGGCTGTAGCGCTAGCCCACCAGTGTGCTGTTGTACACTGCTATTGCCATACTGGCAGTCTTTTTCTTTTGCCAGCGACTGTCTCCTCTAAAAACATAAAAAAAAGTCCCAGGCGTGGGGTTGAACTCACACTCTTACCATTTTAAGGAAAAATAAAAGAAATTACTGTATTCATTACTAAATCCCTATACTACTGCTGCTTTTGGCTATGCCAGTCCCTTTATTAAGTTTATTGTGTATACCGTTGTGCTAAATGCTTATGAAATATAGGCACCCGGAAAGACCTAGCGTGTTATAGCAGTCTCTGCTTCCTCTGGAAGCTGAGAGCATATAATTGTATGGTTTGGTATAATATAGTGCTATTTCCATATAAAATGTCTGCTCTTAATAATTTATACCGCTTATTTATTGTCTCTAGTACTTAAGGGTTGTAAAAGAAATGCATAATAAAGACTTATAATTCCTTCACTTATAGGCTATAGGTTGAATAAGGATTTGCTTGGAACTAGAATAATAATTATTTGGATACCCTGGAACTGGAATAATAACTATCTAGCCTCCTGGACCTGGATCTCTGGACCCCCTCTCCCCCTAATTAAGTGTTGATAATTAGCTAAATTGGGTATAGTATAGATTAACTGTCTTCTAGCGGCAGATATTAGTAATAGAGTTTGATAATAACTTAATTAGTAAAAGCTCTCTCCATCTAAGGCTATTTAAGTAAAGAACATTTAGTAAAAGCCCTCTCTGTTAGAGGCTAATATCAAGAGTTAGTGGGGGTGGAGGAAGTAGTAGTTGGGTTAGGTAGGGATTATAGTAAATAGCAATGAATGGCATATTGGAGCCAACTTCTCAGCAAATGCGTAGTAGAGCATATACTATCTGATGCTGCTCTGGGTAAGTATGTAAAACATATGTTGAGTAGGAGTTGAGATCGTGAAATCTCGATTGGGGATACTTAATATAATATAGCTGGTAACTTAAGTGCCCGTAGGATAGTGGTAACCCTTGTTACCTAAACCCTTAGTATGTAGGCACTATTGTAAAAATCTTGGCTATAAGGTCTTGCCCTTGGGATGGATTTGAATTATAGATTGGCTAACTATGTAGCTCCTTAGGGTAAGATGCAGGTAACTAATTGATGGGGATCTGAAGTTTTGCTGGTTGCCGGTACTGTGTGATCCCTTTTTATATCTTAGGGTACTTGCTGACTGCTATCTGGGGCTTAGGGTGGTGATGGTTGGTGGTCCTCCCCCTTGGGGTAGGGCGGCATTGGTATACATGGCTTTTGCCGACCAAGTTACATTGGTCAGTCAACTGCCATAGGTTGTATTCTTGCTGGGCAAGTTAATGTGGAGCTGTTCTTACAGCAATTGTTGTAATCCTTTATATGGTGTTTAGGTAGAGGAAGGGGTTATCGCCAGCTAGCTATAGTTTATATATCCTTTTACCTTAATGATGAGGGTATTATTGTTAATAAGGCGCCCTAGCGCCTTATTTGGAGTACTCTTTGTAAAGGCATCTGCTGGGTTATAGTCCCTAATAATCCACTGGATCTTGTGGATCTTATGCTTCTTATATAACTGCCTTAATGCTATTATATTAATTATAAAGCGCTTCTATTTTATCATCCCTAGCTTAACCAGATACTTATATAAAGAGTAGGAATCTATATAGATGATAAGAGGGATCTCTAGCAGGTTTAAGCGCATGGTAATTTAGTGGAGAGTAGTAGCTATTATGATCCCTATATTAAAGCTATTAATTATGCTATAGATCTTGGAAGCAAGTATGCTATGTGTAACCCTCTTGCACTTAGTTAATAACTAATAGAGGATGTTCCTGGTGATCTCTTATATAGATGGTTGCTTAGTTTACTTTTCATTTACTAGGGCAATTATATAGCTAATTTAAGAACTAAGGTCCTTATTATTAGTAAAAGAGCCGTTTATAAAGATTATCAACTTAGCTGCCGTAAGGTCTAGAGGAATATAGTTAAGGCTATAGCTAAGGTAATCTGCTTGCCACTTTAGCCGCTTGTTTAATTTGGTGCAGTCTTTTTCTTTAGGGTCTTAAATTTAAGCCGTAATAGAGAGGTTAAATGCTGCTTCCGGGTGGCAAATAGAAGCTAGATATGCTCCTCTTATATGCTGCTTTATGTACTGTTGAATGCGGTCCTTAGCTGTATAGTTAACTGGCTGTATCTTTGCCCCTTGGCCCTTCTGTCTGAGATATATGATGCCATTGTGTGATATCATGATTCTTATGCTATTGAAGTCCAGTGATTTCTTAGGAGTCAGCCTGTCCTTTAGCTTGTAGCGGATCTCCTCCTCCTTAATCTTTTATTCTTTAAGCTCTAAAAAGGCTGGGGTATAGAGGGTAAGAGTATTATCAGTCTGTATAGCGGTAATACCAAAGATATCCTTACTGCCATGGTTAGCTATTAAGAGGCACAGGTCGTATGCAGATATAATTATCCCCAGCTTCTCGATATAGTATTTGTAGTATGTAGCCTACTAGTGTATACCGGCTTCTGTAATGCTATATAAGGGTTTAATTACCCTTATAATTATGCTGGCTGGGTATTTGCCCCTTATTTTAGGAGGAAGGTAGTATAAAATGGGCCTCTTGAGTATAGATTTTAACTATAGATAGGCCTGGGTAATATTATGGAGCTTAAGATATAGTCCCTTAGTTATTAATATAAGCATAAGAGCAATAAGAAGTTAATAAGTTGCATGTTATACTATTAGTGATTGTATAAGGATCTTATGCTTTATAAGGTTACTAAATCCAGTAATAATAAGGCGGGACTTCTTATATGGCTTCTTAGTTTTGCTCTTAATCTCCCTAATAATGTGAGATTTAAAGATTTGGATTCCTTTATACTTCTGCTTATTGAATCGCTTAAACTAGAATACTCCTTAGCTAATTAGCTTGAATACTTCCTTATTATCTGACTCTTCAAAGGGGTTGCCTGGGGTGGTAATGATGCTATCCCAGCAGAGCTTTAGAGCAAGCTTGTAGTTGTTGACTTCGCATAGGGTAAGGAATACATAAGCAGTAATCTCATCTTTCACATTATTAATAGTAGCAGCGCTATTATTATTATCATCCATAACGACAACTGCCTTCTTCTTGCTCTTAGCCCCCCGTGGCCGTCCTTATTATTAAGGGACTACCGGGTTAGGAATAGTTAGTATGGGGTCTAGCTTGAAGCATACTGGCTCCTCTAGGGTATTATTAGGGTCCGGCAGATTAAGAGGTTCTTCTTCATTACGATAGTATGGCTATATAAGGGTTGACTGGAAGATAACTGGTCTATTGGGGAGGTCAAGTGTTATATCGTGGCTGCTGATAGAGAGTAGTTTGTATGGGCCTTGCTACCCAATCTTTTCTCTCTATATATAGACTTCGCTCTAAAGTGGTAGGCTTGAGACTTCTAATATAACTGGGCCGTTCCTTACGCGTAATACTTTGCTGATTTTGCATATAGTGCTAATTCTCCTAATCTCCTTTATTGCCTTTTATATTGCCTTAGCTCTCTTTAGAGTAGATAGTATAGGGGCTGAGTCTTCTATTATATATGGGTATGCTCCAAATATAAGGAGAGTTGGTATAAGACTGTCTGGGCCAACTGTGTTGTTGACCGCACTAAAGCTTGCCTATAGTATAGCTTCTTTAGTAAACATGGTTAATAACTTGGTATATAATATATTAAAAGCCCTGTATAAAGGAGCGTGATATCGCTCTACTTTATTGATTAACTAGTATGCTTCTGCAGGTATTTGTTTATATATAATTTCTATAATGCATATAGTGCTCTTAAACTCGCTGGAAGTAAAGTTAGTCCCCGCATTAAATATAAGGCGGTCTAGGGGACCTATATATGTATCAATCTAGCAGCTCTATAGGGCTTCCCATGTATCTTTGGTGGAAAGAGAAGCCAAGAATTGTCTAGCTTGGAAGGAGGTGGCTAAGTTAATAATATGTAGTATAGGGAGCCCTATTAAATACATTATATCCACGATAACTTTATAGTTAAAGTCAACATCATCACGGAGGTTAAACTTGAATCTCTAGGGCGCGGGAGAGTGCATTTGGTAATGGTGGCAGAACTTGGTAATAGCCTCTAGTGCTGAGGAATCAATATTATAGTTAGCGCCCGCTAGTAGCTGAGAGAGCCTCTCAACTGATGGGTGCCCAAATCGTTTGTATAATTGCTGTAACTCGGTCTCCGTGAGGAAGAGAATGGGGGTGTTACTACCCTTATTAATATCCGTAAGAAACCATGGATGTCCCTACTTTTAAGTAATAGGAAACATCCTCTTATGCTGCTAATTTAGCTTATATTATACAACTTTATTGGTTGTGTTCTATATAAAGAGTGAGTGCGTATTTATATCTTATATATATAAGAGGAAGGGGGTTAGCGTTTTTATTATGTGGAACGTTAAGTTGCTGGCTGCTATATTAACTATAGTTGCCCCTATTGACTGTAGTAGTTCTCCTAGCCTAAAGCGGACTGTTGCTTCTCCTGCATAAGATGTATCAAGAGTGATAGGTACAAGTTGCTGCAGCACAGTGTATTGGTTGTACCTAATAGTGGAGTAGTTGGCTGCGCTAGTATTTGGGAGAATTCCTTGGAAATGCTGATGTAAGTAGTTGTTTATTGTAAAGACCTCCTTGATACTACTGGCTCCTTTATTGGTCTTAGTATTGCTAGTATTGATATTATTCCCGCTAGTTATAGGGCTGGGGTTATCTTGGTTTTTTTTGCTGTTGCTATTTCTGGAGCCGGGGCTGTCCTGGTTACCTCTGCTGTTGATGTCCTTAGGGCTGGGACTATCCTGGTCCTCCTTATTGTTGTTAATACTAAAAGTATGGAGGAAGGCTTGATCTACTAATTATGTATAGTTTCTATAGCTTTTAGTACTGCTAATAAACATACTAGTGCTTTCTTAATTATTGCTCTTATAGTTAATGCCCTTATAATTAATAAGAAACAAGTAGAATTCCTTATCTAAGCCGCTATATATGTATATATATG